>CM065137.1:32756184-33278684 GCA_033026305.1 Cirrhinus molitorella | reverse complement strand
TTATCGTTCCATGTGTGTACGAAAAAGCCACTCCTGTATTTGTAACCATAGCAACATTTTGTCGTCTCGCGATTTTAATTAAACTACTACCACTGATAAATGTGCTGTGTTTTGTTTATGCTCGGGAGGCTGCTTTAGAGAGAGCGCGGTCTTGCAGTGTTGCCATGTCCTCGTATTTACAAGCGCTTTTAGGCATGTTATTTGGTCTTAGCTAATGAAGCTAGGCACTTTATGGAGTTGATAAAGTTGTCTGTGGCGGATATGAGATATATGTTGTTTTTTTTTATGTTATAAAACATAAAGCATTTGGGTGTTATACTGTTTTTTTTGCGCTTGTCCTTGTTTGTTGTTTTTTTCTATTAAGACCTGGCAACACTGACACTTCACTGCAGGGCTCGTGAACGCAATTAGCCTAGCCCCTGTCCAAGCTAAGGTTAAAACTTCTTTCACCGTTATTTTTTTGCATCTCACGTACAGATGCGCGTTTAGATACGTCATTAACAACTAGTTGTTCAGTTCGGTTCTGTACACACTGCATAGAATTTCTGTAAATGCGGTTGTCACTACCTGTATTTTTCGGGAGTTAATGCGGTTGTGGAATGCGGTTGTCACTCCCGTATTTTTGTGAATTATGTGTGTACAGAACGCGATTAAGGACTAAAAGGTGAACTGACAACCGAATTTAGCTGCAGTGTGTACGTGGCCTTACAGTAGCAGAAACCAACAGACTCCTATCTTCAGCATTAGAGCTGGGAACAGAGATAAGCTGCTCTAAACGCAGAGCGAGATCGCCAGAGCCGCTCGCTGTTGTAAAAGACTGGGAACACCCATCCTCAAAAGCTTTCATTCGAGGACTTGCGCTCAACCAGGGCCCCATTCTCCCACTTGCAATTTCAACATTTGAGAAAAGTTCTGATTATAGCTGCCCTGGGCTTTTCTTTATCTTTTTGTTTTTGCAGCGTGGGAAGGATAGGAAGAAAGGTCCTAATAATTGCAACTCGGCTGCTTTAATTACACCAGAACGTTTGGCGGAGAATTCATAACATGCCTTGGTCTTTTCCTTTTCAGGGTTTCGGTGCCACGAACAATGAAAACAACGATTCCCGTTTAATTGTTTTCCTCCTCGACCCGAGCGGCGAAGCATATTCATTAGCCATCCACGTTCATTATATCCACACATACAGCGCAAAATGCAATTTTAACCTCAAGATACAGAACAGATATTCAGAAATGGTCAATTTTATGCCTTTCAACCTTGAATAATACGACCCGCGTAATTGTCTCACGCCGCATTAGAAATCATGATATTGAAGCTTTCTTAACTTTCACACCTGGTGCTTCACTATTACTCAACATGAGTGCTGCGTCTAAGCTTTATTCTCCCCAACAGACCGTAATCTAATGTTTCGTCTCCACACCAGCTTATGGGCCAGCAACAGCTGGTGATATCACCTTGCCCCATCTGCCAAATGATGCTGGCTACAGCCATCCCTGCCCACAAGACCTTGGGCATTATTCTGTCTTCCTCTGTTTACGTACATAGCGGTATTTATGAGTGTTTGGCGCCGTCTCAGATCAACAGTTTTGTGGCTGCCTCACCACCAAAATTCATTTAGCTAAGATGTTTGTCGGCTCCTGAAAGTTACAGGTGATCTTCTTCTTGCTTCCTGGAAGCAATTAAAGGTATTTATTTAGCAGATTTCACCCAAAAGCTCACGCTGTAGCTCTGAAATATCATCTATGCTTTTAAGCATGAAGAGTTCCTGCCTGTGTCATAACTGATGCAAGCAAACTCAGTTGAGATTTCAAAGCTTTCCAGTAAATTTGAAGGATTTTGGTCTGCTCTTAACATAAATCTATTGAACAGCTTCGGAAGACTTGGAAAATAATGCTCAAGTCATATAGACTACTTTAATGGACCTTTTTGCTGTGCAAACACACAATACAGTAAGTCTTTAATATGTGCTTAATGTTTGACGTTTTCATTTGATCACATTTTCATTTGTGCCGTTCGTTTCAGCAGATAAAAGAGGAGCTACTCTGTTTCATGGAAGAAACAAAAAGGGTGAGTAAATGATTGATTTTTGCATGAATTATTTTTTTAACACTTTCTTTTCCAAGTAACTTATAAGATATTGGTACAGGGACCCTTGTGCTTTAGTTTAAGACGTAAAGACATGAAACCAGTGCCATTTATTATTACTCATTAATTATTATTATTATTTTTTTTAAGGGATTGGTCATAGTTTTTGTCCTTTTAGAAAAAAACATTTAAAATTGTGTCAATATTTCATCATGTTGTTTAGTGTATTCAGTGTTTCTACATTTCTGGTGCATTTTATGTTAATTTTAGTTGATAAAAATGGCATTTTAGATGAGAAAATACAAAAATAAAGAAAAGCAAGTATTTGTTACATATATTTAAACAAAGTAAACAAAAACAATGTGTGAAAACTTTTTTGTTGTAGTTAATGTTCATGTTTTAGTGCATTATGGAATGTGATTTTTCCATCATATTTTTTCAACTGTATGTTTTCATTAATATTGTTTAATTGTCTTTTTTTTTTTTTTTTTTTTTTTTTTTGGTATTTATAAAAATGTGTTTCAAATGTAACCAATATTTCATCATGTTCATAAATTTTTGTCTGTTTTACTTGTCAAATTTTAGCCGAAGAGAGGAGAAAATGACAAAATAAAGTACAAAGAGAATATTCAATTTAGACATTTTAACATTTAACAAAAACTCTGTTTTAGTTTCATTGTTATGTAAACTGTATTTTTGCACTTACATTTGATCCATAGTAAGTTTTCATTAAAATAGTTTAATTATTGTTTTTGTCATTTCACAAAAATGTTTTATATTTAGCTAATATGTCTGTTTTACTTGTGTAATTTTAGTCACTATAAACATTTTATAAGAGAAAGTACAAAAAAAGACTTGTGCATTGATTTAAACATTTTAACATTTAACAAAAACAAAAACTTTTTGTTGCATTTACTCTGTTTTAGTTATTGTTATGAAAACTGTATTTTAGCACTTATATTTCATCAACAGTATGTTTTTATTGAATTGTTTAATTATTGTTTTTGTCCTTTTTACAGAAATATGTTTTAAATTTAGTCAATATTTCATCATATCCATTCATTTTAAGTCTGCTCTAATTTTAGTCGATGAAAGCATTTAAGAAGAAAAAATACAAAATTAAGTACAAAAAGTGAATTTTTGACTTTTTGCATTAATTTCATTTTAATTTCAAGATTTGTGACCCTGGACCACAAAACCTGTCTTAAGTAGCACAGGTATATTTGTAGCAATAGCCAAAAGTACAGTGTATGGGTTAAAATTATAATTTTTTCTTTTATGCCAAAAAATTATGATTAGGATATTAAATAAAAATCATGTTTCATGAATATATTTTGTACATATTCTACCATAAATGTATTAAAATTAAATTTTTGATTAGCAATATGCCTTGCTAAGAACTTAATTTGGACAACTTTAAAGGTGATTTTCTCAGTATTTAGATGTTTTTACCCTGAGATTCCTATCCTAACAAACCATACATCAATGGAAAGCTTATTTATTCCATTTCAGACGATGTATAAATCTCAATTTCAAAAAATGGACTGGTTTTGTGGTCCAGGGTCTCATTTAACACGAACAAAACCTTTTTTTGCATTTACTGTCTGTTTCACTATTTTTTTTTTTTTTTTTTTACAATTTAGTCAATATTGCGTCATATTCATTCTAGTATTTAGTCTAATTTCAGTCGATGAAAATAGCATTTATTTCAAAGTTAGGCACGAAAAAGCACCTTTTTTTGTTTCTGTCAACTTTTTTTTCCTTCATTTTTTGCCTTGTCTTCATGATCGATGGATCATTTTTGTAATTTTGACTTTTAGGTCCTCAAGTTTGAACCGATAAGCCACAATAACCGCGAGCATGCGTTAAAGACTCAACACTTCAGCAGCTTCAGCATACAGCAATGGAAAGCTTATTTATTCCATTTCAGACGATGTATAAATCTCAATTTCAAAAAATAGACTGGTTTTGTGGTCCAGGGTCTCATTTAACACAAACAAAACCTTTTTTTGCATTACTGTCTGTTTCACAATTTTTTTTTTACAATTTAGTCAATATTGCGTCATATTCATTCTAGTATTTAGTCTAATTTCAGTCGATGAAAATAGCATTTATTTCAAAGTTAGGCACGAAAAAGCACCTTTTTTTGTTTCTGTCAACTTTTTTTTCCTTCATTTTTTGCCTTGTCTTCATGATCGATGGATCATTTTTGTAATTTTGACTTTTAGGTCCTCAAGTTTGAACCGATAAGCCACAATAACTGCAAGCATGCGTTAAAGACTCAACACTTCAGCATACAGCAATGGAAAGCTTATTTATTCCATTTCAGACGATGTATAAATCTCAATTTCAAAAAATGGACTGGTTTTGTGGTCCAGGGTCTCATTTAACACAAACAAAACCTTTTTTTGCATTTACTGTCTGTTTCACAATTTTTTTTTATTTTTTTTTTACAATTTAGTCAATATTGCGTCATATTCATTCTAGTATTTAGTCTAATTTCGGTCGATGAAAATAGCATTTATTTCAAAGTTAGGCACGAAAAAGCACCTTTTGTTGTTTCTGTCAACTTTTTTTTCCTTCATTTTTTGCCTTGTCTTCATGATCGATGGATCATTTTTGTAATTTTGACTTTTAGGTCCTCAAGTTTGAACCGATAAGCCACAATAACCGCAAGCATGCGTTAAAGACTCAACACTTCAGCAACCCCAGTTGAGTCTAATGAGTGATAACCATGACAATGCAAGTAATTAGAGAATGATGAGACATCAAAGACTTGCTTCAAAGGCTTTCGTGAGAGATTTGGAGGATGGCGCTTTGGGCGCTCGAGATGGATATCACACGGATGAGTCTCGCATCTGTCTCAGCTGTGCCAGCTGACGCAAGCCATGTTTCTCAGAATAACCCCGACAGCTCAGCTCCATCCTGACACGCGTGTGCCACCGAGGAGGAGCAGCCCATGCAGAAACAACGTTTCTGAACCACCTAATTGTCTTGGACGGGTGTGCATGGGAAAGTTTGAAGCCGTGTGCTGTCAGCGACTTGATTTGAAGAACAGAAACGTAACCTGTGTTCCTTCACCGAGTTCCTCTAGCATGGCGCTCCGACCCGTCCGGCATAAACATGCGTGAAATCTTTCCATTTGACCCTTCAAGGCCGCGTTCCACTAGACCTGTCATATGAAAGACTCCTCAAATATTCCCATGTCGGAAAGGGTTGTCTTATTGGTGCAGAGGCTATTCCACAGTTCATGGGCCGTGTGACACTGTGTCTAAGGTTCTCATTTTCCTCTCGCTTAAAGCAAGCGCTCCAGTGATGTCCCTGGTGGGTCCAGTCAGGGGAAAGCTGTCTGCTCCGAGGCCAGGGTCGGCCGCTCCTTCAGACCACAACTGCCAGAACGCAATAGGGAAATGGCAACCCAGACGCGTGCCTGACTGAATACTCAATGAAGATAGCTGTGAGAAAGACATATATGTCAGATATTCCGGGATGCGGAAAACAAGCCGGCTGAATTTGACTGATTACGCCAGTGTTTTAGACCGATTGGACGTGACAAGAGATTTACTTAACGTCAAAAAAGCCCTTTAGTAATTTACGTTAAGGAAGTCGAATTAAAGTCGCTGACAAGACTAAAAAAAGCATGGCTCCCAAGAGAAAGCATGACGTATGGCAGAAGTTGTGAGGAAAAGTTGTGTTCTTGGCATTGTTTGTAGGTTGCTCGGGGGATTTATTAAAGTATAGACTAGATTTAAAGGTAGAGTATATATTTCGGATATAGTCTTTGCGAACATGGTGCATGGAGATATGCAAATACATACATTAGGACAGCCTATCAAACATTTTATGGACCTATGCTGATATAAATACATATAAATACAGTGCCCTCCACAAATATTGGCATCCATGGTACAACTGAGATCAAAATCTGCAAAATGTTAATTATTTTACCAAAGCAAGAGGGATTATACAAAATGCATGTTATTGTTTATTTATTACTGACCTGAAGAAGATGTTTCACATAAAAGATGTTTACATATAGTCCACAAGACAAAATAATAGGTGAATTTATAAAAATGACTGTTCAAAAGTTTTTCTTTTAGCATTTTGGACTTTTTTCTCAGATTGTACGATTATTGCTAATGTGTCTGTTGCTCCCCTTTTTCTGTTTGTTTGTGTGTTCGAATGGATGTTATTTGTTAATCTAAAGGCAATCAAAAATTGATCACAAAAAAAAATGACTGTTTAAAACTTGATACTTAATACTCTGTTGTAGTGTTAATTTCATTGATGAATAACTTTCGTCAACAACATTTGTTTCACAGATGAAAACGAAATGATAATGAACTAAAAATCTTTTTTGAATGACAAAAACTATGACAAAAATCTACTGCCATTTTCGTCAGCGAATAAAAACATGACGCGAATAGAAATGTTAGGGAGGGACGATTTGGAAAGAGATTCATTCAGAAAAATCTGTTGCGTAGTAGGAGGTTAGATGCGTACAAACCGGTGGGACACAAGCTAAAATACACTTGCTGCACGTCTTATAAAACAGTCTAAAATGTGAATATGTGGGAGAAGTGCAGACATATGGATAAATTTGACGACGCAAGAGAGAACTCAATTCGGTCTTGTTTTCTGAGCGCAGACAATGAAGCATACACACAGAAAACACGCCTCACACTCTTTCATGTTGCATGAACCGAGAAATACACACAAAGTGATCTCGAATTGTCTGTTTTGACGAGTATTCATGTAAACACAGCTGATTACGTCTCAAATGAATGTAAACAGTAGAGAGAAAGTGTATCAGCTCATTGCATCCATTGCATTCGTGCATTCGGTTTTAAAGGGATAGCAGCCACATTTAGTTGCTATTATCCGAGTCACTGATGTTAATCAAACAACAAAAAACAAAAAACCACTCACTGCTCTTGACTGAATGACTTATGTAGCTCTAAAGATTAATCTAAATTAATTTATAAAAATAAACATGTCTGTATGAAAGAATGAAGAAAATGGTAAACAAGTTACTATAAAGTATGCACAATTATCTGATATAACCATTGTTATTTCATTGAAAAGAAGACCATGTTCTATGAGAAGTGGTTTTATTTAATCTTAATATTAAGGCATGTTGTGTGTCACCGCAGTTTAATTGTGTGTTTATCATGATTAAACCTTAATATCAAACCTATATAATGAGTTTGAACATTTTAGAGAAATGCTTAATAAATGCATTGCACTGTAATTAAACCCACTGAGTTTTAGCTGACTAAATTTACTGTAGATGTAGTCGACTAAAATCATAAGATATTTATTTGACTAAAACTAAAAACAGTTCAGATGACTAAAATATGACTAAAACTAAATGCCATTTTAGTCAAAAGACTATGACTAAAACTAAATTAACACTGCTGTGTTGTTACCTGAAAGATCCACAGCTGTTGTTGTTGTTTCATGATAGTTGTTTATTAACCCTGCCTGTCTGTTCTTCAGAAAAATCTTAAGGTCTGACTGTATGATTTTGAGATGCATCTTTTCACACCGAGGACAACTGAGGGACTCATATGCAATATATACAAATATTACAGAAGGTTCAAACGCTCACTTATGCTCCAGAAGGAAAAACCATGCATTAAGAGCCAGGGGTGAAAACTTTTGAACAGAGTGGAGATGTGTACATTTTTCTTAATTTGCCTAAATATCATATTTTTTCATTTAGTATTGCCCTACAGAGGCTACAGCAGAGAGTTACATGTTTCCCAGAAGACAAAATAAGTGAAATTTACTCTGTTTTCACCCTTCCCCCGGCTCTTAATGCATTGTTTTTCCTTCTGGAGCATCAGTGAGTGTTTGAACCTTCTGTAATAGTTGCATATGAGTCTCTCAGTTGTCCTCAGTGTGAAAAGATGCATCAAAATCATACAGTCATTGTTGGAAAGGATTCAATACACAAAAATGCTGAAAAACCAAAGAATTTGTGGGACCTAAAGGGTTTTTCTGAAGAACAGCAGGCAGATCAACTGTTCAGGACAAACAAAAGGACCCATGAACAACTATCACTAAACAGTATTAAGAATCAAAGGGATGTAAACTTTTGAACAGGGTCAATTTTATAGATTCAACTATTATTTTCTATTGTGGACTATATGTAAATGTCTTTTATGTGAATTATCTTATTCATGCATTTAATGCATTTTGTATAATCCCTCTTATTTTAGTAAAATAATTTACATATTGCAGATTCTGAAAGGGGGTTGTAAACTTTTGACCTCAACTGTAAATATGAGCAAAGAAGGCTGTGAAAATAAATCTGCAGCGTTTATCTTTTTGATCTTTCATTCAAAAAATGTAAAATTCCAACCTATCACTGAAATAAAACAATACAGAAATAAATGATTTTCTCCAATGCCTGTTGGCCACAGTTATTGGCAGAAATTTGAAATTCTATGTTAAATCTAAGTAGTATATTCTTATTCATATTTAGATTTTATTTTATTTATTTATTTATTTATTTTTTGCACCAGAGTGACTAAGAGCATGAAATTGCCCAGCCTTGACTTCCTGTTCCACAGGAATAGAAATATGAGGAACACAAAGGCCAAATTCCCTTAATCATCCATCACAAGGAGTAAAACCAAAGAATATAGTTCTGATTTGCAGAACAAGATTGTTGAGCTTCACAAAATAGATAGCTGTAAGACAGCTAAAGCATTGGAAATCCACATTTCCACCATCATGGCAATAATTAAGAAGTTCCAATCAACTAAAGATGTTGCAAATCTGTCTGAAAAACGATATGTCTATATCGTCCTAATGCCGTGTCTTTGAAGACACTCCAAGGATCACAGCTGGAGAATTGCAAAGATTAGTTGAGTCTTGGGGTCAGAAAGCCTAAAAAATATATCAAAAAGCTGCTACATTTCAAGAAAAATCCTCCTCGCTCATCCAAAAACAAACTCTGGCATATTCAGTAGTGAGACACGACTTAATCTTCAAACGGGACTGGCTTTTATGGTCAGATAAACCTAAAAGAAGAGCTTTTTGTTAACAAATGGGGATAAAAAGTACTCCATGCCCATGGCTAAATATACTGCTGGATCTTTAATGTCGTGGGACTATTTTTCTGCTGAAGGACCTGGACGTCTTGTTCAGATACACATCAAATACCAACAGAGAAAGAATCTAAATCTGACTGCCTCTGTTAGGAATCTTATAATGGGCATCAGAAAAAAATGTCAAAACTAAGTTTAAAACAACCTAAATAATCTGCCAGTGGGTTAAGCAAAATAATCTGTTTCTCATCTTGAAATAAGATGATTTTGCTTACCTCGTTGGGAGATTATTTTGCTTGTTTCTAAGCAAAAACTCCCTTAATTTTGACTTATTTGTTTTGAAAACAAGACAATAATTTTGACTTGTCTAGAAAATCCTTCTTGATTTAGGATTTTATAGATATTTTGGCTAGAAACAAGACAAAAAATCCAAGCAAGAAAAGCATTTTTTGCAGTGTGAGCACAAAATGAAGCTTCTGCCATGGCTGTCCAAGTTCCCTGACCTGAACCCTATAGAAAATGAGTGGGGTGAACTGAAGAGAAGCACCAACATGGAGCTGGGAATCTGAAGGATCTGGAGAGACTTGGTCTCTGAACTCTTGTCAGGTGTTCTCCAAACTCATCAGGCATTATAGAAGAAAACTCAAAGCTGCTATCTTGGTTAAAGGACGTTGCAATAATTGGGTGCCAATAATTGACCTATTGCTAAGCCCCGCCCCCCTTAGTTACTGTTGCTACCTCGGACAAACAAACAGAGTTTCCCACTGTCTTACAATGACAGCTGTCAGTGTGAAAACCTTGTCCGAAGATGTTTTTGATCAATTTTGAACACAGAAGGACCACCTTTTGTCATGGAGCATTCAAGTAGGGCTTTAATATGCCATGGAGAGACATATAGATGATTTTAAAATAAATATAGTGTGTAACATGATTAATTTGAAATCGAGGGTTTACAGATGGCAATGCAAACGGAAGAAATTTCATGTTGCGGTCGTCACGATCGCAGATGACAACATCCAGGATCAACACTGTTCATGTACCGCAGTGTAAGATTCATTATTTTACATTTAACCAGTTTAATATGGAGAGGAACTGAAATGTAGACCTTTGTTGATGTGTTTTGACCTACACTGTACATGACGTGAGAATAGTTAGCTGAGGTTTGTACGTTAGCATGAACTCATGGACTAGTTTTAGCCAGAGATATTAACGATATTTACAGACATTACCTGCTTGAGCAGATGAAAAGGCCAATTAATGAGAGTATGACAACCAGAAAATAAACGTTAAATAATAAAATAAATTCCAAATTCCATTGCCAATCCTCTCAGGATACCTGGAATCAGTGTTACAGATACCTCATGCACATCGTTTTATTATTTTTGTAGCATAAACACCATTAAAACGAAGAGAGCGTCGGATCTTCCAATGTTTCTCTATGGCGCTGCAACCTACAGATGTCTGAGTTCCACCTCCGTGCAGCTGATACTCAACTGCCATTGGCTCATCTGCGTTCTGTGGGCAGGGCTTACCAATAGGTCAGTTGGGTGCCAATAATTGTGACCAGCGTGAACTAGAGAAAAACATTTATTTCATAATGTGATTTCCCCCACACTTACCATTGTTTTACTTCAATGATAGGTTAGAATTTTGTGAATTTTTGAATGAAAGATGCAGATGGGTGCCAATATTAGTGGAGGGTACTGTACATTTAAACTCCTATTGAGCTGTGAAGAGACTTTCAACCAGCATAACAAAAAAATGTTTGTGAACCAAATCACCTACCCTGCCTTTAATAGCCAATTCGTACTCCTTTTGTGAAGGAAAAGTGCATACTTTTGAGTATGTAGCAGAATAGTAGACAAGCTTTGTGTCTTTAACGGATGCTCTGTTGCTTAGTTACATATATCTTGTCACTGTTTAAACTGCCCTGTCAATCATCTTGTCAAACTGTTAACATCACTCACATTTGGTTTCATTTGATTTTCTACCATATTGGAAATGAAGAGGCATGTTGATCTTTCATGTGGGTCTTTCATGGGGAGAACTCTGCTCATGTGTTTGCATAATGATGCATTTAAAATCATGACTAAATTTATGATTATAAAAGTTCACAATGCTGCTGTAGATGAAATACAATGCGAATAACATTAAATAAATATTTTTTTCATCAGGTTAGACACTGATTATTTATCACTCAAACCCCTTTCTCTACCTGTCCATAGGTCGCACATATCCGCCATATTTGTAGTTTTTTAATACATTTTATGCGTGTTTGTAGTTCTAATCGAATCCTCGTCCGCCGTGCGATGTGTTGTGGGCAATATTAGCCGTTAGAGTGTGGATCGATCTGCACTTCGATTTCTAACCGGAAGTAGTAGACCATCCAGAAACCTTTGGAATACTTTTTTAATAATACTTTGATTTGGGACATACTAATTCTATTTTCGAATGCTATTTAGGACGGATAGTATGCGAATTGGGATGCAGCAACAGTTTTATAGAGCCATAAAGGTAAACTAGATAAAACAAGAAAGTTTGAAAAAAGTTATGTTCTAAAAGTTTTACAACTAATAACTTAATAGTTTTAAGTTTGACTGTTTTCAGTCTGAAATAGTTTGAAGATTAAGTAAGGGATAATCAACGGTTTGCCGTGCATTAAAGGATTTTAATGCACGACGTGGAGGCTAATAACCGCCCGACGCGAAGCGGAGGGTGGTTGCCTCCGCGAAGTGCACTCCGCGAACGTGCAAATTTATAGGCACGTTACAACTAGTATTGATCTTTGCAGCGCAAGATTTGACTGAATGGGTAAAAATGACGGTTATTTTCGTCAGTTAGCTCATCAGCTCTATCATTCTGCCCGATTCAAATCAGACACAGACATGAAATAATGATAAATCACATTTATTTGAACGAATTACAGCATTTATTTCAATTACTTATCGATTGATCGAGAGAAAGACAGAGAGAGAGAGAGAAGGAGAAAGGGAGAGATGACAGTTGTATGTGCGTTTTACCTGCCTGCTGCGCGTCTGTGCGTCTCTCTCTACAAACAACGAATTAATTCAAAAACAGCGGTCTTACCATCTCGTTGCTGAGGAATATTATGTAGCGATCTATTATCCAGGCTATTTGATTAATATGATTTGAGAGGAAGCCCTGACAACAAGTTTATATGTGCGCAGTACAATACGATCTCTCTCTCTCTCTCTCTCTCTCTCTCTCTCTCAGTGTGCGGTTGCGTGCATCAATTAAAGCAGCGCATTAATATAGAACGGTGATTAAACTGACTTGGAACTACCTGTGCATTAAACGATTTTATTCCATGGAATGTCTGGATACTGGATTCTGATTGGCTGGCAGGTATGCATTAAAATCGTTTAATCAACCGGTTTAATCAACCGGATAATCAACGGTTTGCCGTGCATTAAAGGATTTTAATGCACTTCGCGGAGGCAACCACCCTCCGCTTCGCGTCGGGCGGTTATTAGCCTCCACGTCGTGCATTAAAATCCTTTAATGCACGGCAAACCGTTGATTATCCCTTACTTAATGCATACCTGCCAGCCAATCAGAATCCAGTATCCAGACATTCCATGGAATAAAGTAGTTTTAAAAGCTTCATTTTTGATAGATAGGTAGATAGATAGATAGATAGATAGATAGAGATAGTAAGTTACTAGCAGGGTTACCATGTTGTTAGCATATTTTTAGCATGATTAGCATGTTGCTAGCATGATTAGTATGTTGTTAATGTGTTGCTAGCATGATTAGCATGTTGTTAGCATGATTAGCAAGTTACTAGAATGTTTTAACATGCTTGGGGAGTTGCTAGCATGTTTTTAGCATGATTAACGATTTGTTAGTCTATTTCTAGGATGATTAGCCACTTGCTAGCATGTTTCTAGCATGATTAGCAGGTTGCTAGCATGTTTCTAATTTTTCTAGCATGATTAACAATTTGTTGTTATCATGTTGATAGCATGAATAGCAAGTTACTAATGTTGCTAGCATGAATCTAGCATGATTACCAGGTACCTAGCATGTTGTTGGCATTATTAGAAAGTTATTAGAATGATTTTAGCCTGATTAGCAAGTTTATAGCATGTTGCTAACATGTTGTTAGCATGATTAGCAAGTTACTAGCATGTTTACCATGTTAGCATGCTTTTAGCATGGTTAGCAAGTTTCTAGCATGATTAGCATATTGTTAAGATATTGCTAGCATGATTAGCATGTTGTTAACATGTTTTTAACGTGATTAGCATGCAACTAGTATGTTGTTAGCATGATTAGCAAGTTACTAGCTTGTTTTAGCATGATTAGCAAGTACCTAGCATGTTGTTAGCATTATTAACAAGTTACTAGCATGTTTCTAGCATAATTAGCAAGTTATTAGCATGTTGTTAGCATGATTCTAGCATGGTTGGCAAGTTATTAGCATGTTTCTAGCATGATTAGCATGTTATTAGCATGATTCTAGTATGATTGGCCATCTATGATGATTGGCAAGTTATTAGCATGATTAGCACGTTATTGGTGTACTGTTAGCATGATTAGCAAGTTAGTTTGAATGAGTTTGACTGGATTAGAAATAGTAGATAGAAGGGAATCTCAAGGGATTGTGGGAGTTTTGTCAGTGTGAGTTTGAATAGTCTTGGCTCATTTGAACATTGCCTCAATGTAAGTCTATGGGATTTTTCCCAATTTTAATTGTTATTTTTAGGAAAATCGTAAGTCTGATCAGTTAGAAAAGATATAGCACACTCAGTCAGAACAGTCTGAAGATCTGGCCTGAGTTTGGAGTTTGTTGAGTTAAAGCTCTAGGAGGAGTAGCGTTTGGAAATTTTAGTCTCAGAAGAATAATATGTTTAAATAGCAAATCAGTAAGTTGGCTTTCTCAAGCCAACCTAATGATTGGCCTTTAATCAGGTTAGATGCTGTTTAGAAATTTATGTTGATGAAATGAGTCTGTTAGGGATAGACTTACAGTCTTTACTGTAAAAAAGTCCTAGATTATGTCACTTTCACAATTTACAGCTTTTAGAAGTGTTTTATGGAGATTTTGTCTAGTGAAAGACTTTCATTGAGATGTTTTGCCAGCTCAATAATCCATATGTTGTTAAACATCAGTGCAATCCATTGAACATATGTTACTTCTTTCCTTCACAGCCTTGTTTTAATTCCTATCAAAACGTACATATGGCGCAGACAAGGACTACAGCATAGCTTTAGGTTAACTGAGAGAGAAAAAAGTGGCAGCTGTTTATCAGATTTGTAGGTTTTACAAATTTAACTTAAATAATATTAATTTACTAAATTAGTAAAATCAATTTTTTATTATCATGATATGCTGATTACCATCAAGGTTGAAAATTGATTTTTTTTTTAACAAAGATGAGAGTAAATATGCATCATGGCGGTAAACAGTTTTAAACATACTGTTGTCAAAAGTATGATGAAAAAATATTATTGTCAGCAAAAATTGTATGGTCATTGACTAAAATATGTAATTTCAGACTTAAATGGACTGAAATCAACAAATAGGACAATATTTACTATTTAAAAAAAATGTTAAATACAAAAAGGTAAAATAAATAAATAAATAAATATGCTATGGGTTAATAAAAAAAAACGTAAAAATCCAGTAAAAATTTACATTGCATATCATGTTTCCCATATTCACTGTGGGGTCTAAAATAATATGCATGCTTAAAATTTAACCAATCATTAACAAAAAATTTTAAATTACAAACAAAAAGTAAAATAAATGTATCAATAAAAATAATAAAAAATAAATAAATAAATGATAAAAAATTAAAAAGTAAAAAGAAACAAAAACAGTAAAAATTTACACTGCATCATATTATGTTTCCCATATTCCTTGCGGGGTCTAAATTAAATGCATGCTTAATATGCATGCTTAAAATCTAACCAATTATTACCGATACATTACAAATACTGTCAAAATACAAAAAAGTAACATAAATAAATATATAATGGTTAAAAAAGTAATAAAAATCCAGTAAAAATTTACATCATATTATGTTTCCCATATTTATTGTGGGGTCTAAAATAATATGCATGCTTATAATCTAACCAATCATTACCAAAAAAATGTCAAAATACAAAAAAAGTTAATTAAATAAATAAATGCTAGGCAAAAAAATGATTAAAAAAAAATGTACACTGCATCATATTATGTTCCCCATATTCACTGCGGGGTCTAAAATAATATGCATGCTTAAAATCTAACCAGTCATTACCAAAAAATGGCAAAATACAGAAAATAAAAATAAATTAATACAAATAATAAATAAATAATAGGTGAAAAAAAAAAAAAAACCTTTACACATTTACATTGCATCATATTATGTTTGCCATATTCATTGTGGGGTCTAAAATAATATGCATGCTTATAATCTAACCAATCATTACAAAAAATATCAAAATACAAAAAAGTTAAATAAATAAATGCTAGGCTAAAAAATTCAAATAAAAATTTACACTGCATCATATTATGTTTACTATATTCATTGCAGGGTCTAAAATAATATGCATGCTTAAAATCTAACCCATCATTACCAAAAAATGTCAAAATCAAAAATTAAATAAAAATAAATAAGTAAATAAATAAAAATAAGAAATAAGAAAATTATAGGTAAAAAAAATAAATAAAAATAAATAAAATCTAACCAATCATTATCAGAAAAATGTCAAAATACAGAAATGAAAACAAAAATAAAAGTAAAAGTAAATAAATAATAATAATAATAAATAAGTAAATAATAGATAAAAAAAAGTAAACATTTACACTGCATCATATTATGTTTCCAATATTCATTGTGGGGTCTAAAAAATATGCATGCTTAAAATCTAACCAATCATTACCAAAAAAATGTCAAAATATAATAAAAATAAGAATTAACATATAAATAATATAATATACATATAATAATATAAATATATAAATAATTAATACGTTTAAAAAAAAACAAAAAAAAAAAACAAATTGTACAAATTGCCACTGCATCATATTATGTTTTCCATATTCACTGTGGGGTCTAAAATAATACACATGCTTAAAATCTAACAAATCATTGCAAAAAAAAAGTCAAAATACAAAAAAGCAAAATAAATTATACATGGGTGAAAAAAAAGTAAAAAGTAAAGTACACTGCATGTTCATTATGGGGTCCAAAACAATTAGCATGCTTAAAAGCCAACCAATCAGGAAGTCCCGTCGTCTTTGCCCCAACTTCTGTGTCAGGAGGAGCTCAATCATCCGAAAGCATTTTTGCCTGTAGTTTCCATGGCAGCCTGAAAGCCCAAACCTTTCAGTTTTCAGCTGACATGAAAATCAATGTGAAAAGTTGCTTCTCTCACTCCTTCTTACCTGACAGCGCATCACATCCCAACCTCCATAAATAGTGCTTTTCATTTAGAGCTGATGGAATGAAGGGGGCAAAGAAAGAACATCGGGAACTCCTAAATCCAGCACCGCAGACGTCAAATCTCCAGCCTTAAGTATTTATCACCCCGTATACTGATATGAAGTGATTCGACAAATAGCTCTTTGTCATGTGGCCCACATTGGCAAATTATACCTGCCAGCGTGGTAAAATCCCAGCGTAGTACATCACGGATTCCCCTTTACTCCAACTCAGCCACTTTTCCCCCTTTATTCACCTCCCGTACTCATTTTTATATATAAATGTCCCCTCCCTCTCCGCTTCTTATATATTTCCCCATCTTTTCCCCACGTTAATAGCCTTTAACATAGTACAGTGCTGCCCTGGTAACAAAGAGAGGCTTCCTCAAGCCATTAATCACGATGACAAGTCCTTTGTTGTCAGTTAGCAGCTGTGCGCGGAGGAACATTACTCTTCTATTCTGGCCTGCGGTGCCGAGTCGGCCCGCTCTGCTCCTCTTTTCATGAGGAATCGGAAACTGGAGGGTCCAACCCCTGCTCGCTTATCAGCTGCTAATTGAACTCCCAGCTGTTAAGAAAATGGTCCCTGTGTGTATTTTCAGCCGAGTTTTGGCAGATATTGCAGCCCGGAGTGAACTCTGGAATGTCTGCCAGGCGCGCTAGTTTCTAAAGGTTAATAATTTGTTTTTGATGAAGGATGATGGCAAACTTTGAGTCGCGTGAAACAGTGTTTTAAACGACCGGCCCTCTGAGAATTCCCCGCATCTCAACTTCGTTTTTAGCTCTGAGGCTGTTTAGCGCAGCGATAGTTACAGCTGTAGGCGCTCTGAAACGCTGGCCTGTGAAACAGCTGTTTTTTACTCGCCTGTTGGCTGGTGACTTCATTTGAGGTTGCAAACATTGCAAGTTTTAATGGCCAGTTTGTATCTAGGATGCTTAATTTAGTTCCAGCTCCTACAGATATTCCTCGCATTAAGCTGCCAGAAAGACAGTGTGAGGAACAAAATCGTTGCATGTCCTAAATTATATTTGTATTTTACATTACTGCTCAAAAAATGTGGGTCATTAAGATTCTTTATGAAAGAAATTAACACCTTTAGTGAGGAGGCATTACATCAGGGTGCGAATTGAAGGCTTGATCCTCCCTGACAGACGTCAAAACTAGATTTAGTTGGTTGGATAGAAAGCCTATACACACTCCACTTTTTTTTTTTTTTTTGAAAATAGGCTCATTTTCCAACTCCCCTAGAGTTAAACAGATGAGTTTTTGAATTCATTCAGCCGATCTCCGGGTCTGCTGTTAGCACTTTAAGAATAGCTTAGCATAAATCATTCAATCTGATTAGACTATTAGCATCTCGTTCAAAAATGACCAAATATTTTCAATGTTTTTCCTATTTAAAACTCGACTCTTCTGTAGTTACATTGTGTACTAAAACCAACCAAAAATGAATAACTATAGAAAAAAAAAAATAATAATAAAAATAAATCTGACCATTTTTAAACTTTTGAGCAATAATGTGCATCTTTATTTTAATTATTTTTGTAGGAGCACATTTAAAATTCCGAGTATGGGTCACCCATACTTGGCCACACGTCACGTCCTTAATTATTTCAGAATTATAATAAATGATTCACATATTAATTCAAAGTTCATTTTATGTTCATTTACATTATTAAACTAGATTTAAAAAAAATCATCATGGCAAACTTTAGGCTGGCTTGAGAAAGCCTGACCAGAAAGTTTTAAAAAGTTTTCAAAGTTTTAAGTTTGATAGTTTTTAGTCTGAAATAGTTTAAGATAGTTTTATAGCTTAAAGCATGAATGTTTCGTAGACAATACAATCTGATAGATAGATTGCTAGCACATTGCTAGCATGATTCCAACATGATTAGCATGTTACTAGCATGTTTCTAGCATGATTAGCAAGTTTCTAACACGTTTCTAGCATGATTACCAAGTTGCTAGTACGTTGCTAGCATGATTCATACATGATTAGCATATTACTACCATGTTTCTAACATGATTAGCAAGTTGCAAGCTTGTTTTCAGCATGATTAGCAAGTTGCTAGTATGTTTCTAGCATAATTAGCACGTTACTAACATGTTGCTAGCATGATTCTAGCATGATTAGCATGTTTCTAGCATTATTAGACAGTTACTAGCATTTTGTTAGCATGATTCTAACATGATTGACATGTTACTAGCATGTTTCTAGCATGATTAGCAAGTTGCTAGCATGATTTCAACATGATTAGCATATTACTAGCCTGTTTTGAGCATGATTAACAAGTTGCTAGTACGTTTCTAGCATTATTAGCAAGTTACTAACATGTTGCTAGCATGGTTTGTACATTATTAGCATATTACTAGCATGTTTCTAGCATGATTAGGAAGTTGCAAGCTTGTTGCTAGCATGATTCTAGCATGATTAGCATGTTTCCAGCATTATTAGCCAGTTACTAGCATGTTATTAGCATGTTTCTAGCATGATTAGCAAGTTGCTAACATGATTCCAACGTGATTAGCATATTACTAGCATGTTTCTAGCATGATTAGCAAATTGCAAGCTTGTTTCGAGCATGATTAGCAAGTTGCTAGTATGTTTCTAGCATAATTAGCAAGTTGCTAGTATGTTTCTAGCATAATTAGCAAGTTACTAACATGTTGCTTGCATGATTCTAACATGATTAGCAAGTTTCTAACATTATTAGCCGGTTACTAGCATTTTGTTAGCATGATTCTAGCATGTTTGACATGTTACTAGCATGTTTCTATCATGATTAGTAAGTTGCTAGCATGTTTCTAGCATGGTTAGCAAGTTGTTAGTATGTTTCTAGCATAATTAGCAAGTTACTCACATGTTGCTAGCATGATTCAAGCATGATTAGCAAGTTTCTAGCATTATTAGCCAGTTACTAGCATGTTGTTAGCATGACTCTAGCATGCTTGACATGTTACTAGCATGTTTCTAGCATGATTAGCAAGTTGTTAGCATGTTTCTAACATTATTAGCAAATTGCTAGCACGTTGCTAGCATGATTCCAACATGATTAGCAAGTTGTAAACATGTTTCTAGCATGATTAGATATCAGTCTGAAGATCTGGGTTTGGAGTTTGTAGAGTTAAAGCTCTAGGAGGAGTAGCAGTCAGAAATTTTAGTCTCAGAATAGTAATAATATTAAGTTTGAATAGCATTTTCATTTAAGCCAACTTAATAAAAATAATTCAAAACACACTTTCATAACAACTGAATGATAATTTTTCTCAATTTACCCCCACTGGCAGGGTATGTTCATTTCGCCCCTAGCTGTGGACAACCGCCTCACTGTGTTTTAAAAAGTGAAGCAAATTCTAGCTAGTTTGCGGTGAACTCAAATTGACCGCCGAGTGTTTCACCACCCAAAAGCGGCGCGCTCTAATTGGCTGTGACATGCGGTTAGCTCTCCAGGTTTCCTCCCTACCCACAATCAAACAGACATGAAAAACAAGCCGTAATGCGCAACAAAGCAACAAAACCAGCACGGCTATGTATAAACATGACTCATATTGCTGTTGTTTTTGTCCTAACCGCTGTTGTTGTGTAGATTAGGTCTGTGAAAAGCACCGTGCGGCATTAGCTCGCTACGCGCTAACTGCTGTCGCGCTGCCAAAAGCCTGGAGTCAACGCGTGTCTCTGGAGCTGCGTTTGGAACCCAGCGCCTCCAAATGAACTTTCCCTCACCCTGCCTCCCACAACCGCTGCGACTGCCACTAGCTCGCTTACAGGCCTCCTCTGAAAGTGACAAAAAGGCTCTGCTGTGTGGTGACGGGCCTTGTTCTGTCTCTCTCCTTGTCCACCCCCATTTCCCATTCCCACTGTTTCTCTCACAAGATGGGAAGCATAAATGTGTGTGTGTGTGTGTGTGTGTTTAAGACAGCGAGAGAGAATGAGAGAGAGCAGGGTGTCTCTGTCAGCTCAGCAGAAATCCCTCCCTAATGAAGTCCTTCCTGTCACCTATAGCGTCTGTTTACTTTGTTCTTCCTTTATTTTGCATAATATATGTGCATATAGGCTTGTTTGAGCGCACGTTTGACTATGTCTCGGCTCTGGCCATATGTGACTGAGATAACAAGTTCCACAAATTAATGATGCTGTCGTAAACACATTTTTGGTGCCATGCTAAGTTCATATCATATAGTCTGGGTGTTCAAGTGGTTGGCTTCCTGAATATTGCCTTATATTACGAAATATTTTGTGCATTTTTTAGGCAGGTGCTTGATTCGGTTTCTGTACCCCAAGAGGAAATACTAACAGTGCCTCTGGTGGCTATGAACAAGAATGACACCTGATGGTTTTCACTTGATGGATAATTAAATAGGTAAAAAAAATCTCTACTTATACTTGCATTGAAAAACGAACGAGTTATATAAAATAAATAAATAAATAAATAAAAATGTCACAGAGACTTCAACTTGGAACCAAATAGAACAGTCTAGCACCTGCATAACACCTTAAAAATGCTCAGAACACCTTTGTAACCGCTTCATAATGACATGAAACCACCTTAGCAACCATCGAACAGCACCCTGAAATCAGTCAGAAGACCTTAACATCTCTCTAAAAGTAAGAAAACCTTAGCAACTGCATAGCAACACTCTAATAAACACACAGAACAGCATTGTCATAGCAACGTCATGGAAACCATTTAGAACACCTTAGCAACTGCATAACAACACTCTAATAAGCACACAGAACGGCGTTGTCATAGCAATGCCATGGAAACCATTTAAAACACCTTAACAACTGCATAGCAACACTCTAATAAACACACAAAACAGAGTTGTCATAGCAACGCCATGGAAACCATTTAGAACACCTTAGAAACTGAATAGCAACACCTTAATAAACACTCAGAATAGAACAGTCTAGCACCTGCATATTAACACCTTAAAAACACTCAGAACACCTTTGTAACCGCTTAGCAATGACATGAAACCACCTTAGCAACCATCGAACAGCACCCTGAAATCAGCCAGAAGACCTTAACAACTCTCTAAAAGTAAGAAAATCTTAGCAACTGCATAGCAACACTCTAATAAACACACAAAACAGCATTGTCATAGCAACGCCAATTGAAACCATTTAGAACACCTTAGCAACTGCATAGCCACACTCTAAAAAAACACACAGAACGGCGTTGTCATAGAAACGCCATGTAAACCATTTTTAACACCTTAACAAACACTCAGAATAATGTTTTTAAAGCAACTACAGTAGAACACCTTAGCTACCACACAGCAACACTGTAATTCACACTCAGAGCTCACATTTTCATAGCAACACCATGGAAAACATTTAGAACACCTTAGCAACCACTTAGTAATGACATCAAAACACCTAAGCAACCATCAAACAGCACCCTGAAATCTTCACCCAGACCTTAACAACTCTCTAAAAGTAAGAAAACCTTAGCAACTGCTTAGTAACTGCTCTAAAACACTCAGAAAAGTTTAGCAATTGCAAAGTAATGGCATAAAAACACCTTAGTGACTGCAGAACAACACCCAGAAATATTCAGAACACTCTAATAAACATTTAGAACACTTAGAACATTTAGAGCACATAAAAATTATTTTTGAACACTTAAGCAACTGAATAGCAACACTCTAATAAACACACAGAAGAGCATTGTCATAGCAATGCCATGGAAACCATTTAGAACACCTTAGCAACTGCATAGCAACACTCCAATAAACACACAGAACGGCGTTGTCATATCAATGCCATGGAAACCATTTAGAACACCTTAGCAACTGCATAGCAACACTCTAATAAACACACAGAATGGCATTGTCATATCAACGCCATGGAAACCATGTAGAACACCTTAGCAACTGCATAGCAACACTCTAATAAACACACACAACGGCGTTGTCATATCAACGCCATGGAAACCATTTAGAACACCTTAGAAACTGCATAGCAACACCATGAAAACAATACTCAACACTCTCAAACTATCTACAGTACTCAACACGTGAAGTGTCATCAAAGTTGTCCTAAGACAAAAACAGGTGTTTTTTTTAGTTTAAGGACAACTTTGATGAAAGGTTTTGATTCACTTCAAATGTTGACTAGTGTAGAACACCTTAGCAAATGCGTAGCAATATCCTAATAATACGGTGGCAGAGAAATGCAAACCATTTAGCTACGGCATGGCAACATTCAGGCAGCGCTCACAAACTTGAATATTCTGCTTGGCAACTTTCTGCTCAGCAAACACCACTGACATTTTCTTCATAAATTGTAAGACTGTATTTGTGAAACATACAGTTGCTAACGACATGGGCAACAACTGACTAATTAACTCTGACAACAAAAACATCATGCCTCCCTGACTGCTTCATTAGCTTGACTCGTTATTGAAGACACATGCAGAATATCCTCTCGTGGGCTTCGGTGACCGTAATCAATTGGAAACAAGTCGGATAACCTTACAGACAGCCGTGAATGGCTGAAACATGAACTGTGCTAACATGTTGAAATCAAATCTAAAATATTGGAGAGAGCTCCCATCCCGCCCCCTCCAACACGTTCTCACTCCTAACTCCTCACGTATTGATGCTTGGTCAGCACCCCTTGGCGTCGCATTTTGACACACAGGGTACTCCTTCAGTGAAAAATACCATAGACTTACATTGATGGAATGTTCAAATGAGCCAAGACTATTCAAACGCCAACTGTCAAAATTCCCAGAATTCCTTGAGACTTCTATGTACTATTTCTAATCCATTCAAACTAACTTGCTAATTATGCTAACAGTATGCTAATAGCATGCTAATCATGCTAACAACATGCTAGTAACTTTCCAATCATGCTAGAAACATGTTAGCAACTTGGTAATCATGTTAGAAACATGTTATCAACTTACTAATCATGCTAGAAACATGCTAGTAACAAGCTTATCATGCTAGAATCATGTTAACATGCTCGTAACTTGCTAATCATGCTAGAAACATGCTAGAAACTTGTTAATCATGCTAGAGGCATGATAATCATGCTAGAAACATGCTAATCATCTTAGAATCATGCTAACATGCTCGTAACTTGCTAATCATGCTAGAAATGTGCTAGTGACATGATAATCATGCTAGAAACATGTTAACAACATGCTAATGGCATGCTAATAATGCTAGTACCTTGCTAGCAACATGCTAATCTTGTTAGAATCATTCTAACAACATGCTAGTAACTTAATCATACTAGAAACGTTATCAACTTGCTAATCATGCTAGAAACATGCTAGTAACTTGCTAATCATGCTAGCAACATGCTAGTAGCATGGTAATGACATGGTAAGCATGCTAGAAATGTGCTAGTGACACGCTAATCATGCTATAAACATGTTAACAACATTCTAATGACATTCTAATAATGCTAGAAACATGCTAGTAACTTGCTAGTCATGCTAGAAATGTTCTAGTGACATGCTAAAAATGCTAGTACCTTGCTAACAACTTGTTAAAATCATTCTAACAACATGCTAGTAGCTTAATCATGCTAGAAATATTATCAACTTGCTAATCATGCTAGAAACATGTTAGTAACATGCTAATCATGCTACAAACATGCTAGTGGCATGCTAATAATGCTAGTACCTTGCTAGAAACTTGTTAAAATCATTCTAACAACATGCTAGTAGCTTAATCATGCTAGAAATGTTATCAACTTGCTAATCATGCTAGAAACATGTTAGTAACATGCTAATCATCCTAGAATCATGTTAACAGCATGGTAGTAACATGCTAGTAACTTGTTAATCATGCTGGAAACATGCTAGCAACTTGCTAATCATCCTAGCAACATGCTAGTAACTTGGTAATGGCATGGTAAGCATGCTAGAAATGTGCTAGTGACATACTAATCATGCTGGCAACATGCTAAGCATGCTATAAACATGTTAACAACATTCTAAAGCCATGCTAAATGCTAGAAACATGCTAATAACTTGTTAATCATGCTAACAACGTGCTAGTTAAAGCTACTTTTTTTTTTTTTTTTTAAGATTTATTTTTGGCTTTTTATTATTTTTAGGACAGATCAGGACGGACAGGAAGCAAAGTGGAGAGAGAGAAGGGGGTAGGGTCGGGAAAGGTCCTCGAGCCGGGAATCGAACTCGGGACGCCCGTTGCGCAACGGCGCTGTATGTCGGCGCACTGCCCACAAGGCTATCGGCGCCGACTAAAGCTACTTTAAACTTCAAACTATTTCTTATTAACTTAAAACTTTTTAAACTTTCTAAACTTTTTAAACTTCTACCTTTTTTTTTTACTTTTCAGACTTTCTGGTCCAGCTTTCTCAAGCCAACTTCAAAATTTGTCTTGACAAACTTTTTTATCTAGTTTATATTACATTATTTACACATTTATGAGCAAGCAACCCAACTCCTGCCCATAAACCTAACCATTTGTCAATAAAACACTGATATAAAAGGCAGATACAACTACAGTCACAATTTATTTAAAAAATATGAACATTACAAGTCTTCTGAGGCAAAACGATTGATTTGTGAGAGGAACAGACGCGATTACCGTCTCCATCCGCTGTAAAGCTCATCCTGTTTGCCACAATCCGTGCATGAATTCAAAAAATGCCGCCAGAACGTCAGTCTTGGTTGTGAAATTCTATTGGCTCTTGTGTGTCATGTGACCGATTGCATCATGTTAATGTTTGGAAGTATCTTTTGAATGAAATGTGATCATTGTCAGTGATTAAAATCTTGTCTTACTCTCTTCTTCGCATAAAAATATAGTATGGCTACAGACGACTTGGAATGCAACACGACTTGTTTGCAGTGCTTGTCTACTGCTTGTTTATGGTCAGCTTTTTCAATAAATTCTTGTGCCTGTGCTTATATTTGCCTGTGTTTTATATTGTTCAGAAGTGGGTAGGTTTAGGGCAGGGGTGGGTTTAGGTCCTCCAATCAAAGTATACATTTATATAAAATTGTTTATATATTTTTACAAATGCATGAAAACCATTAAATTAAGACAAAACAGTGGAGGACCCTGTGTCAAAAATGACTCTAAAGGGGTACCTTGAGCAACAAAAGACGACGCCAAAGGGGACCTGACCAAGTGTCAATATGTCACGACTTGGGAGTGTAACGTTATGATTTCACTTTGGATCAATAAACTGCACTTGGGTTCAACTTTACTCGCCTTCAGTGGACTAATTGTTACAAGGAGTGAGAACGTGTTGCCCCTTCAGACTTGCGCGGGTTGCCAGGTTGAGGACACGCAAGTTGATTTATCTGCGTTTTAATATTCTTTTGTCATCATAGTTTTTAGCTGGATGCTGAAGGGTTCGCAGGTTGGCTAGAATCTGCAATCTTGGCTCTAATTAATTTGTTGGATTCCATTGCATGGCTGCAATATGCTGTTTTTTTCCACCAACTGGCAACCCAGTGTTTCAAAATCCTAATTCATTCTAAAACAGAACGCACATTTCATAGCATGTTTTCTAAATATTAGCAAACATGGCATTTTTATCTTTTAGTACAGTCAAAAAGTGTCATCAAAGTTGTCCTAAGACAAAAACAGGTGTTTTTTTTAGTTTAAGGACAACTTTGATGAAAGGTTTTGATTCACTTCAAATGTTGACTAGTGTAGAACACCTTAGCAAATGCGTAGCAATATCCTAATAATACGGTGGCAGAGAAATGCAAACCATTTAGCTACGGCATGGCAACATTCAGGCAGCGCTCACAAACTTGAATATTCTGCTTGGCAACTCTCTTTAGCAAACACCACTGACATTTTCTTCATAAATTGTAAGACTGTATTTGTGAAACATACAGTTGCTAACGATATGGGCAACAACTGACTAATTAACTCTGACAACAAAAACATCATGCCTCCCTGACTGCTTCATTAGCTTGACTCGTTATTGAAGACACATGCAGAATATCCTCTCGTGGGCTTCGGTGACCGTAATCAATTGGAAACAAGTCGGATAACCTTACAGACACCCGTGAATGGCTGAAACATGAACTGTGCTAACATGTTGAAATCAAATCTAAAATATTGGAGAGAGCTCCCATCCCGCCCCCTCCAACACGTTCTCACTCCTAACTCCTCACGTATTGATGCTTGGTCAGCACCCCTTGGCGTCGCATTTTGACACACAGGGTACTCCTTCAGTGAAAAATACCATAGACTTACATTGATAGAATGTTCAAATGAGCCAAGACTATTCAAACGCCAACTGTCAAAATTCCCAGAATTCCTTGAGACTTCTATGTACTATTTCTAATCCATTCAAACTAACTTGCTAATTATGCTAACAGTATGCTAATAGCATGCTAATCATGCTAACAACATGCTAGTAACTTTCCAATCATGCTAGAAACATGTTAGCAACTTGGTAATCATGTTAGAAACATGTTATCAACTTACTAATCATGCTAGAAACATGCTAGTAACAAGCTTACCATGCTAGAATCATGTTAACATGCTCGTAACTTGCTAATCATGCTAGAAACATGCTAGAAACTTGTTAATCATGCTAGAAATGTGCTAGTGGCATGATAATCATGCTAATCATCTTAGAATCATGCTAACATGCTCGTAACTTGCTAATCATGCTAGAAATGTGCTAGTGACATGATAATCATGCTAGAAACATGTTAACAACATGCTAATGGCATGCTAATAATGCTAGTACCTTGCTAGCAACATGCTTATCTTGTTAGAATCATTCTAACAACATGCTAGTAACTTAATCATACTAGAAACGTTATCAACTTGCTAATCATGCTAGAAACATGCTAGTAACTTGCTAATCATGCTTGAAACATCCTAGCAACTTGCTAATCATGCTAGCAACATGCTAGTAGCATGGTAATGACATGGTAAGCATGCTAGAAATGTGCTAGTGACACGCTAATCATGCTATAAACATGTTAACAACATTCTAATGACATTCTAATAATGCTAGAAACATGCTAGTAACTTACTAGTCATGCTAGAAATGTTCTAGTGACATGCTAAAAATGCTAGTACCTTGCTAACAACTTGTTAAAATCATTCTAACAACATGCTAGTAGCTTAATCATGCTAGAAATATTATCAACTTGCTAATCATGCTAGAAACATGTTAGTAACATGCTAATCATGCTACAAACATGCTAGTGGCATGCTAATAATGTTAGTACCTTGCTAGAAACTTGTTAGAATCATTCTAACAACATGATATTAACTTAAATCATGCTAGAAATGTTATCAACTTGCTAATCATGCTAGAAACATGTTAGTAACATGCTAATCATGCTAGAATCATGTTAACAGCATGGTAGTAACATGCTAGTAACTTGTTAATCATGCTGGAAACATGCTAGCAACTTGCTAATCATCCAAGCAACATGCTAGTAACTTGGTAATGGCATGGTAAGCATGCTAGAAATGTGCTAGTGACATGCTAATCATGCTGGCAACATGCTAAGCATGCTATAAACATGTTAACAACATTCTAAAGCCATGCTAAATGCTAGAAACATGCTAATAACTTGTTAATCATGCTAACAACGTGCTAGTAACTTGCTAATCATGCTTGAAACATCCTAGCAACTTGCTAATCATGCTAGCAACATGCTAGTAGCATGGTAATGACATGGTAAGCATGCTAGAAATGTGCTAGTGACACGCTAATCATGCTATAAACATGTTAACAACATTCTAATGACATTCTAATAATGCTAGAAACATGCTAGTAACTTGCTAGTCATGCTAGAAATGTTCTAGTGACATGCTAAAAATGCTAGTACCTTGCTAACAACTTGTTAAAATCATTCTAACAACATGCTAGTAGCTTAATCATGCTAGAAATATTATCAACTTGCTAATCATGCTAGAAACATGTTAGTAACATGCTAATCATGCTACAAACATGCTAGTGGCATGCTAATAATGTTAGTACCTTGCTAGAAACTTGTTAGAATCATTCTAACAACATGATATTAACTTAAATCATGCTAGAAATGTTATCAACTTGCTAATCATGCTAGAAACATGTTAGTAACATGCTAATCATGCTAGAATCATGTTAACAGCATGGTAGTAACATGCTAGTAACTTGTTAATCATGCTGGAAACATGCTAGCAACTTGCTAATCATCCAAGCAACATGCTAGTAACTTGGTAATGGCATGGTAAGCATGCTAGAAATGTGCTAGTGACATGCTAATCATGCTGGCAACATGCTAAGCATGCTATAAACATGTTAACAACATTCTAAAGCCATGCTAAATGCTAGAAACATGCTAATAACTTGTTAATCATGCTAACAACGTGCTAGTAACTTGCTAATCATGCTTGAAACATCCTAGCAACTTGCTAATCATGCTAGCAACATGCTAGTAGCATGGTAATGACATGGTAAGCATGCTAGAAATGTGCTAGTGACACGCTAATCATGCTATAAACATGTTAACAACATTCTAATGACATTCTAATAATGCTAGAAACATGCTAGTAACTTGCTAGTCATGCTAGAAATGTTCTAGTGACATGCTAAAAATGCTAGTACCTTGCTAACAACTTGTTAAAATCATTCTAACAACATGCTAGTAGCTTAATCATGCTAGAAATATTATCAACTTGCTAATCATGCTAGAAACATGTTAGTAACATGCTAATCATGCTACAAACATGCTAGTGGCATGCTAATAATGTTAGTACCTTGCTAGAAACTTGTTAGAATCATTCTAACAACATGATATTAACTTAAATCATGCTAGAAATGTTATCAACTTGCTAATCATGCTAGAAACATGTTAGTAACATGCTAATCATGCTAGAATCATGTTAACAGCATGCTAGTAACTTGCTAATCATGCTGGAAACATGCTAGCAACTTGCTAATCATACTAGCAACATGCTAGTAACTTGGTAATGGCATGGTAAGCATGCTAGAAATGTGCTAGTGACATGCTAATCATGCTGGCAACATGATAAGCATGCTATAAACATGTTAACAACATTCTAATGGCATGCTAAATGCTAGAAACATGCTAATAACTTGTTAATCATGCTAACAACGTGCTAGTTAAAGCTACTTTAAACTTCAAACTATTTCTTATTAACTTAAAACTTTTTAAACTTTCTAAACTTTTTAAACTTCTACCTTTTTTTTTTTACTTTTCAGACTTTCTGGTCCAGCTTTCTCAAGCCAACTTCAAAATTTGTCTTGACAAACTTTTTTATCTAGTTTATATTACATTATTTACACATTTATGAGCAAGCAACCCAACTCCTGCCCATAAACCTAACCATTTGTCAATAAAACACTGATATAAAAGGCAGATACAACTACAGTCACAATTTATTTAAAAAATATGAACATTACAAGTCTTCTGAGGCAAAACGATTGATTTGTGAGAGGAACAGACGCGATTACCGTCTCCATCCGCTGTAAAGCTCATCCTGTTTGCCACAGTCCGTGCATGAATTCAAAAAATGCCGCCAGAACGTCAGTCTTGGTTGTGAAATTCTATTGGCTCTTGTGTGTCATGTGACCGATTGCATCATGTTAATGTTTGGAAGTATCTTTTGAATGAAATGTGATCATTGTCAGTGATTAAAATCTTGTCTTACTCTCTTCTTCGCATAAAAATATAGTATGGCTACAGACGACTTGGAATGCAACACGACTTGTTTGCAGTGCTTGTCTACTGCTTGTTTATGGTCAGTTTTTGCAATAAATTCTTGTGCCTGTGCTTATATTTGCCTGTGTTTTATATTGTTCAGAAGTGGGTAGTTTTAGGGCAGGGGTGGGTTTAGGTCCTCCAATCAAAGTATACATTTATATAAAATTGTTTATATATTTTTACAAATGCATGAAAACCATTAAATTAAGACAAAACAATGGAGGACCCTGTGTCAAAAATGACTCTAAAGGGGTACCTTGAGCAACAAAAGACGACGCCAAAGGGGACCTGACCAAGTGTCAATATGTCACGACTTGGGAGTGTAACGTTATGATTTCACTTTGGATCAATAAACTGCACTTGGGTTCAACTTTACTCGCCTTCAGTGGACTAATTGTTACAAGGAGTGAGAACGTGTTGCCCCTTCAGACTTGCGCGGGTTGCCAGGTTGAGGACACGCAAGTTGATTTATCTGCGTTTTAATATTCTTTTGTCATCATAGTTTTTAGCTGGATGCTGAAGGGTTCGCAGGTTGGCTAGAATCTGCAATCTTGGCTCTAATTAATTTGTTGGATTCCATTGCATGGCTGCAATATGCTGTTTTTTTCCACCAACTGGCAACCCAGTGTTTCAAAATCCTAATTCATTCTAAAACAGAACGCACATTTCATAGCATGTTTTCTAAATATTAGCAAACATGGCATTTTTATCTTTTAGTACAGTCAAAAAATGACATACAGCATTTCTAAGTTTGCTCTACTTGTGTAGAGTATATATATCTGGCCTTAGAGTTAATGGTTTGTTCAATAGTAATAGGCTCGAAGAACTATTGCTTCAACGAGAGCATTACTCTCAAAAGAACTCAAAGTTCCTCATTTAATTTAATCAGTATAGCTAGTTAAAGTAAAAGTGTGATTCTGTCCTAAAAAAGCTAATTGAAACTGTCTTTCTTAACCTGGATGAGTGAATATGAAACCTGAGTGTCATCTCAGAGTGATTAATCATAATTAGGAAGCTGTTTGGTGGTCATACTTCATAGCAAGACGTCTGATAAAGTGATAATTAACCCCTAATCATCTTCTCTCTCGAGGTGCATCACCTATATGATGACGAATATGAGGAAGTGGACAACTGGGGATTGCATCCAAAACAAAAAAATAACAACTGAAGGTAAGAGAAGCAACAGTGCTCTGAGAGCAGCATCCAAAATTGTTTTTAAATATTTTTTTTCTCATTTGTAATGTTTTTTTATTTTATATTTTTATTTATTATTTAAATAATAAATGTTGTTTTGTCACTGTTGCAGTGCACCATTGCAGAGTCAAGTTACAGGGGGTTAAAATGACTTCAGAAAGATGGCAGCATCATTATCTTATTTTTACACAGAGATTGGTAGCTCTATTAGTAAAATCTGTTGACTTTAGCCATCTTTGTTGCATTATGTGTCAATGTTGACCATTCAAAAATGAGGAAACTGCACTTTTTCTCCAAAGTTTGCATACCTGTTACTCAAGAAGTATTAAAGCTATTTTAATGCCCTTTTAGATATTGGGTCTTAACAAACTTTTCTTTTGGCATCTTAATTTTTTATGTGAGATTTGGTTTCAGAGATATTGGAATTTCAATATGGCTCTGTGAGTAAATCATTAAAATGTACACATTTTCAGTGGTCAAAAACCAAATGTGCGTCAGTTTGAAAAAATATGATACTTTTCTTTTATAGAGGAATGTCTGAAGAACAAATAATGTTAAAACTAGAGATGTATCTCGTTTATTTCTGTCAAGACAACTGCATTATAGTGCCATAAATATTATTTTTCCAAAGTTGCGTGCCTATAACTCAAGAAGTATTAAAGATATCACAATATGATTTTAGATTTTAGTTCTTCATAAACTTTACTGTACGAATCTTAATTTTCAAGACCCTTTGATACTCGGGTGCAAGGTTTGTGGGATTCAATTATTAATGTTTTTTTCTTACTGTTCTTTTGTTAAAAAGGAAGGATCTAACTTAAGGATGTGTTCATGTCCCATAAAGGTGATGTCTGTTTAAAGAATGCCATTTGGTGACATTCTTTGTACTTGTATTGTACATTATACTTAAATTGTTTAATACTTTTTCACAATAAAAGTCTTCTGCAATGAGGCATATTGAAACAGCTGTACCTAAATAGTTTTTATGCTTTTATTAATTTATTTTTTATACATTTCAGTTAAATTTTTATGCTTTTATTTATTTAAATTTATTTTATACATTTCAGTTACATACATTTTAGTTTTAATTTTTAATTTTTAGATTTTTATTGAATTAACAACTTAGCTGTATGTGGACACCTTTTGAGTAGAAATGCATATTGCAATTTTTTTGTTGCAAATAAAACATAGTCCATAACTATTTTAATATATATATTCAGTTAAATCATCCAAAATTTGTATGACTTGATAGTGACTTGCTTGACCCAAGCTATGACTTGACTTGAATTGCTTGACATAAAGCAGTGAATTGACTTGCTTGATTCTCACAAAAATTGACTTGGACTTGCTTGAGACTTGAAGGTTAAGACTTGAGACTTACTTGTGACTTGCTCCCACCTCTACAGGTATTTCATTCATAAAATGCAAATGGCAAAAAAAAAATATATATAGATATATTTCACCGAATCTGTGATTAATTTTTTGAACCAGTTAATTTACACTCTTTGCCTTTACCTTTAGCCTTAAAGCCTTCAGTTGCTCCGAATATTAAATTCCCAGGTGTGTCAGCTAAACCCGTGAGGGGAACGGCGCTAGCAGACGAGCACACATGACTACGCCGTATTTACAGTTTGTAAGGATTCTTCCCGAGTGCAGTGTCACGTTCAATAGAGCCGCCAGCTAATTTTCACAGTCTATGAGGAGGACGACCACATTAATCACTACTTTGAATTTTGAATCCTGGCACTTTCACGCAAGGCGGCTTTCTATGCCTTTGAGGGAGATAAGGCAATCTTTCACCATCTCTAATAGAATGAAAAAAAGAGAGAGGATGAAGCAGATCGAAAATGAGGGCGAGGGTGGGCGAGGAGTTTGTCCACCCTTGATTTGATCCAATCTGATTAGTGGACCATTCATTTACAAAACAGCTAACAATGTATATTACTCATAAAAGCAACCTTAAGTGCTTAGACAGACTTGGCAAAAAAAAAAAAAAAAAGACTCTATGCAAATATGCAAAAACAATGAGATAAAATATATTAAATAAGAGGAAAATCTCTGAACTCGGAGAGATAAGCTACTTTATGGCTTTCCCAACGCCAGAAAGAGAGACTCATTTGCTGTGATGTTTATTCACATTCTAACCACAGAAAGTTTCTCTTTTATAACTGAAACGTACAGTGAAAATACTCATTAATATGCATCAAAGGGAAAACTTAATAAGCCACAGAATTGAGCCTATTTTCATAGACAGGTACGAACGAGCTTTCAGCAAACAGTTCAGATGTGATTAAAGCAACGTATTGTGGTGATTTTTGTTTTTTATAATCAGGTTTTAAAGGATAGATTATAATGTTTTGTTTTGTCTCTCTTTTAAGAGTGTTAAAAGGTTTACGTTTGTCAAAAAAACAAGAGCAAAAAAGAAAAGAATAAACCGTGTTCCTTAACTTTACTCTTGTGATGAATCTTTTAACACCTACATAGACTTGTTTTTTATGGAAACCTGTTTTTGCAACTAAATAAAAAATGTAAAAAAAGCTAGTTGTGACTTTTTCACAATTGTGAGTTTGTATCTCGCAAATTCTTTTTTCTTGTAATTACGAGTTTGTGACTCACAATTCAGATTTTTTCTTGCACTTGTTTGTATCCCGCAACTGACTTTTTTTGTCTTTTATTTCTTTTTTTCTCACAATTGCAAGTGTGCCTCACAATTCTGACTTTTTTCTCAGAATTGCGAGTTTGTCTCTTAATTCTTTTTTTGCTTGTAATTGCAAGTTTGTATCTTGCAGTTCTTTCTTGTAATTGTGAGTTTGTATCTTGCAGTTCTGACTTTTTTCTGGCAGTTGCGATTTTGTGTCTCACAATTCTGACTTTTTCTGGCAGTTGCGAGTTTGTATCTTGCAGTTCTTTCTTGTAATTGTGAGTTTGTATCTTGCAGTTCTGACTTTTTCTGGCAGTTGCGAGTTTGTATCTTGCAATTCTGATTTTTTTTCTCACAGTTGCGAGTTTGTCTCTTAATTCTTTTTTGCTTGTAATTGCGAGTTTGTCTTTTATTTCTTTTTTTTCTCGCAATTGCAAGTTTGTCTCACAATTCTGACTTTTTCTGGCAGTTGCCAGAAAAAGATTTTTTTCTCACAATTGTGTGTTTGTCTTTTAATTATTTTTTTTCTCGCAATTGCAAGTTTGTCTCACAATTCTGACTTTTTTCTCACAGTTGCGAGTTTGTCTCTTAATTCTTTTTTGCTTGTAATTGCGAGTTTGTATCTTGCAGTTCTTTCTTGTAATTGTGAGTTTGCATCTTGCAGTTCTGACTTTTTTCTGGCAGTTGCGATTTTGTCTCTTAATTCTTTTTTTTCTCGCAATTGCAAGTTTGTATCTTGCAATTCTGATTTTTTTCTCACAATTGCGTGTTAGTCTTTTAATTCTTTTTTTTCTCGCAATTGCAAATTTGTCTCACAATTCTGACTTTTTTCTCAGAATTGCGAGTTTGTCTCTTAATTCTTTTTTGCTTGTAATTGCGAGTTTGTATCTTGCAGTTCTTTCTTGTAATTGTGAGTTTGCATCTTGCAGTTCTGACTTTTTTCTGGCAGTTGCGAGTTTGTCTCTTAATTCATTTTTTTTCTTGCAATTGCAAGTTTGTGTCTCACAATTCTGACCTTTTCTGGCAGTTGCAAGTTTGTCTCACAATTCTGACTTTTTTCTCACAATTGCGAGTTTGTCCCTTAATTCTTTTTTTGCTTGTAATTGTGAGTTTGCATCTTGCAGTTCTGACTTTTTTCTGGCAGTTGCAAGTTTATCTCTTAATTCTTTTTTTCTCGCAATTGCAAGTTTGTGTCTCACAATTCTGACTTTTTCTGGCAGTTGCGAGTTTGCATCTTGCAGTTCTGACTTTTTTCTGGCAGTTGCAATTTTGTCTCTTAATTATTTTTTTTCTCGCAATTGCAAGTTTGTATCTTGCAATTCTGATTTTTTTCTCACAATTGCGTGTTAGTCTTTTAATTCTTTTTTTTTCTCGCAATTGCAAATTTGTCTCACAATTCTGACTTTTTTCTCACAATTGCGAGTTTGTCTCTTAATTCTTTTTTGCTTGTAATTGTGAGTTTGTATTCTTTCTTTCTTGTATTCTTTCTTGTAATTGTGAGTTTGCATCTTGCAGTTCTGACTTTTTTCTGGCAGTTGCGAGTTTGTCTCTTAATTCTTTTTTGCTTGTAATTGCGAGTTTGTCTTTTATTTCTTTTTTTTCTCGCAATTGCAAGTTTGTCTCACAATTCTGACTTTTTCTGGCAGTTGCGAGTTTGTATCTTGCAATTTAGATTTTTTTCTCACAATTGTGTGTTTGTCTTTTAATTATTTTTTTTCTCGCAATTGCAAGTTTGTCTCACAATTCTGACTTTTTTCTCACAGTTGCGAGTTTGTCTCTTAATTCTTTTTTGCTTGTAATTGTGAGTTTGCATCTTGCAGTTCTGACTTTTTTTCTGGCAGTTGCGAGTTTGTCTCTTAATTCGTTTTTTTTCTTGCAATTGCAAGTTTGTGTCTCACAATTCTGACCTTTTCTGGCAGTTGCAAGTTTGTCTCACAATTCTGACTTTTTTCTCACAATTGCGAGTTTGTCCCTTAATTCTTTTTTTGCTTGTAATTGTGAGTTTGCATCTTGCAGTTCTGACTTTTTTCTGGCAGTTGCAAGTTTATCTCTTAATTCTTTTTTTCTCGCAATTGCAAGTTTGTGTCTCACAATTCTGACTTTTTCTGGCAGTTGCGAGTTTGCATCTTGCAGTTCTGACTTTTTTCTGGCAGTTGCAATTTTGTCTCTTAATTCTTTTTTTTCTCGCAATTGCAAGTTTGTATCTTGCAATTCTGATTTTTTTCTCACAATTGCGTGTTAGTCTTTTAATTCTTTTTTTTTCTCGCAATTGCAAATTTGTCTCACAATTCTGACTTTTTTCTCACAATTGCGAGTTTGTCTCTTAATTCTTTTTTGCTTGTAATTGTGAGTTTGTATTCTTTCTTTCTTGTATTCTTTCTTGTAATTGTGAGTTTGCATCTTGCAGTTCTGACTTTTTTCTCACAATTGCGAGTTTGTCTCTTAATTCTTTTTTGCTTGTAATTGTGAGTTTGTATTCTTTCTTTCTTGTATTCTTTCTTGTAATTGTGAGTTTGCATCTTGCAGTTCTGACTTTTTTCTGGCAGTTGCGAGTTTGTCTCTTAATCCATTTTTTTCTCACAATTGCAAGTTTGTCTCACAATTCTGACTTTTTTCTCACAATTGTGAGTTTGTCTCTAAATTTTTTTTTTCTCACAATTGCAAGATTGTGTCTTAAAATTCTGACTTTTTTCTCGTAATTGCGAGTTTGTATCTTGCAGTTCTTTCTTGTAATTTTGAGTTTGTATCTCGCAATTCTGACTTTTTTTTCTTAATTGCAAGTTTTCAAGTCCAATTTTGATGGGAAAAAAAGACTATGTTCTCAGATTTGTGAGTTTGAAATTGTGGAAATGCGAGATAAAAAGTTGCAATAACCTTTTTTTTAATTTATTTTTTTTATTCAGTGGTAGAAACTGGCTTCCATAGTTTTTTAAGGTTTCAAGTACTCAAAAAAGAAAGAATCACCCATTAATGAGAAACAAAACTGTCTTATTATGATTAATTTCTAAGTGAATAAGCAAACTCCTCTCGCTGTCGTCGCAGGGCTGAAGACAGCATAATAAGATCAGCGGGCGGTAACCTGTCATGACCGTCTACACACTTCATGCTTGGCCTCTAATGTGAGATGCTAGAGGTGTGTGATTTTTGCAGAGGGCTTAACTTTGAATGTCACATTGATCACACTTGCTGATTCGGCTGTCAGGAACGTAATTAATGTCCTTTTAGATGTTCTCAAACTGTCATCGCTGGTAAGAGCTACAGATGTTCTGCATTGGATCTGTGACTCACGGTGTATTTTTACCACACTCACAGTGCCATTTTTAATGCTTTAATGGGCAGTTGACAGTCGTATTAGCATTTTACTTTATGCATATTAATTGCTTGATTACCAATTTTGAGTTATGAGAAGCAGAAAGTTGCTGAGATATTGCTTATGTACAGAAAATTATTTAAAAAGCCCTTATAAATCATATAAATGTAATCAAAAAGTATAAAAAATAGAATAAAATTAAATTAAAAATTATAAAATTATGACTCTTTTAAAATGTATTTTATAATGAACACATTTCAGAGTATATTAATATTGCTTATGTTCAGCAAAGTATTAAAAAAACCCTTATAAATTAAATAAATGTAGTCAAAAAGTGTAAAAACACAATAAAATTAAACAATAGCGACTTCTAATCAGTTACATGCTTTAAAATATGTGAGGGTATGTTAATATTGCTTATGTATAGCAAATAAAATTACAAAATTATCTAAAATATAGAATAATATGAAACAATAGTGACTTCTAATCGTACGTATTTTAAAATATATATTTATTGTAAATACACAAATTTAAAACTATCATACATACATACATCACAAAAAAAACCTAAATAATCCAGCCTAAAATGGTCTGCTGGTTTTGGATGGTTTAATCTGGTCTCTCAACATAATCAGATGATAATTGCCACTGGAAAAATACTCTATAAATCCAGCTAAAAAACCTGTTTGACCAGGACAGGAGACCATGTGAGACCATCTTAGACCAGCAAACCAGCCTAGGATTTTCATTATATGACCCGTTAAATTTAAATTAAAATGATGTCTGTGATTAATAATAAGATTAAAAGGACTGCTTCTTTTAGATTTGTGGTTTTCCCATGATTTGAAAAAGCAAAAAAGACACAAAAAAAACTACATAATCCAGCCTAAAATGGTCTGCTGGTTTTAGGTGGTTTAATCTGGCATAATCAGATGAGAATTGTCACTGGAAAAATACTTTATAAATCCAGCTAAAAAAACCTGCTTGACCAGGACAGGAGACCATGAGAGACTGGCTTAGACCAGCAAACCAGCCTAGGATTTTCATTATATGACCTGTTAAATTTTAATTAAAATGATGTCTGTGATTAATATAAACTATAAGGACTACATCTTTTAAATTTGTGGTTTTCCCATGATTAAAAAAACAATCTTAATCCAGCCTAAAGTGGTTTGCTGGTGTTATCTGGTTTAATCTATTCTACAATCCTGACCAACTGAAAATTGTCACTCAAAAAAAAAAAAAAAAAATATATATATATATATATATATATATATAAAAATCCAGCTAACAAACCTGCTTGACTGTTACAAGAGACCATGTGAGACCATCTTAGACCAGCAAACCAGCCTAGGATTTTTATTATATGACCCATTAAATTTAAATTAAAATGATGTCTGTGATTAATATAAGATTAAAAGGACTGCTTCTTTTAGATTTGTGGTTTTCCCATGATTTGAAAAAGCAAAAAAAGACACAAAAAAACCTAAATAATCCAGCCTAAAATGGTCTGCTGGTTTTGAGTGGTTTAATCTGGTCTCTCAGCATAATCAGATGAGAATTGTCACTGGAAAAATACTTTATAAATCCAGCTAAAAAAACCTGCTTGACCAGGACAGGAGACCATGAGAGACTGGCTTAGACCAGCAAACCAGCCTAGGATTTTCATTATATGACCTGTTAAATTTTAATTAAAATGATGTCTGTGATTAATATAAACTATAAGGACTACATCTTTTAAATTTGTGGTTTTCCCATGATTAAAAAAACAATCTTAATCCAGCCTAAAGTGGTTTGCTGGTGTTATCTGGTTTAATCTATTCTACAATCCTGACCAACTGAAAATTGTCACTCAAAAAAAAAAAAAAAAAAAATATATATATATATATATATATATATATATATATATATATAAAAATCCAGCTAACAAACCTGCTTGACTGTTACAAGAGACCATGTGAGACCATCTTAGACCAGCAAACCAGCCTAGGATTTTTATTATATGACCCATTAAATTTAAATTAAAATGATGTCTGTGATTAATATAAGATTAAAAGGACTGCTTCTTTTAGATTTGTGGTTTTCCCATGATTTGAAAAAGCAAAAAAAGACACAAAAAAACCTAAATAATCCAGCCTAAAATGGTCTGCTGGTTTTGAGTGGTTTAATCTGGTCTCTCAGCATAATCAGATGAGAATTGTCACTGGAAAAATACTTTATAAATCCAGCTAAAAAAACCTGCTTGACCAGGACAGGAGACCATGAGAGACTGGCTTAGACCAGCAAACCAGCCTAGGATTTTCATTATATAACCTGTTAAATTTTAATTAAAATGATGTCTGTGATTAATATAAACTATAAGGACTACATCTTTTAAATTTGTGGTTTTCCCATGATTAAAAAAACAATCTTAATCCAGCCTAAAGTGGTTTGCTGGTGTTATCTGGTTTAATCTGGTCTACAATCCTGACCAACTGAAAATTGTCACTCAAAAAAAAAAAAAAAAAAAAAAAAAAATATATATATATATATATATATATATATATAAAAATCCAGCTAACAAACCTGCTTGACTGTTACAAGAGACCATGTGAGACCATCTTAGACCAGCAAACCAGCCTAGGATTTTTATTATATGACCCATTAAATTTAAATTAAAATGATGTCTGTGATTAATATAAGATTAAAAGGACTGCTTCTTTTAGATTTGTGGTTTTCCCATGATTTGAAAAAGCAAAAAAAGACACAAAAAAACCTAAATAATCCAGCCTAAAATGGTCTGCTGGTTTTGAGTGGTTTAATCTGGTCTCTCAGCATAATCAGATGATAATTGTCACTGGAAAAATATTCTATAAATCCAGCTAAAAAACCTGCTTGACCAGGACAGGAGACCATGAGAGACTGGCTTAGACCAGCAAACCAGCCTAGGATTTTCATTATATGACCTGTTAAATTTTAATTCAAATGATGTCTGTGATTAATATAAACTATAAGGACTACATCTTTTAAATTTGTGGTTTTCCCATGATTAAAAAAAACAATCTTAATCCAGCCTAAAGTGGTTTGCTGGTGTTAGCTGGTTTAATCTGGTCTCTCAGCCTGACCATCTGAGAATTGTCACTGGAAAAAAATTCTTATAAATCCAGCTAACAAACCTGCTTGACCAAGACAATAGACCATGTGAGACCAGCAAACCAGCCTAGGATTTTCATTATATGACCTGTTAAATTTGAATTAAAATTATGTGTGTGGTTAATATAAGATATAAAGACTACTTCTTTTAAATTTGTGAATATCCCATGATTTGAAAAAAAAAAAAAAACTTAATCCAGCCTAAAGTGTTTTGCTGGTTTTAGCTGGTTTAATCCTGACCAACTGAAAATTGTCACTTGTGGAAAAAAAAAAACTTATAAATCCAGCTAACAAACCTGCTTGACTGTTACAAGAGACCATGTGAGACCAGCTTAGACCAGCAAACCAGCCTAGGATTTTCATTATATGACCCGTTAAATTTAAATTAAAATGATGTCTGTGATTAATAATAAGATTAAAAGGACTGCTTCTTTTAGATTTGTGGTTTTCCCATGATTTGAAAAAAGCAAAAAAGACACAAAAAAAAACTAAATAATCCAGCCTAAAATGGTCTGCTGGTTTTGGGTGGTTTAATCTGGTCTCTCAGCATAATCAGATGAGAATTTTCACTGGAAAAATTCCTTATAAACCCAGTTAACAAACCTGCTTGACCAGGACATGAGACCATGTGAGACCATCTTTAACCAGCAAACCAGCCTACGATTTGTATCATATGACCCATTAAATCTGAATTTAAAATAATGTGTGTGATTAATATAAACTATAAGGACTATGTCTTTTAAATTTGTGGTTTTCCCATTTATATATATATAAAAAAAAAAAAAAAAAAAACTTAATTCAGCCTAAAATTATCTGGTTTTAAGTGAAGGTTTAATCTGGTGGTTTCAGCCTGACCATCTGAAAATTATCACTGATAAAAAAAAAAACCTTATAAATCCAGCTAACAAACCTGCTTGACCAGAACAGGAGACCATGTGACTTAGAGATTTAGGAGACTTAGACCAGCAAACCAGTTTAGGATTTTCATTAGATGACCCGTACAATTTGAATTAAAATGATGTCTGTGATTAATATAAGCTATAAAGACAGCTTCTTTTAAATTTGTGAATATCCCATGATTTAAAAAAAAAAAAGAAAAATTCTTAATCCAGCCTAAAGTGGTCTGCTGGTTTTAACTGGTTTAATTTGGTCTCCCAGCCTGACCATCTGAAAATTGTCACTGAAAAAAAATTCTTTCATATAACCAGTCTAGGATTTTCATTATATGATCCTTTAAATTTGAAGATATAAGGACTGCTTATTTTAAATTTGTTGTTGAAATTTGGCAAAAAAATAGAAGATTTGCACAATATATCAGCTTATTTACACTTTTGTTAAAGCCATTTGCCACAAAAATGTGATTAATCGTGTCATTTTTTCAGTAACCTTCATTGTGGTGCATGTCTAGCACTAGCTTGTTTTGTGTGTCATAGCGAATTCTGGTGATTTTTGTACCTTCGTCATGGTTAGCAGAGCTGCAGGGCTTCCCAATGTGATTAGCTTAAAATTGGCTCTGAATCCCGCCATGGAGAAAGTGATTTGCTGGTGTGTTTGAAGTTGGCGGCAATTTTAGGAAGCCTTTGAGTGTCTGTTTGAACTGAATTTGACCCGTCCGTTCCATCCTTTCAGTGTTTGGTCTGGCGTTCGGATGGCATTTGATTAAAACTTCACATTAGCCTTTGATGAGAACAGGCTTCTCCTTTGTAGCATGTGCTCCATCTGGAGCACTGGCCACCATACGGCTGCCATCTTCATTGTGACATGCTCACATGCCCTCCAGCCGCTGTTAAAGGGATAGTTCGGCCAAAAATGAAAATTCGGATGTCAGTATACTCACTCTGCAAATCCAAATGATGTGTCCTTTTTGTTTTGTTTTTTTCCTGTACGGAGCAAAGATTAAAGAATATTGCTGCTCCTTTTATTGTAATAATAGTAAAAAAAAAAAATAATTTTTGTTTATATAATAAATATATGCATTTTTATTAATATATTGTTTTTAAAGAATACATTTTTAAGTATTTAAATGAATACAAATACATTTAATAAAAAAAGATTACAATTATTTTCATATTACTATATTCATATAATTTGTTACATTTATAAGGAAATACATTATATATATATATATATATATATACCTAAACATATTATATTATATTATATTATATTATATTATATTATATTATATTATATTATATTATATTATATTCACTTAACATAATAATAGCAATAACATACAATAACATACAAAAATACATGTAATACATAAATACATAAGTATTTATACAAATAAAATTGCATTATAAAAAAATATATATAATAATTATTACAATTGTTTTTATATTATTATATTTATATAATTTGTTGAAATTTGACCTGATTATATTATTATATTTTACTATTATTTTAATTGGATTTTATTGGATATAAAAATCATGTTTATATGCATATTTTACACAAATTTATACATGTGTGTGTGTGTGTGTATATATATATATATATATATATGTGTGTGTGTGTGTGTGTGTGTGTGTGTGTGTTTTATTATATTATATTATATATTTACTTTATTGGATACAAAAATCATGTTTTGCAGAGAGGATATGCAATATTTTATTCCCAAATTCACTTAACATAATAATAGCAATAACATAATAATAGTAATAATAATTCTTATTGTTATAATAAATACTTTTTTTGTAAAAAAGAAAAAAAAAAAGAAACAAATTATTAGTATTTATACAAATACAAGGTTCTAATTATATGGAAAAAATCATATTCACTTAATACAAACATAATAATAATTAATAATAATTGTTGTATTAAGTGGTGTTAATAAATATAATAATGGTTGTTATAATAAATATATATTTTTGTTTAATACATTTTTTTATTTATATTTATATAATTTGTTATATTTATAAGTTTAGGATATATATATATATATATATATATATATATATATATATATATATATATGTACACACACACACATTATTTTCTTTTAAGAGCAAATTTCCTTTGAGTTAAGTGTGAAATTTTACCTTATTATTCTATTTTATTATTAAATTAATTTACTTTATTGGATATACAAATCATGTGTGTATGCATATTTTACCCCCATATATATATATATATATATATATATACTTTTGAAATTATTGCGTAGAGCAATATTTCATTAAATTTATATAATTAATATAATATATTTTTGTTTCAAGGAAGCATGCATATATCTCAAGCATGAAATTATAAGTCTAATGAAGTAGTAACAAAATATAATATAACAAATTTATTTTTGGGGTGCACTATCACTTTAAAGTTTCCAAACACCAGTAAAAGTCTTTATCTGCAAGTTTGTTTCAGGACGGAGAGCAAAGCAATGATGTAATGCCAACAAGAGAACAACAAGTCCTTCCAATAACAGATGACGTCAGACAATAATGCGTGCCATGATGCGCTGATACGGAACAACATTTTGTACAATACAATATTTTTACATAAAATACATCCATCTTATTCATTTTCTAGATATGAGCATGATTCATCACAATACTAATTACATTTATTACGTTTTCTCCATAAATAGGTGAATCCATTAGACCACACAAGTGTGCTGCTGCAGGTTTATATATAGCAGCCACTCTGCATCCAGGACCTGCGTAGTGACCCGCACCATCTGCTGCCACACAGTGCCACAAAATGGCAGGCCGCGGGGTAGCCAGGCAGGTAATTCAAGGCTGGCGCGTGCCAACCGCGCCGCACCAACGTCCATCAAGCGCACATGAACGTCAGCTCCCCAGCAGTGCTTCTCATGCTGCAGTATGTTGGAGTTTAGTAAACACTTGGAGGCTGGTTAGTGCGGACCGTCCACATTGACAGGACTGCAGGATGAGAGCGGACATTCATGGGGGTTTGACTGAAGTTGTCTAAAACATGTCTGTGTGATATTTCATGTCAAAGATGAAAAATGTAAATAAGGAATTAGATCATTGAAGAAAATTCTCGGAATTGTAAGATATAAACTTTTTACTTTCTTTCTTAGAATTTTATAAGAAGTTAATAATTCAGAATTGTGAAATATAAATTGCAATTCTGAGAACACATTAGTCTTTTTTCATTCAAAATTGGATTTTACGACTTTTTTATCACACAATTCTGAGAAAAAGGTGAGAATTGTGACTTTATATCATGCAGTTCTTTATAACTCACAGTTCTGAGTTTATATCACGCTATTCTGAGAAAAACCTCACAATTGCGATTACTTTAAGATATGTAAAAGATATTCACTAAATGCAAACATATGAGTAATAAAAATGTTTTTAAAAAAATGTATATTTAATATCTATACTAAAAAAGTTGCTGCCTTAAATCAATTCCCTTCTTAGAATTTTAAAAGAAGTTAATAAGTCAGAATTCTAAGATATAAACTCACAATTTTTACTTTTTTCTTCGAATTGTATAAGCGAAGTCAGAATTGTGTGATATAAATTGCAATTTTTCAGCATTTTTCACTCAAAATTGGACTTCATGACTTGTATTGTGAGTTTTTCTATATTTCTGACTTTATTTCTCAGAATTACAATTCTATCTCACATTTCTGATTTTATAATATGCAATTCTGAGAAAAATTTGTCACAATTGCAGGTTGGTATTACCCAATTCTGAGAAAAAAATCTGAATTGCGAGATGTAAACTTGCAATAGCAAGAAAAAAGTTGGAATGATGAAATACAAAGTCGCAATTACCATTTTTTTTTTTTTAATTCAGTGACGGAAACAGGTTTCCATAAATCACAATATGGAAAAAATATTTTTGTCTGTACTTTTGTTGCATTATAGCTTTGAGATATGTTGAAGATACTCTCTAAATGCAAACACACACACACACACACACACACACACACACACACACACATACACACACACACACACACATATATATATATATATATATATATTTAATATCTACACTAAAAACATTGCTGCCTTAAATCAACTTTCTTCTTAGAATTTTATAAGAAGTTAATATGTCAGAACTGTAAGATATAAATAGTAATTTTGAGAACATATCAGTCTTTTTCACTGAAAATTGGACTTCATGACTTTTATTGTGAGTTTTTATATCTCACAATCTGAGAAAGTCAGAATTGCGAGAAAAAAAAACTGAATTGCGAGTTTTTATCACTCAATTTGAAGAAAAGGGTGAGAATTGTGACTTTATATTATGCTATTCTGACTTTGTAACTCACAGTTGCAAGTTTGCATTACCAAATTCTGAGAAAAATGTCAGAATTGCGAGAAAAAAAGTTGGAATGATGAGATACAAAGTCGCAATTTTTTTTTTTATTCAGTGGCAGAAACCGGCTTCCATACATTTGTAATTCACAATATGGAAAAAAAAAAAAATATGTCTGTCTGTACTTTTGTTGCATCATAACTTTAAGATATGTTAAAGATATTCACTAAATGCAAACATATGAGTAATAAAAAATGTTTTTTAAAATTTTATATTTAATATCTACTCTAAAATTTGCTGCCTTACATCAACTTCTTACTGCCTTCTCAGAATTTTAATAAGTTAATAAGTCAGAATTCTCAGATATAAACTCACAATTTTTACTTTTTTCTTTGAATTGTATAAGTTAAGTATTAAGTTAAGAATTGTGTAATATAAATTGCAATTCTGAGGACATATCAGTATTTTTTCGCTCAAAATTGGACTTCATGACTTTTACAGTGAGTTTTTTTATATCTCACAGTTCTGAGAAAGTCAGAATTGCAAGGAAAAAATCTGAATTGTGAGTTTTTATTACACAATTTGGAGAAAAAGGTCAGAATTGTGACAATTCTGACTTTATAACTCGCAATTTTGAGTTTGTTTATCAGAATTGCAAGTTTATATCTCAGTTCTGATTTTATAATATGCAATTCTAATTTTATAATTATAACAATTTCTAGTTTGTATTACCTAATTCTGAGAAAAAAAAGTCAGAATTATGAGATTGAGATTATGATTATGAGATTATGAGATACAAAGTCACAATTTAAAAAAATATATAATTATTCAGTGACGGAAAACAGGCTTCCATACATTTGTAAATCACAATATGGAAATATCTGTCGGTATATTTGTTGCATCATAGCGATAGGATATGTTAAAGATATTCACTAAATGCAAACATATGAGTAATACATTTTTTTTTTTTAATTTTGTATTCAATATCTACACTAAAAAAGTTGCTGCCTTAAATCAATTGCCTTTTTAGAGTCTTATAAGAAGTTAATAAGTCAGAATTGCAATTCTGAGAACATATCAGTCTTTTTTCGCTTTTTTCATGTATTTCATATATTAAGATGTTTTATATTTAATATTTTATGTGTATATTATTATATATATTACATATTTATAATATTTGACCTAGGCATCATATTTTGCAAAATAAGCTTAAGTAGTTCAATTAAATATAAAAAAAGGTAATTATTTGGAATATTTTTTCAAATAAACATAGAAATATAAATATGTAAAGAAAAATATATATGATTAAAATAATTATTACTACTGTGTATATACATATAGCGATATAGTAATAAAAGTATACATTTATTCACCAAGGATGTGTTAAATTAATAAAAAGTGATAGCATAGATTTACATTGTTAGACAATATTTATATTTTGAATAAATGCTGTTCTTTTTAACCTGTTATTCATCAAAGAATGCTGAAAAAAGAATCACAGGTTGCAAACAAATATTTGGCAGCACAACTGTTTCCAACATTGATAATTCTAATAATAAATCAGCATATTAGAACGATTTCTGAAGGATCACAAAATTCAGCTTTGCATCACAGGAATAAATTAAATTGTAAAGTATATTAAAATAAAAAACATTATTTTATATTGTAATAACATTTTGCAATATTACAGTTTTTTTTCTGCATTTTTGATTAAATAAATGCAGCCTTGATGAGCATAAGAGACTTCTTTAAAAAAAACTTTTGACTTGTAGTGTATATATATATATTTGACCCATACAATGTATTTTTGGCTATTGCTTCAATTATACCTCAGGTTTTGTGGTCCAGGGTCAAAATTATATATTCTTCTAAATATATTTAATGTGTATGTTTTGTTTGTTTGATTATTATTTGTTAATTAATTTTTTTTTTTTTTTTTTTTTTGGTGTAAAACATGACCTGTCCTATTTTTTTTTTTTTTTTTTGGAGATTACATCTGTATGTTCTGCCAGGCATTTCAGTCCTGTGTGATCCATCAATGTTCGATGTGTGATCGCTTCTTCTTTCTCAGCTTTTCACAGAAGCACACAGCGTTTTCTTCCACAGAGCGACTTGTCGCATGCAATTTTGATCGTGCCTTAATGATGTCCCATTGACAATTTCTCAGGAAACAAAGCGGCGCACTCAAACAGAAATGAAATATTCTTGATTTTAATGAGAGGTTTTGCTTATGAGCTGCGAGACATATGCTTTACACTGATTACCAGCTCTATCACATTATCTCTCGCTCTTTCCATCTCTCTCTCTCTGAGAATACCTGTCATATATGTGTTACTTGCCACTGAAACTGAACTTTTTTCCAACATTTTAGTTGCATTAAAAGTCATGCATATTGCTCATCATATAAATGTATATATCCAACAACCACTAAACACATTTATAGCCCAGTAAATGCTAAAGTAGCTTTGATGTTCAAATGCATGTACCAGCTTTAATCATTTGCTTGTTCTCCAGTTTTTAGGTGGCATCATTTGTGTCTGTGTTTCTCCGTGTCTGGTGAAAGGCGAACAGCTGTAAAGCTCAGATGCCAGACTGCTCTCGTCTCCTCCTGAGGATTAGTAACTAAAGAGCTAAAGAAGCCTAACGCTTGTGCGTCTAAAAGCACACCGCTGAGGAAATGAAATTTCGAGTGCCTCTGTTAATCTGAACGCTATCTGGATATTTTAGGTGCTAAATGCATAAAGGATTGTATTTTGAAAGTATGAAATCAATCCGTATGATTTAGTCACCCATCCTTAAAATGTTCTGGTCTCCTTTTTCCATGCTTCAGAGCCACAATAGATGTTCTCGGCCTTAAAATAGGCATGTATAGAGCCTTAAACACTGCAAAAACTATTGTTCCCTGTTAGAGCTTTGGGCTGGAAGATAGTGTGTTATGTAATAATGTTGTTTGCGATTTTTTTTTTCTGTCACAGCACAGCTTTAAATGAAAAATGAATGTAGTTTTTTGATTCATGAATTCTCGTATGCTCACCAAGGCTGCATTCATTTGATCAAAAACAGTAAAATGGTTAAATATAAATAGAAAGCCAACTTACTGAAATGCTATTTAAACTTAGTATTCTTCTTCTTCTTCTGAGACTAAATCTGTCGACATTAACTCACCCTTGAGCTTTAACTCTACAAACTCCAAACTCAGCCCAGCTTCTTAGACTGCTCTGATCTTTTCTAACTGATTGGACTTACGATTTTCCTAAAAATAACGATTAAAAATGTGAAAAACCCCATAGATTTACATTGATGGAATGTTCAAATGAGCCAAGACTATTCAAACTCACACTGACAAAACTCCCACAATCCCTTCAGACTCAATCAAGCTTCCCTTCTATGAACTATTTCTAATCCATTCAAACATGAACTAACTTGCTAATCATGCTAACAATATGCTAGTAACATGCTAATCATGCTAGCAACATGCTAGTAACATGCTAATCATGCTAACAACATACTAGTAACATGCTAATAACTTGCTAATCATGCTAGCATGCTAGCACCTTGCCAATCATTCTAACAACATGCTAGTAGCATGCTAATAATGCTTGAGTCATGTTAGTAACTTGTTAATCATACTAATAACATGCTAATAACTTGCTAATCATTCTAACATGCTAGCAACTTGCTAATCATTCTAACAACATGCTAGTAGCATGCTAATAATGCTAGAGTCATGTTAGTAACTTGTTAATCATACTAGTAACATGCTAATAACTTGCTAATCATTCTAATATGCTAGCAACTTGCTAATAATTTTAACAACATGCTAGTAGCATGATAATAATGCTAGAGTCATGTTAGTAACTTGTTAATCATACTAGTAACATGCTAGTAACATGTTAATCATACTAGTAACATGCTAATAACTTGCTAATCATTCTAAAATGCTAGTAACATGCTAATCATGCTAGAGTCATGCTAGTAATTCACCATTCATACTAGTAACATGCTAATAATGCTAGAGTCATGCTAGTAACTTCTTAATCATACTAGTAACATGCTAGTAACATGCTAATCATGTTAACAACATTCTGATAACTTGTTAACCATGCTAGCAAAATGCTAGCAACTTGCTAATCATTCTAACAACATGCTAGTAGCATCCTAATAATGCTATAGTCATGTTAGTAACTTGTTAATCATACTAATAACATGCTAATTGCTTGCTAATCATTCTAACATGCTATCAACTTGCTAATCATTCTAACAACATGCTAGTAGCATGATAATAATGCTAGAGTCATGTTAGTAACTTGTTAATCATACTAGTAACATGCTAGTAACATGTTAATCATACTAGTAACATGCTAATAACTTGCTAATCATTCTAAAATGCTAGTAACATGCTAATCATGCTAGAGTCATGCTAGTAATTCACCATTCATACTAGTAATATGCTAATAATGCTAGAGTCATGCTAGTAACTTCTTAATCATACTAGTAACATGCTAGTAACATGCTAATCATGTTAACAACATTCTGATAACTTGTTAACCATGCTAGCAAAATGCTAGCAACTTGCTAATCATTCTAACAACATGCTAGTAGCATGCTAATAATGCTAGAGTCATGTTAGTAACTTGTTAATCATACTAATAACATGCTAATAACTTGCTAATCATTCTAACATGCTATCAACTTACTAATCATTCTAACAACATGCTAGTAGCATGATAATAATGCTAGAGTCATGTTAGTAACTTGTTAATCATACTAGTAACATGCTAGTAACATGTTAATCATACTAGTAACATGCTAATAACTTGCTAATCATTCTAACATGCTAGTAACATGCTAATCATGCTAGAGTCATGCTAGTAATTTACCATTCATACTAGTAACATGCTAATAATGCTTGAGTCATGCTAGTAACTTCTTAATCATACTAGTAACATACTAATCATGTTAACAACATGCTAGTAACATGCTAATCATGTTAGAGTCATGCTAGTAACATGCTAATCATGCTAGAGTCATGCTAGTAACTTGTTAATCATACTAGTAACATACTAATCATGTTAACAACATGCTATTAACTTGCTAATCATGCTAGCAACATGCTAGTAACATGCTAATCATGCTAGAGTCATGCTAGTAACTTGTTAATCATACTAGTAACATGCTAATCATGCTAGAGTCATGCTAGTAACTTGTTAATCATACTAGTAACATGTTAGTAACTTGCTAATCGTTCTAACAACATGCTAGTAACATGCTAATCATGCTAGTGTCATGTTAGTAACTTGTTAATCATACTAGTAACATGTTAGTAACTTGTTAATCATGCTAGCAACATGCTAGTAACATGCTAATCATGCTAGAGTCATGCTAGTAATTTGCTAATCATACTAGTAACATGCTAGCAACTTGCTAGTAACATGCTATTCATGCTAATAACTTGCTAATCATACTAGTAACATGGTAATCATGTTAACAACATGCTAGCAACTTGCTAATCATGCTAGCAAATTGCTAATCATGCTAGAAACATGCTAGCAACTTGCTAACCACACTAGCAAAACTGCTAATAACATGCTAATCATGCTAGAGTCATGCTAACAACATGGATGATTACTTGCTAATCATCCTAGTAACATACTAGTAACGTGCTAATCATGCTAACAACATGCTAGCAACTTGCTAATCATCCTAGTAACATGCTAATGTTACTCGAATCTGCTTTACTTGACAGTATTCTCAAGCTTGCGGTCATCCCTGTTGCTTGTGCACCTTTGCCTACACAATTTCTTCCTTCCAGTCAACTTTGCATTTAATATGTTAATCATACTAGTAACATACTTGCTAATCATCCTAGTAACATGCTAATGCTATAAACATGCTAACACTTGTTAATCACGCTGCAACATACATCTGACTATCTATCGTTCTATCTATCAGACTACATTGTCTTCAAAACATTCATGCTTTAAGCTTTAAAACTACCTTAAACTTCAAACTATTTCAGACTGAAAACTATCATAGTTAAACCCTCTGAAACTTTTACAACTATTTAAAACTACTAAAACATTTTAAACAAAATTTTACAACTTTTTACAACTTTCTGGTCAGGCTTTCTCAAGCCAACTTAAATTTTGTCTTGACAAACTTTTTTATCTAGTTACAGTTTATAATTACTGTTTTCTATTTGAATGTGTTTTAAAATGTAATTTTATTTCTGTGATTGAAAGCTGAATTTTCAGCATCGCTACTCCAGTCTTTAGTGTTACATGATCCGAGAAAACATTTCGTACTAATGTTGAAAACAATTGAGCTGCTTTATATCTTTGCGGAAACCATGATGTATTTTTTCCATGATCATTTGTGATGTTATTATCAGCTGTTTGGACTGTCATTCTGATGGCACCCATTCAGTCCAGAGGATCCATTACTGAACAGATGATGTAATGCTACATTTCTCCAAATCTGCAAGCCTTGGAATGAATAAATGTTCAGCAAATGTATTTTGGGTGAACTCTTCCTGTTTAATCTCAAGTATGAGGAATAATAATTGAGGAATGGTAGCATTTGATGTAACATGTAAGCTCTAAATTGGCCTGGAGTTATAAACAGAGCCTCATAGACTCGTCCAAATGTCTTGGCCCTCTTGCACGTAGGCATCTTGCTCACAGGAGGGGCTGAACAGCGCTAGCTGTGACCCAGCACAACATCTTCCCTGTGTTCTCAGCCGAGCAGGAAAGACATTGGCAGGCGAGACGCAGACCCTCGCTTTGGCTCCGAATCCCCCCAGTGTCTCTCCTTCCCTCTTCCTCTCATCTTCTGTCTGTTTCTCCCACCCAGCTGCAGAGCCACAGATGGAGCTAGACCGATTTATGGTAACACTTACTTCACTTTAAACTTTCATTAATTACATTTGACAAACATGTTCACATGTTATAACTAGGGCTGTCAAAAGATTAATCGCATTCAAAATAAAAGTTTATGTTTACATACTATACTCTGATTTTACTCTGTATATTTATTATGTACATATAAATACACACACATACATGTACATATTAAAAAAATATATTTATATGTATATATATTTACACATGTATACAATTTAGATTATAAATAAATGTAAATATTTTAGATATAAATCTAAAATATTTTTTCTTAATATATTCATGCATGTCTATGTATTTATATATACATAATAATAGTATGTAAACATAAACTTTTATTTTGGATGCAATTAATTGCAATTAATTGTTTGACAGCATTAGTTATAACGCTTATTATGAAACAAATCATTACAGTTTTGATTAAAAGAGCTGTGTAATTCTACTTATCAGATCTCTCTGTGGAATACTCGATTTTGATTGGTCAAAAAATAATTTTATGTAGTGACTGTTTCATGTTCAAGTTTCATATCTCTAATATGACTTTCTTTCTGTATAGTAAAACTAATTAATAAAAAATCTTATCATATTTACAGGTGCAGCTCAAAAAATTAGAATATCATGAAAAAGTTTTTTTATTGAAACTTGTTTCAAAAACTGAAAATGTAATATATTCTAGATTCATTACATGTAAAGTTTATTGTTGGATCAACTGTTTCTCATCTTTCTCTTGAAAATATCCCATAGATTCTCAATGGGGTTCAGGTCAGACATGTTGGCTAGCCAATAAAACACAGTAATCTCATGGTCATCAAACCACTTACAAGTGGCTGTTGCACTGTGGGCAGGTGAAAAAAGTCCTGCTGGAAAAGGAAATCAGCATCTCCATAAAGCTTGTCAGCAGATGGAAGCATAAAGTGCTCCATAATCTCCTGGTAGATGGCTGCATTGACTGTGCACTTGATAAAACACAATGGACCAACACCAGCAGACCTCATGACATCCCAAATAATCACTGACTTCAGAAACTTCACACTGGACTTCAAACAGCTTGGATTCTGTGCCTCTCCAGTCTTTTTTCAGACTCTGGGACCATAGTTTCAACATGAAATGCAAAATATACGTTGATCTGACATTTTCTTCTTAGCCCAGGTAAGATGCTTCTGACGTCGTTTTAGTTTCAGAAGTGGCTTGGTAGTCCTTTTCCTGAAGACTCTTGATGCGCTGGCTTCATTCTACTCCTTGTGAAGCTCTCCCAAGTGTTTGAATCTGCTTTACTTGACAGTATTCTCAAGCTTGCGGTCATCCCTGTTGCTTGTGCACCTTTGCCTACACAATTTCTTCCTTCCAGTCAACTTTGCATTTAATATGCTTTGATACATCTGTAAACAGCCACCCCATTCAGTAATGACCTTCTGTGACTTACTCTCTTTGTGGAGGGTGTCAATGGTTGTCTCCTGGACCATTGCCAAGTCAGCAGTCTTCCCCACTATCCCCATACCAAAACTACATATTTTACAGTGACCGTTATGCAGATTGATCATAAACACAGCTAAAAAGCTTCCTACCACAGTGGCCATCCTTCACAAAACTAATATCTACCACAGTTTTATCACAGGTAGAATGCAAAATGTTTCAATACAAGCTTTTCAGTTAAATTTAATTTAGGCACTATTTCAAACTTTTAACCCAGAGGAGAAAATCAACCCACCGCAACGGTTTAAAATCAGCCCAATTCTGTGGAAAAAATGTGGATTTGGCAACCCTACTTCCATAGATATATATACCTAGATGCCTCATTAAAGTGAATATTACGTTTTAAATTTAGATATTTTTATTACAAAAACACATGGAGGCCTTATTGACACACTGGAGCCATGTAAGACACTTTTTATTATAGATGGATGTGCTTTATTGGGCTACTTTTGACTTGTTGAAGAGAAACCACCACCTATTTCCATGATAAATCTTAAAAGAGCCAGGACAAGAAAAAAACAAAAACAAAAAACATACACCTAAAATGGCTTGAAGGTGAGTAAATAATGGGCTAATTATTATTTGTGAACTAAGTCTTTAATATGAACAGTTCTTCTACATTCTTTATTAATTTTAGTGTTAATTTCATATTTTATTAGTATTAGTTAATGCTCTGTAAACACAAATAATCAAGTTTGATTGACAGGCGATCTGACCAATCATAAAGCAGAATCCGCCATTTTGTCCGTTAAACAAACCAGACGGGAGAGTAGATCGACATCGGTGGACTTGAACTTGAAAAATAGTGCGATTTTGACGTTTTTCCTTTTAATATTCATTCATGTTTAATGTTTTTTCATGGTATAACTAGTAAAGAGGAAGAGATGACGTGTTCAGGCCATATACATATATATGGGTTTAGGTACCACTTAAACTGAGGCGCTACACATTAAAGGACCACAAAACGGTATTTATTGTTTGGATTTCTTACTAAATGACAACATTTAAACGCTGAGACTTTGTTTTATATCTTTATATCAGTATATATTTATGTTTTATATCTTGTCTGACGGCGCATAGCCAGATATATTGCCACAAATATTAACCAAGATTGATAAATGCTGTATGTAGGTATGATGACATAGCAGCCACTCGCGGCGAACATTCTGCCTCAATTCTGTGTTTCAGGCTGCGCGGTAATGTTAGTGTGCGTGTCATTCAATATCTACTCCTGGCCGCCTGGCGGGAGTATGTTTTTCCTAAATACGACGATAACTACGTCGAGTGCAAACCCCTCTAGCTTTGGACACTTCGGGATTTCAGCCCTGAGGTATTTTCAGGTCACCGCGACTTTCGGAAGATTTGCGTGGCTTTCAACCGGTCGGCGGGCTTCATCTAAGCTTTGGACACTAATGAAAGATAGTTGGACATAAATACAAAGCTTTTATCTTGTTACTAATGAAATTTCATCGAAATCCATAGAGGAGAACGTACTTTACTAAATCGCGGAAATTGGGTAGTCACATTTGTGGCAGGTAGATAAGCGCACTGTCAGATGTACTGCAGGCGTCGTTCTAAAAAAAAAGTCTGTTGTACTTTTGTGAATGACAATTAATATTTGTTTTGTACTTGTATGAATATGAATTAACAATTAATAGTGATGTTTTGTATATGCATTGTTGTTGTTTTCTCTTGTATTCTGAAAATAAATGCTTATGAATATAAATGAACGCTTATTAATTATAATTGTTTTCAGTGAGTTACCATGGGTCTGATGCCCATTCCAGTTAAAACAATACATTTTCATGATTTCATTTAAAAGAACTAACAAAATTCTACATTCTATTCAAATTTCATGCAAATATCTGATAAAATGAGGAAGTTATAAGCAAAAATGTGTGAATAATAAGCATTTTCGGTCACAGGACTTCTATTGTAATCAATGTATAGTTTTTTAACACATTTCCCATTATTATAAATATCATAACTTTCGCAAACCTTAACTGATTTTCACAATCCAGGTGTCGTTGTAAAGGGAATTTTCATCTCTGTCTAGTCATGTGATCCATTTTAAGCTTAGGGGTGTTTGAAAATTTTGTCATCATACCTACTGTATGTAATGTACATTACTCTCATTTTAGTTCGCTAGCGCTGTAAAGTAATTAATACCAATAATTTTAACTTTAGCGGTGTCGTAAGTGGTAAAAAGTTGGTCATATTGCTAAAATAGGCCATCAGGTTGACCCTAATTTATGCAAAATATCCCTTAAATATTCTATATAATAATTAATGAATCATTAATGCATATTTCACTATTTAGAAATGTTACGAAACCGTGATTTCAGGGTTGTTTTATGATTAATATTTTTAAAATTAAAATGTTAACAAATTTCTATATAAGACAGTTACTTTGAAAAACAATCAAACATATTGGTTAACAGTTTGTCATGCCGCCATTTGTAAATTGTATGGGTCTGGCTTCTCATCCGTGTCTAGCTATTTTTAGTTTTACAAAACAGCTAATTTTGCTGCGTGATATTGCAAATTGGTGTGTCTTACCATATTATTTTAATGTATTATTTTTATTTGTAGTGCAAACAGTTTTGCCGTTTACTGAACATTGTTATTCTCTTTGTTATTTCCCTATAGCGGCTACCGGAAGTCTCGCCCATAGGCTTTCCATGGCTAAAAAGTAAGTATATTTCAGCAGAAAACTAAAATTTGTTATGCAAAATGTGTTGAAGCAGTTTTAGGTTAATAACTCTAGTAGAAAAGCAGTGTTCCTAATGTGAAAAATGGAGATTTTTTTATGGATTAAGTTGAATCAATGTCAGAAAAGCAAATAGTGACTCTAGTTTGGAGGTTGGAGGTCTAACTGAATCAGATATTGCCATGAGAAATGCTCTGAGAAGAGATGGAACTGCAAGCCGATATGCAGACATCATTTTATCTGCACCTGAAGCACTTAATCAGAAAATCCATCAGGCGATGGCGACGGAGGTGGCCTCTTGTTCATAAATAATAACACACTGATCTGAAATTGAATGTCCTGCTTTTTTATCTGCTAAAATGAGAGAGGAAGGATATTTGACAAAGATTCAGATTGTAAAGATTCAGATACAGTTGTTGGTGCTTTTTGTGTTATTGTTTACAGTACTATCACTCAGTAATCCACTATTGTTGAGCATTAAATCAATAATATAGTGCTGTATTTTAGGAGTATTCGGAAAGTGTTGTACGGTAGACACCAACTGGGATAAAAAAGTGGATAAAAACAGGAATTGATCCAAATATTGAAAATACGGCAGAAGAAGCTGAATAGGTGTATCTGATTCTAACATTTCATATATTTAATCATATTAGATTGTATGCTGTATTTTAGTAGTTATGTGACCTTATTTACTGTTATGTTTTAAGAAAATAAAATATTGCCCCTTATTAGTTTTGGCACCTTATTAAGTCTATATTAACATAATTTTAAGCATTACATTATTATTACCATTAAAAAAAAAAAAAAAAAAAAAAAAAATATATATATATATATATATATATATATATATATATGTATATATATATGTATGTGTGTGTTTAGTATATATAATAATATTGTGACATTAATAAACAAATAAAATTAAATTTATACATCATCTGAAAGTTATTACTAACCAAAAATTACGTATTTATATATTTACGGTAGGAAATATACAAAAAATCTTCATGAAACATGATCTTTACATAATTTCCTAATGATTTCCTAATTTTGGCATAAAGGAAAAATAATTTTGACCCATACAATGTATTTTTGTCTGTTGCTAAAAAGAGAGATTATAACATATTATAACATTAAAAATAAAATAAAAAACAGAATACGTATGTTATTTATTAGAATATATATATACATATATATATATATATGTGTGTATATATATACATATATTAGAATAAGAAAAAATGTTTTCGTTTTCTATTATTGTTTTGGGCACCTTATTAAACTTAATTAAAGTCTTTATTAAAATTAATTTAAGCATGACATTATTTTTACAATTTTGAAAAATTGTAAATGTTAAAAAACCACCAGGATAAACAGTGTGTGTGTGTGTGTGTGTGTATATATATATATATATATATAATAACATTATTATACAAAAAAAACATACAATATGTATGTTTTTATTTAGTAGAATTATATGTATAATTTTCTTTTTTTATTATAATATTTTACACAATTTACATATATGTATTTTATATCCAAACAGTATAAAATGTTTTGCTTGGTAATCCAAACAAAGTACAAAGCATTTAATGTGATAACATCCAAATAATGTCATTTAATCTAAATTAATTAGATTTAATAAGTAATTTTTATTCAAATCATACATATTTAATATGACTGAATAAACGTTACTGCATTAGGTTTCAGAAATCAGTTTGTGTTATCTTGTCATGTAATTGTGATATTTTCCTTACACAAAAAGTCTTTGAGTATATATCATTTTTGATCATTACATTTCCAAAAAAAACCCCAAAACATTATTAATCAGTAGATGTATGCATAGGAATGTGCCCCGCAGATGAGATGTAGAAAGGTGTGCTGGATGCAAAGCTACTGATGTGCATATTCCTAACCCTGCCTTCTGATTGGCTGCTCCCCGTGACAGGCAGCGCTGGACACGCCCCCACGCTGCGCTTGGTGGTGTTGCATGTGGCCAAGTGCAGGCAGGCAGTTTTGAAAGCAGTTCCTGATAGAGACTACCGCTCCGATTCTACACTGGCAGAGCACGCGAGAGGGAGTGAGCGAGGGAGAGGGGAGAGCGAGCGAGAGACCGAGGGAAAGAGAGAGAGAGAGAGAGATTTCTCCCCGCGCGCCGGGTCCACATTTGCACGATGGCATCAGATCCAGGGCTGCTGCCCCTCTTAGTGTGGACTATATCAATGCAGGTCCTGAGCTCCAGAGGAACATCTAATAATGAAGGTAAGTGTGTCTGTGTGTGTGTGCATTGTACGAATGAGGATTTATGCTGTCTTGCTTTCAGATGATAGGATGATATATATATAGAGGGAGAGAGATAAAGAGAGAGAGAAACTGGGGCTAGTTGTCACACAGGGAAGTTGTCACAAGCTCCATATCTCAGAGTGTAAAGTTAATCAAATCTGTCCTCTAAACTAAAATTCCTTTATCATCATGTTTTTGTAACATCTCTTAGATAAACACAGCGATGAATAGATTTGAAGTATGTTTATTATAACACAAGAGTGTTTAATTGATGCAGGTTGTCCTAAAATGTCCCAATAGTTTTAATATTTTTGTACAATTTGGTTTGAATTCCATTGGAAAGCCTGTGATCGGATACTTAAAATCAGGTTTCCATCTTGTCTTACTGTATATAGCGTGACAACATGCCCCGCTATCACTAAAGGTCAGTGTGTGTGTTTTTTTTTCCTGCCAAATAATCGTGTAAGTAGGTTTTTATGTTAAAAAAAAAATAAAAATGAAGTGTGACAACTTGCCCCGGTCGGCTATTAAACCTGTGTATACATCAGTGCAAATGCCTGGAAAACTTTATCTGAGTGACCTGCGTGTGATCAATGCGATTGTGGCTATGGAAAAGCTTTGTAAATCCTACAATCGTATAGATGTAAGTGCGTGTGGGCTGATGTGTGGCTGTGAACGAGGGAACACACCGCCTGTTTGGATCTGTCATTGTGATTGAACTGATCCCGTCACTTTTCCAGGGTTCTGCTGGGCTCATTGGTGCGATAACGCACACAAAGGGAGTGTTTGCGTGTGATATTTAATAGCAGTAATGCTGTATTTTTGAGCTTTTTTAATGTTAAGTTTATTAATGATATACAGCGCATCATGTCTAGGATCAGATCATTGCTTGAGCTGTTCTTTTACTGCTCACACACTGCTGTTTAATGTTGTCTTGTTGAGTTCGCAGTATCCTGTCTTGCTCTATCTGGCTGTGCGGTTGTTTCCTCATTAGAGCTGATTTTTCTAAATTAATAATCCTGCATTTGTGTTATTTGTCTAGAGCTGAGGTTATCAACCTCTTCTCCACCAGACTGTTTTCCCTTTTCCCTTTATTTATTGCAGTAATTCATTATTGTTAAACAAGTTTTGCTGTAATTAGTCAGCTTTTTACATCTTTAACCATGTCCTGGATTCACTGTAATACAGTTATATTTACATGATTTGACAATAGTTTTACAGTCTGATGATATCGGCACGCTAATGTCATGTGTAACCGTAGGTGTTTGTTCATAAAACGTAATGACACACTTTATTGACATATTTATATGTATTTATTTAATTCATCTAATTTATTCTAAAATATATTATTACATATGTATTTACATATACATATTTAGTCTCATTATTTATATATATATATATATATATATATACATATATATATATACATTTAAATTGCAGATATACCAAATATTTTAATATTGCAAATTATGTTATACATTTTCTTATTCTACTCTATTGATTTTCTGTGAACCTCAAAGCCTCTGAATCAGATTAATCAACATTTTTGGCAAAAACAAATTCATCATGTTTCTGTAAATTGGTTTAATAATACATAATGTGTTTTAGTTGCTGTCCATAATTCTAATTTATTCTGTTACATATTTAATCTCATTTATTATCAAATATATTGAAATATATAAATTAATACTACGATTATATTGTATTATATTGACTTTCTGTGTGCTAATCTCTGATTCAGATTCATAAACAGTTGTACATCTCTAAATTAGTTAAATTAATACACGTTTTGATTGCTGTTAATATTTAACATTTCATTAATTTAATTTATTATTAAATCTTGAAATATATTGCAAATAAATTCATCCTATGAAGTCCATTTGTTCTATTCTATTCTATTCTATTCTATTCTATTCTATTGATTTTTAAAGTCTCTGATTCAGATTTATTAACATTTGTACATCTGTAAATTAGTTAAATTAATACAGAAAGTGTTTTAGTTGCTGTTAATATTTTTTTTAACATTTCATTAATCTCATATGTTATGAAATATATTCTAAACTAAAATGTATATTAAATATAATATACATTAATCCTACAAAAGTCCATCTATTCTATTCCAGAATATAATTAGAGACCCCAAAGTTTCTGATTGGATTCATAAACAGTATATCTCTAAATTAGTTAAATTAATACACAATGTTTACGTTGCTGTTAATAATTCATTATTTCACATTTATTATGATACATATTATAAGCTAAAATATATTGCAAATATATTATAAATTCATCATATGAAGTCCTTTTATTCTATGCTATTCTGTTCTAGAATATAATTAGAGACCTCAAAGTCTGATTCAGATTCTTGAAGAGTTGTACATCTCTGTTAATATTTCTTTATTTAACATGTCATTAATTTAATTTCGCATGAAATATAAACAAAAATATACTGCAAATATATTTTAAATGAATTCTATGAATCCAATCCACTCTTATTTTTTTTGTGTACTAACGTCTCTAATTCAGATTCATAAACAGTTGTACATCACTAAATTAAATTAATACATAGTGTTTTAGTTGCTGTTAATAATTCTTTATTTAGCATTTCACAATTCTAATTTATTGTGAAATATATTATAAACTAAAATATTACAAATATAATTTAAATCCATTCATCAGACCTCATAAACAGTTGTATATCTCTAAATAAAATTATTACAAAGTATTTTAGTTTCTAGTTTCTTTTATTATGATAAATACATTAGAACCTAACAAAAAAGTAAAATAAATAAATAAATAAAAAAGTCATACTATGAAGTCTATTCTATTCTATTCTATTCTATTCTGTTGATTTTCTGTGTACTAAAGTTTCTGATTCAAATTCATAAACAGTTGCACATCTCTAAATTAGTTAAATTAATAAATAAAGTATTAAAAACTCAAATATATTACAAATGTATTATACATTTATCCTATGAAGTCTATTCTAGAATATAATCAGAGACCTCAAACTAACATTTTAGTTGCTATTAATAATTAATTAACATCTCATTAATCTAATTTAATATGAAATGTATTATACACTGAAATATGCTAGAGATATATGTGACCCTGGACCAGAAAACCAGCCATAAGGGTCATTTTTTTTTTTTTTTTAACATTTTTGAGATTTATACGTCATCTGAAAACTGAATAAATAAGGATCTGGAATCTGAAGGTGCAAAAAAAAAAAAAAAAAAAAGGAGAAAATCACCTTTAAAGTTGTCCAAATTAAGTTTTTAGCAATGCATATTACTTTTCAAAAATTAAGTTTTGACATTTATATTCCTACCATTTGATATTTATGGTAGGAAATGTACAAAATATCTTCATGGAACATGATTTTTAATTAATATCCTAATGATATCCTAATGATGAAAGAAAAATCAATAATTTTGACTCATACAATGTATTTTTGGCTATTGCTACAAATATACCCCAGTGACTTATGACTGGTTTTATGCTCCAGGGTCACATATTATAAATTAATTATATGAATTCTATTCTATTCTATTCTATTGTGCAATATAGTCAGATATCTCAAAACCTCTAAATTAATACATCTTTTGGAAGTTTTAAATATCAGTCCACAGATTTTCCAACATTACCACCTAGCGTTATTGAAAACTCAGGCTATACACTGCAAAAAAGACATTTCTTACTTAGATTTTTTGTCTTGTCTTTCCAAAATATCTAAAAATTCCTAAATCAAGAAGGATTTTCTAGACAAGTCAAATTTTGTGTCTTGTTTTCAAAAAAAGAAGTCCAAATGAAGTGAGTTTTTGCTTTAAACAAGCAAAATAATCTTCTTTTAAGCAGAAAACTAGATTATTTTGCTTACCCCACTGGCAGATTATTTTGCTTGTTTTAAGTTTTAACATCTTTTTTTCTGAAAACAAGACAATCATTTTTACTTGTCTAGTAAATCTTTCTTGATTTAAGAATGTTTAGATATTTTGGCTGGAAAGAAGACAAAAAATCTAAATAGGAAAATCATTTTTTTGCAGTGTAGAATATTGCAGCTTGTCATCAATGGCTGATTTCTCTTTTATTGTCACTTCATATTTGTTTACTATGAGGACAGGAAGCAGTTGTGACCCTGTGACCTCGTCCAACTCTGTATTATTCCCTCGCCACATTTTCAGCCGTAGCATGTTTCTGATCTCAGGGAGAGGGTTTGCGTGTGACGGAGGCTGCAGCCTGACACGGATGTTTCGCTCAGACACACTAAGTGAACACACGGTTTGCGTGATATTTCTGCCTCTCCAGTCACTGTCACAAACAGTTCAATACAGCGTAAAGACCGCTGAGGTGAAAGAGAGAGAGAGAGAGAGGGTGAAAAACACTCCAGATGAGAGTTGTGCTGCCAAAGAACTGAATGGAGGAGACCGGGGCTTCTTGTCACGCCGGGAAGTTGTCACAATGGTTTTTGAGACAAATGCTTGTTTTTGCTTGTAGTGAAGAAGCTGAACGTGCCTTCAGAAATAAATATTCACGAGTGTGACAACTAGCCCCGCTTTGCAGTCTAAAAACAAATAGCCCTTTCAATTTCACCTTTAATTTAACACCCGCTTCCAAACAGAAATTTGGTCTGAACGAGTCGCGGTGACAAAAGAAAACAAGGCGCCTATTTTGAGCTCTCGTTTGACGAGACGCGCGTTTGAAATTCAGAATAACTTTGTGTTCTTTAATGCTACTCTGTGCATTACTGCTGATGCATTTGGTGTTTCGTCGAATTGTTCCATTAACCTGCACAAAAGTCCTTTGAAAATCTTGTCGAAAAGCATTTTTGCCTGCCCTATAAACTACTGTGGCTTTTGTGTGAGTGCGACATTAGGCTGGGGTTTGCAGCGCATAAAGCGTCCAAGTGATTTTTCTCTATCGTGACGATTGTTGTGCGTATTCTTGTGTTAAGGATGAATAGTTTTGCCAGAGATGTAAAAGCTCAATGCATGTTTTGTTAACGTATGATTAAAAGGACATTACAAAATGGTGACATCAGGTGTACTAGCAGACAGAAAGAGAGAGGAGTGATTATGAAGACAGAGCACAATAATAAGAAGCAAAATTGTACTTTTTATTACATTTTTGATCATCTTTTTGCCACACCTGCCAATGGCTGGTGACTTGATCAAATTTAAAAATGTAATTTTTTTTTTACCTGCTCATGATAAATTGTTCTGTAATTAATCATGATTAATGACATATTGATATCATTTCACATTGAAATTAATGTACAAACAACTCTAACTTTAAAGATATAACTATATATTTCAATAATTACATTTTAATTACATTTTTTCTTTTAACAATACAGATTGTGTCAAAGCAACTTTACATTATCAAATAGGAAGGTAATATATCAATAAGGCAAAAAAGAAACCGTAAATAATTTTAGTTGAAGGAAATTAATCAATAATTCCAAATTAATAACAAATTAATTGTCCCCAGCTGAGCAAGCCACAAGTGATTTTATAAGAATCTTCACATAGACTATAAATTGTATATGCATGAACTATACAGATTAATCATTATTTAATCTTCAAAGTTAATCAGAGACTAGAGCGGTTGAGTGATTTCTCTTTTTTTTTGTTCTTTGATTTACATCAACGACAGACTTTAAAATCTGCGCTGCGTCTTTAAATCCTGATCCACATGATGTGGATCTTCACTCGTTAACTCTTTACAGTCAATTATGACATTATAACTCATTTAAGATGAGGTAACTCGCCAAAACTGTGCATTTTGACATAATTGTGTGTGTTTTCAGTCGTTGAAGCGCAGCTGGTGCGCGTTCTGAAGTGGCTTAGTGAATGCTCAACCTTTCAAACTATACTTCATTGCACCTTTTAGGCGGCATAACCCCAGGTATGTGTCGCCATATTCTTGGGTTATGAAGAATAAAGAAGGGAAAAGTTAATCTTCCGAAATAAAGCAGCAGTATCTTCTCAGGTAAAAGTTATTAGAGACAAGCTGCATCACACTGCTCTGATCTTATCAGCTCGTTTGTGATTGTTGCTTATGACAGAACAGCTAAACATGATGATCTTGTCTATGGAAAATATTATTTTATTCACTTATGTCAGAAACAGCAAATCTCTGTAAAACCTGGCTGTTGTTCTTATAGTTGTTTTCACAACAACTGGTGACTGACACTGTTTCATATACTTGCCAAGGCAGATTTTTACTCGCATTTGACGCTTGCCGAGTGTTCATTTTTGGCCCTGCTAATAACTATAAATGCAATTAGATGTTTAGATGATTAGAGTGTAGATGATTTTATGAAAACATAGTGAGGCTTTACCACATGCACACAAGCTTTTATTATTTAATTTATTATCTAATTTCATTTTTTTTTTTTACTTTATTTTGTTTTATTTAATTTAATTTTGCTTTTTTAAGCTTTACCACGTTTTTCAGGTTAGATCGGGAGTTTTGTTGATCAGTTGATCTGGTTTAAAGTCTTTTTTTTTTTTTTTTTTAACTTTACCACATGTACATGTTTTTATTATATTTTTTTTTTACTTTAACATATGTGACCCTGGACCACAAAACCAGTCTTAAGTCGCTGGGAAATATTTCTAGCAATAGCCAAAAATACATGGTATGGGTCAAAATTATCAAAAATTTTTTTTTGCCAAAAATCATTAGGATATTAAGTAAAGATCATGTTCCATTAAGATATTTTGTAAATTTCGTACTGTAAATGTATAAAAACTTAATTTTTGATACGTAATATGCATTGCTAAGAACTTCATTTGGACAACTTTAAAGGCAATTTTCTCAGTATTTTTATTTTTTTGCATCCTCAGATTGCAGATTTCAAATAGTTGTATCTCAGCCAAATATTGTCCGATCTCAACAAACCATACATCTATTGAAAGCTTATTTATTCAACTTTCAGAATATATATAAACCTCATTTTTGAAAAATTTACACTTAAGACTGGTTTCGTCGTCCGGGGTCACATATGTACATGTTTTACATGTTAGATCTGGAGTTTTATTAATCAACTGATCTGGTTTAAAGTCTTTATATATACATTACTTTACCACATGTACATGTTTTTATTTCATGTTTTTATTTATTTTATTTTTTTTTTACTTTACCACATGTACATGATTTTCATGTCTTTTTTTAGTTTTTTTAAATTTTTTTATTCATTTTTTAACTTTACCACATGTACGTTTTTCAAGTTAGATTGGGAGTTTTATAAATCAGTTGATCTGGTTTAATGTCTTTTTATTTTTTTATTATTTTTTTTTTTTTACTTTAACACATGTACATGATTTTCAGGTTAGATTGGGATTTTTATTAATCAATTGATCTGGTTTAAAGTCTTTTTTATTTATTTTATTTGTTTATTTTTAACTTTACCACATGTACATGATTTTCAGGTTAGATTGGGAGTTTTATAAATCAGTTGATCTGGTTTAATGTCTTTTTATTTTTTTATTATTATTTTTTTTTTTTACTTTAACACATGTACATGTTTTTCAGGTTAGATTGGGAGTTTTATTAATCAATTGATCTGGTTTAACGTCTTTTTTCATTTTATTTTATTTTATATTTTTTAAACTTTACCACATGTACATGAATTTTAGATAAGATTAGACCGATCCGTTTAAAGTCTATTTTTTATTTTATTTTATTTTATTTTATTTTTATGTTGAAAGACATTAACAGAGTAAGATATAGGCAATTAATTTCAAATTTCTGTAGACTGGCGGACAAGTGCATGCAAAAACATTATTAACAGACGCAAAAAGTTGAAGTGCCTTCTCATCTGGAGAAGTTTAGTTCTCCGCTGTGTAATTTTCTAGATTGGCCCTTAATCCAGAACATCATTGGAATACTTATCAGTGGATCTGTGCAATCTGTATTAGAAACTAAATCAATTTTAGTCAGACAGTTTCTCAAAGAGCCTTTGCATGGTGATAAATGAATCAAATCTTGTTTGAAGAGCGATTTTATTTTTATTCTCCGTTCGTGATTGGCACCTTTCTGATTAGAAAAGATTAGCATGAATGCTGTTTTGTCAAATATTAATGCTGTGCTCTGCTCTGATGATTTTACAGCACACTCGAGTGTTGAGCGTGAATCTTTCGGGGTTTGTAAGGATTGCAGATGTGGGGAAACCCTCGAGGTCTGTGTTTGAGTCGCTTTAGTAAGAATCGTGTCCTAAATGCGTTAAAGAACATTCAAAGTTCCCACTAAACAAGTTACACTGTCTCTGTCTCTTATAAAATGATATTATTACTGCTTTGATCCTGTTACATAATGTAGTTTTTCTAATGCTCTATAAAGTATAAGTTCATACACTGTAAAAAAATATTTTTTATAGAAAAGATGACTTTTTTCAGTCTTTCTACTTCAAAATTTATGTTTAGGTTAATTATTTACTACTTTTTTCAGTGCATATGGACTACTTTTTTTCTCATTTCCACGCTACAAAGGAACTGAAGGAAATTAGGATGTAACGCTGTCTGTTCATATATTTATGAATATAATAAGCTAGATTTGTTTACATTTATTCATTTAGCAGATGCTTTTATTCAAAGCTGCTTATAATTGAGGAATACCACAAATGATTAATCATAAAAAGGCAAATAAACACTACAAGTGCTTGAAATACAACATTTCAGACATTGTTTATGATAATAAGGTGCTATTGTAATATTTTAGTATCACTGACATACTGTTAATATTTAGAATTTGTTGTTGTTGTTGTAATTTTTTTAATTAATTGTAGTTTTTGGTCAGTTTGTTGTTTATTTTTGCTTTGTCAATGTTCTGTTTATTTTATATATGTTTATGTTTTTTCAGTTTTATTTTGGTTTTAGTTGTTTTAGTACATCAAGTGAAACTACATTAAAAAATGTTGTCTGCTCAGCTGACTGAAACAGTATTATTTAATTTAATTTTGTTTTATTTTATTTTATTTTATTTTATATATAAACTGATACATATAATTATTATTTTTTTGAAAGTGTTTTATTAATAAAATCATAGTTGATGTGTTAGGTTTGTAGAACCTGAGACTTTTGTGGAAAAAAAAAAAACACTTTATATGTTGTTTTTTCATATTTATACATTGTATTAATTTTAGTTACATTTTTGGTCAGTTTGTTGTCATTTATTTTTTTTTGCTTTGTCAATGTTTTGTTTATTTTATATATGTCTGTATTTTTTATTTTCTATTTTATTTTGATTTTACTTGTTTTAGGCCATCAAGTGAAACTACATTAAAAATATTTTTCATTTTATTTTATTTTATTTTAATGGATTTAGTTAACTATTATATATATATATATATATATTTTTTTTTTTCTTTAAGTGTTTTATTCATAAAATCATAGTTGATGTGTTAAGTTTGTAGAACCTGAGACTTTTGTGGAAAAAAAGTATGTTGCTTTTTCATATTTATATTTATTTTACTCTTTTTTTTTTTTTTTTTTTTACATTTTTGGTCAGTTTGTTGTTGTTTTTTACTTTGTCAATGTTTTGTTTTATTTTATATATGTCTATGGTTAGTGTAGTAAAACTGCCTGGGCAACTATAATATATATATATAGTTATCTATAATAACCCTGAATATATTATATCACAGTTCAGTGCCATTGTGAGTCATGATCATTTATTTTTATACTTACTTCATAAAACCATAGCTGATATGTCAAATTTGTTGAACCTGAAAAAAGATGAAAATCTTAAAGTGCATCGAACAAAACTGCTGATTTTTCAACATCCAACAGAACCCTCTGTTTTATATTTTATACTTGTGCAGTGTGCGATCTAAATTCTAGACACTCGCGTTTCTGCATGTAAGTTACATCAAAGCCTCGGCGCCTCTAAAAGGGAAGAAAAGTGTCTGTTGAAGTGTGACAGTGGGAGAAAAAAAAAATCCCAAAAGCAAATCCTTATCTTCCCACGAAGGAAACAATAATTCCCAGACAAGACTGTCAAATCCCTTTCGTCTCTTTATATCCACGCGGGAGGCCGAGGAAAGAGACGGCAGTCCTGCTCTGTAATTGGGGTCTCAGCATCACAGGGTTCATGCACGATTTCAGGTGGGTTACGCGCAATTTCCCAGACGTGTCCTGCTGTTTTGAGGCCTTCCTTTTGCAGGATGCATTTGCTCTCATCTGTTTAGTGTTTTTACAGAGCATTTTGTGTTGATAAAATGACAGGGATGCGGTGTGTGAGATGCATGGAGAAAAAGCAGAGCCAAACCTGCATGTGTCTGGGGAATCAGATATTGATTGCGGTCCGTTTGTGACTTTGATAAGTGGGAATTCGGCAGTGGGTGAGAGACACTAGGCTTTTGGAGGAGGCTGTAGTGCTTTAGGATCTGACTGATAACACAAGAGGTTGTGGGTTCGGTTCCCTGAGGAGAACAAGAGGAACACTGGGATCACATAGAGATTTACGCTTCATATACTGAGTCTTGGTTTTGGTTGCCATTGCTTGCTAAAATATATAGCATACCATTCACATTAATTGGGTAGGTACAGTAAATATAGTAAATGAATACTGTATTCTTTCTGTAATGTAAAAAAATCTATATTTCAAGTAAATGCTTTTCTTTTGTATCATGGTTTGTACAAAGAGTAGTAAGCAGCACAACTTTAAGCAGTTTTAACATTGATAATAATTTCTGATCATGTGACACTGAAGACTGGAGTAGCGATGCTGAAAATTCAACTTTGCATCACATTTAGCAATATATTAAATTAGAAAACAGTTATTTTAAATTCCAATAATATTTTAAAATATTACTGTATTTTTGTTTATATAAATGCAGGTTTGGTGAGCGTACATATTTTTATTTTGTATTTTTTATTTTTTTTAAAGAGGTGTATATTAAACTTCCTTGAAAACAATATATTTTTGATTTATTGATTTTTGATTTATTTATTTTTTAATGGTTTTAATTCATAAAACCATCGTTGATTATATTAAGTTTGTAGGACCTGAAAATTTGGCCAAAAATATATTAATAAATATATTATTATATGAAACATCTTCAAGTGCATCGAACAAAACTGCATATTCGAGTGATTTCTGATCATGTGACACTGAAGACTGGAGTAATGATGCTGAAAATTCAGCTTTGCATCACATTTAGCAATAAATTAGAAAAAAATTATTTTTTATTTTTTTTATTGGCTTTTTATTATTATAGGACAGATCAGGAAGGACAGGAAGCGAAGTGGAGAGAGAGAAGGGGGTAGGGTCGGGAAAGGTCCTCGAGCCGGGAATCGAACTCGGGACGCCCGTTGCGCAACGGCGCTGCATGTCGGCGCACTGCACACAAGGCTATCGGCGCCGACAGAAAACAATTATTTTAAATTGCAATAATATTTTAAAATATTACTGTATTTTTGTTTATATAAATGCAGGTTTGGTGAGCGTACATATTTTTATTTTCTTTAAAAGAGATGTATAGTAAGCTTTCTTGAAAACAAGATGTTTTTGGAGAAAAAAAGTAGAGGAAAAGTAATTTAAAGGGAAAATGATTTTTTATAGTGAAGTGACAGTATAATTTAGCTTTGCATCACATGAATCAATTACACTTAACAATGCATTAAAAAGGAGATTATTTTGCTGTTATTATTACTGTTTTTACTACATTTTTTATCGCATGAATGCAGCTTTGGTGAGCATTTTGTTTTGTATTATTATTATTATTTTTTTTTTTTATTTTTTTTTTAAAAGAGGTGTACAGTTAAACATCCTGGAAAAAAATATTTTTTTATATTAGAAAAATATACATTTTATTGAATTGAGTAAACAAAAATAAAAAAGTAATTTAAAGGAAATGTAATGTTTAAGTTTATTTATTTATTTATTATTTTTTATTTTTTGTAGTGACATGACTGTACTGTAATTCAGCTTTGCATCACAGGAATACCTTATTTAACAACATATTAAAATGGAAAACAATTACTTTCAAAATATTACTGTTTTTACTGTAATTTTGATCATATAAATGGTTGAGCATATTGTATTAAATTATTTATTTATTATTTTACTAACCCCAAACTTTAGAATAGAGGTATAAAGTATTTTTGTATTTTATATTTTTTTATAAGTAAAATATTTTTTACTTGAGTAAAGGAACATTATAAAAACAAGCAAAAGTTATTTAAAGAAAAGACAATTATTTCTAATTTAAATTTTTTGTGTGTGTGTAGTGATAGTAGTGTAATTCAGCGTAATTTAACAATATATTGCAGTAATATTTTAAAATATTACATTTTTACTGTATTTTTGATCATATAACGTATTTTTAGAAGTAAAATATTTTTAACTGAGTAACTGAAAAATGTAACAAAATTTTTTGAAGTGATAGTGTGCATCACAGGAATAAATTGCATTTAACAATATATTGCAATAATATTTAATAATATGCAATAATTTTAACAATATTTTGTACTATATTTTTGAGAATTTAAATGCAGCCTTGATGAGGATTTATTTATTTATTTATCGTAGTGAAGTGACACAGTAGTGTAATTCAGCTTTGCATCACAGGAATAAATAACATTTAACAATATATTAAAATGAAAAACAATTATTTTGAAACTGCAGAAATATTTCAAAATATTATAGTTTTTACTGTATTTTGATCACATAAATATAGCCTTGGTGAGCATATTTAATTTTTATAATTTTTTTTACAAACCCCAAAGTTTTGAATAGAGGTGCACAGTAAACATCCTTGAAAATAAGATATTTGTATATAAGAAAAAAAAAATTATTATTATTGCTATTATTATTATTTTGTAGTGAAGTGAAATGGTACTGTTAAAAAAGTCACAGTATTATTTGGCAAAAAATAAAATTAATTAAATAAATAAATAAATATTAGATATTTTAATATCTAAAATGTAAAAAATATATATATTTTTGCTTTTTATACATTCAGTGGCCCTTTATATGCTTACAAATATATACAATAAGAGCATAAATACAATAATATAATAATACAAAATTCTTAAAAAATTGAGAAGCAGATTTAGGTTTATTGTATATTTTATAATAACTAAAATATTTTAAAACATCTGGGATCTAAAATATATAAATATATATATATATATTTACTTTTTATACTTACAAATAGATACAATAAGAGCATAAATATTATAATATATATCTTATATATCTTTTATATATATATATATAAATATATATAGTATGTATGTATGTATATTATATTATATTATATTATACACATTTTAGAATAATAGTAAACCCCTAAAAACTAAAAAAAAACACAAATAGAGGAATGGGTCTATTTCATGCCTAAAACATGTCACAATTATAAGGTTTCTTTAATATTTTAGCTCATTTTCTCTAGACTGCAGCTTATTCTAGACGTTTTCTCAGCTACTCAGCTCAGCTTCTCAGCTATGATAAGGGATTCTGGGATGTTTTTTAACCCTATTCAAGGAGAAACATCTAAATGGCTGCTTTTCCTTCAATATTCACCCCATTTCCATTTTAGATTTGTAAAGAAATTCATATATAGCCAATGTATGCTTGTCCACAAAATTTGTCGTTTTAGCATTTAAGTATAAGCTCATAAGAAACCTATGTTTTCTTGTGACTGTTAGTGTATGTTAGCTCTCTCTGCATGACTTGTAAGTATTTGATATTTGGTTAAAGTTGAGTTGGTTAAGCGTCTACGCAATTATATATTTATTTATAAGTTCAGCAGGCATTCCAGGATCTAGTTTTGCTGAAATGTTTGTCTAAGACAATGCTGTCTGCTCTCCATCAAACGATACAAGGTCTTTGTCAGACTGTCTGTGTTTGCACTAGCGAACAAGGATTTCCAAGTCAGTTTGGCGATCGCTAAACAACAAGAAGGCTCTGTTCGCACAGTATACGTTATTTGGTCTTGCTGAATGCGTTCTGCATTGCTGTTCCCGACCCTATAATGAAATGATCTGTCAGTCCACGCAATTTGCTCCGTGCCAGCTGTAGTACCAGCCTGAATGAGACGAACAGACCCGACGCACGACAGGGAGAAAAAAGAGCCGCTTGACGCTGTTTTTCAGGAGGAAGGGAAGGAGAGGACGAAAGGAGATAGATGGCGTTTCGGCGCAGCGGAAAATGGAGTGGCCCACAGCAGACATAAACGAATGCCTGCGTTGAACTTTATGGCAGCGCTTGTGCCGTGACGATCTAGCGCTGCAGCCGGAGGCCCGTTTCTGTCACGCTGACCAGATGCACCTCAGCGTCCCGTCGTGATGGAGAGCCGAGCAGAAAGCCCAAACTCTGCCCTGCGCTTGTGCCGCAGGAGCCCTCAAAGAGCGATTCTTCAGCCTGCAGAGACGCTTCCTCAAACTCGAGATCAGCCCACTCTCGTAGATGAAGGAGCTAATCTGGTTTGAAATAATTGGATTAGGTTTAGACCCAAACATTTATTAAACCGACGGTCGCCATTAATTGTGCCAGACCGGGATTAGGCTTTATCTGAACGGACACCTTTTAAAGTTTTGTTTTTGCCAGACTAAGTAAGAATCTCATTGTCACACTTAAATATTTAAAAACGGTAAGAATGCTTTTTATACACGCAACGGTCTTTTTAATACTTACAAATAGATACAGTAAGAGCATAAGTATAATAATACGTGACCCTGGAGCACAAAACCAGTCTTAAGTCGCTGGGGTATATTTGTAGCAATGGCCAAAAATGCATTGTATGGGTCAAAATTATTGATTTTTCTTTTATGCCAAAAATCATTAGGATATTAAGATCACGTTCCATGAAGATATTTTGTACATTTCCTACTGTAAATATATCAAAACTTAATTTTTGATAAGTAATATACATCGCTAAGAACTTCAGAGGCAATTTTCTCAGTATTTTTATTTTTTTGCACCCTCAGATTCCAGATTTTCAAATAGTTGTATCTCGGCCAAATGTTGTCCAATTATAACAAACCATACAACAAAAGCTTATTTATTCAACTTTAAGATGGTATATAAATCTCAGAATTGGTTTTGTGGTCCAGGGTCACATATATATCTTTTATTTTAGTTATAATGCTCATAATGAAAAAAACAAAATAGTCTGATAAGGCTGAAATTCTTTAAAAAACTTTTTAATATCTACAATATAAATAAAAAAAAAAAACTATATTTTTGCTTTTTGTACATTCAGTGGCCTTTTTATATTTACACATGGATACAAAAGAGCCCTCTCTTTTTTCTTTATTTATTTATTTATTTATTTATTTATTTATTTTTTGCCAAATAATGCTGACTTTTTTTTTAACAGGACCATTTCACTTCACTACAAAATAATAAGAACAATAATAATAATTCTCTCTTTTTTCCTATTAAAAATATGTTATTTTCAAGGATGTTTACTGTGCACCTCTATTCAAAAGTTTGGGGTTTGTAAAAAAAAAAAAAAAAAAAAAAAAAAAATAAATTAAAAATGCTCACCAAGGCTATATTTATGTGATAAATACAGTAAAAAAATATTTATAATATTTTGAAATATTTTTGCAATTTCAAAATAATTGTTTTCCATTGTAATATATTGTTAAATGTTATTTATTCCTTTGATGCAAAGTTGAATTACAAAGTTGTCACTTCAGTGTCACTTCACTATGATAAATAAATAAATCCTCATCAAGGCTGCATTTATATGATCAAAAATACAATAAAAAATTTAATATTTTGAAATATTATTGCAATATATTGTTAAATGCAATTTATTCTTGTGATGCAGGGCTGAATTACACTACTATCACTTCACAAAAAAATGAAAATTAAATAAAATATTTGTTTTCTTTAATTTACTTTTGCTTGTTTTTACAATTTTCCTTTACTCAATTATAATTAATTTTAAATATATATATATATATATATATATATATATATATATATATATATATATAATTGTAGTTATATTTATTGTATTTAATTCATATGAAAGTCATTTTCATAAAAAAGTAATGTCAGTGAGATATAATGGGATCTAAAATATTAAAAAAAACACTATTTGTACTTTTTAGACTTACAAATAGATACAGTAAGAGCATAAATACAATAATATATGCGTTTTATTGTGTTTATATTGTAAACTTGTATAAAAGTAATTCTATATCCTAAAAATTTTAGATTTTTATAATATCTATAGTATAAAACCATAGATATTTTAATATCTAAAATATTTCTAAAAGATGTGATGCTCGTAATGAAGAAAGTCAGAAATTCTTAAATAAAAAAAGAGAAAAACGTTTGTTTATTTATTATTAAAAGATATATATAGATATAAAACTTAGATATTTAGCATCTAAAATAAAAATAAAATACTTTTTATACATAAAATATTTGCAAAAAATCGAGAAGCAGATTTAGGTTTATTTAATATTTTTTATAATATCTATAATAAAAAAAAGATATCTAAAATATTTCTAAAAGATGTAATGCTCGTAATGAAGAAAATAGTCAGATATTCTTAAAAAAGAAATAGAGAAAAATATTTAGGTTTATTTACTATTAAAAATAAAAAAAACCCTGATATTTAGCATTTAAAATAAAAATAAAATACTTTTTATACATAAAATATTTGCAAAAAATCGAGAAACAGATTTTGGTTTATTTAATATTTTTATAACATCTATAATAAAAAACGTTGATATTTTAGTATCTAAAATATTTCTAAAAGATGTGATGCTTGTAATGAAGAAAATTTATTATTAAAAATATATAAAAAACGTAGATATTTAGCATCTAAAATAAAAATAAAATACTTTTTATACATAAAATAGCCTTTTTATACATACAAATGGATACAGTAAGCGCATAAATACTATATATATTGTAGTTATATTTATTGAATTAAATTCATATTAAAGTAATTGTATATTTAATTAATTAAAAGAAGTCTTGTCAAAGAGATGTAATGATCATAATGTCTAGTTGGTAATTTTTTTTTTTTAGGTAGTTGTCAAGAAAACAAATTATATTCGGTTTATTTATTCATGGTACTTTTTTGGCTTTTTGATGTATACATTTTGACATTTAAGTCAACATATTTCACACGTGTAAGTACATTTTTCCTCATATTTGATGTCTCTTTTTTGCCGCCGATGCGTTCATAAAGATGTTCAGATGCATCCAACAAGATTTGAGTTTAAATACAGATTTATTGTGACATCAAGCCCTGTTTAGTCCTTTTTGGGCGCTCTTCAGGTGCTTCTGCCGTCTGAGATCGAATTGGGGAATATTTTGACGGTTCCACCTGGCTCTGCGTCACGACGCCAAACGATGTGATGCAGCGTTCGTGAAACGCTCTCTGATCCTCGGTGATGGATTTCTCCCTCCCTTTTCGTGGTGGAAATGTATTTTAAACCTCATAATCTGCACATAAATCAAAGGTTTAACCTAATTCAGCGAAGGGGTGAACGTGGTCGGAAGTCTACAGCGAGATCTCCGCAAACCGACAAGCGCGCCCCGCAATATCGATGCCTCGCGCTCGCACATTCATCACATTAAAAAGTGACGAATAAATTCATCATTTAAAGCCAGCGCAGATGCTACCGACGGTAGGAAAATTAATAAAGATTATTTGAAGGAGAGAAGAGCAGCAAACGGAGCTCATTCGGAGGAAAAAGATTTATTTAATATCTCTTTCAGCCCGTTGCATCAGCGCACAACAAGTTTTTTAGGCTGCGGCCCAGATTATTGCGCTCTAAAGGTTTAATAGAGGCCCGAGCAAAGCTTGATATTTTTGTTAAATAATCACCTGTTTACTTAAACAACACTCTTCTGAGACCTTACGCTTGTGGAAAATCAAGTTACAGTTTGGTGATGAAAGAAATAATCTCTTTTTTTCCCCCCACAATGTCATATCAGTGGTTTTGAAACGCATTGGCCATTTTCACAAGATGAAATTGTCAGACGCAGATGTGTCGTTCTATCAACGATCGTTCGTTTAGCATCTATTCTCTATTGTGCTGGACTTATTTCCATTAAATGCTATCTGAGTGTGGAGATTCACCTCAGTGCTTCTGATGAATGGCAGCCCAGCACTAAAGCCTTTTCAATGGATTCAAATGTGTCTATCTGTGACTGTCAAAAAGGACTTATCGTTGTTCATCTGAGAAAGACTCGTGTCGCGACTTATACTGACATAACGCTATATGAGAAACCGTGCGGGGCTTTAAAGGATTTACTGATTTAGTCAAATGATTTCGCCTGACAGGTGGTGGATGTGAACACAAATTGGGCTTATTTTTATCGAGCGCAGGAGACTGAGAAGGGAATTTTAAGGAGTTTAATAAAGAGGCTGTTTTATGAATTTATGCTGATTTTATTTTTTTTAAAATCATATTTGCTCTATTATAAAAGCTTAATTTTTGTATTATTTTTTATTTTATTTTACCCCTAAAAAATGTCTGTTTACCTTTTTCTGTCTTTTAAACTCTGCTTCTTAAAGCAGAGTTTAATTAAATGCATAAATGATACATGCATTTTGTTTTTTTCAAAAAATCTTCTGTTTACTTTTCTGTCTTCTATCATTTTTTTAATTTTATTTTAATTTGCTTAATTTTTTTCCATTTTTTTTTTATTTCTTAAAGTAATTAAAACATAAAGGATACATGCACTTTATTTTATTTTATTTTATTTTATTACATTTTACCAAAAACACTTCTATTTACCTTTTCCAGTCTTCTGTCATTTTTATTTTTAAATTTATTTTAAGTGTATCTTTTTTCTGTTTGCTCTATTTTTTTAAAGCAGTGTTTAATTAAATGTGTAAATGATACATGCACTTTTATTTTATTAAAATCTTGTTTACATTTTTTTTTTTGCTTTATTTCTTAAAGCAGTGTTTAATTAAACACATGAAGAATGCATGCACTTTATTTTACTTTATTACATTTTATTTTATACACAAAAACTAATATTTACCTTTTCCTGTCTTCTGTCAGTTTTATTTATTTATTTATTTTTTTATTTAATCTAAATTTACTTTTTTTATATTCTTTCTATTTCTTAAACCAATGTTTTATTAAACACATAAAAGATACAGGAATTTTTTTTATTTTTTTTTATTTTATTATTTTATTATTTTGTATTTAATTTTACCCCTTTATTAAATTTTATTAAATTTTTGTTTTTTAATTAAATTAAAATTTACATCATTTTGTTCTATTTGGTCAATTTCTAAAAGCAATGTAAAAACATAAAGGATACATGCACTACACTATTTTACTTATTTATTTATTGTATTACATTTTATTTTACCTTTTTCTGTTTATTATTATTTTTATTATGTAATTGAAATTTAATTTACTTGTTTTTTCTATTTGCTCTGTTTCTTAAAGCAGTGTTTAATTAGACACATAAAGAATACATGCACTTTATTTTATTTTATTTTATTACATTTTATTTTACCCAAAACATGTCTAATTAATTACCTTTTTCTGTCTACTATCATTTTTATTATGTAATTGAAATTTAATTGACTTGTTTTTTTCTATTTGCTCTATTTCTTAAAGCAATGTTTAATTAAACACACAAAGGTTACATGTACTTTATTTTATTTTTTCTTCTGTCTGACATAATGCTATATGAGAAATTGTGCATTGCTGTAAAGGATTTACTGATTTAGTAGTATGATTTCGCCTGACAGGTGGTGAATGTGAGCACAAATTGAGCTTATTTTATCAAGGGCAAGAGACTGAGAAGTGAAGTTTAAGAAATTAAATATAGAGGCTGTTTTATGAATTTATAAGCAATGCAGATTTGGGGTCCCTGCAGAGACGCAGCAGGACCACACATAGCATCAAGATGATCTTTCTGTGACTTTGAGGTGTATCTTGTTGAAACAGATGGACGCTTGAAGTGATATTTCAGATATTCGAGGGATGATCAGGACCCAGTGACTTAATAGTAATAGTACTTCCATTTTGGTTTAATATGTGCATTAACTAAAGTTTTGTTATGCAAGTGTCATTTTTATAATTTCATTAATCAAAACATTTAATTTTTCAGAAGAAATGTTAATGTGAATTTAAACTTGCTTAAATACCTTTTTATGGTTTATAAATACTCCCAGTATGTTTACTTCTCACTTATCTTTTCATGGAATGACAAGAAAAACACTGTAAAGTAGGGCTGCACGATATTGGAAAAAAATTACATTGCGATATTTTTTTCCAAACGATATATATTGCGATATTGAGAGCCATCAATCCAAGCTAAAGTCAATAATTACCAATAATTGCATATTAATAATTTCACTAATAAGCAAGCTTCATTACAAGTGACAAAAAGGTCACTTAATATTTTATTCCAAAATTAGAACATTTCTGTAAACACAAAAGCAGAACACATTTTTAAATAAAACAGCAGCTTTACACCAACCCCCCTGGTTGGTTTACAACAATATAACTTAAATATATTTTTTTATAAAACAACTTATAAGCATTTTGGTTCACAATCTTTTAAGTCAACTTTTCTTAGCCAAAGTAAAACAGTGTTGGTGTTGGTCATCATAATCATGGCTAAATATATGAAATAAACAAAATGAAATAAAACTTTAATATATTTTGTATTAAATCTTATAAACAGATTAGAGAAAATATTCCTGTAAACAGAAAAGCTGAACACATTTAAACAGCAGCTTTACAACACCAATCCCCCTGATTGGTTCATAACATAACTTAAATATATTTTTTTTATAAAACAACTTATAAGCATTTTGGTTCACAATCTTTTGTTTTTAAGTCAACTTTTCTTAGCAAAAGTGCCAAAGTAAAACAGTGTTGGTCATCATGGTAATCATGGCTAAACAAAATGAAATAAAACTTGAAACTTAAACTAAACTGAGTATTCTTTAGCATGATCATGATCATGCATGCTTATGTATGCTGTATGCTTTGCTTACTCAAGGTTTTTAGCTAAGAACACAAGTCTATCAACCTTTGCAGGCTTGAGACAGGTTCGTTGGCAAGTGACGATGTTGCCACTAGTACTAAAAAGTCTCTCTGACGGCGAGCTTGTCGCAGGAATACACAGGTATTTGCGGGCAAGTCTGGCGAGATGAGGAAAGCTTAGTTTGTGTACTTTCCACCATGCAAGTGGATCCTCCTCTTTGTCTATTGGAGGTGTTAGCAGGTAAGTGTTTAACTCTGCTTCCAAAGCATCCTTTAGGGTCAGAGAGGAATCACCCTTTGCTTCAGTTTCTCTCTGTTTAAAGAAGCTTCCCAGTGACTTCTTTGCTTTCTTTGCCTGGGTTGCACTGGTAACGTTGGGCTCCACATCAGTGCTGCAGCTTGATTTCTCCTGGCATTCCATCATCTGTGATGCCACTGTGGCCTTAACTTGGGTCTTCTTGTCTGCACTGATGAAGTCCATCTTGAACCGGGGGTCCAAAAAAGATGCCATATCTAGCAGCTTCTGAGTATCATCATCTTCGTATTTCTCATTGAGGTAGTCCAGCATCTTCTTTTTTATGTTCTTGGTCAGGTCTGTGTCTTCTTCTCGCATTTCCAGTAGTGAAGTGTTGAAGAGCTGAAGAACTGGCTTTACAAAGGAGACACTGACGTATTCATCCCCTGAAAGTGCATCAGTGAAATCCAGCATTGGGCCCAGTGACTTGCTTACAGATTCCAGCACATCTATATCTTGCCAGGTTGGAATTAGATGCCGCAGCTTCTTGTCTGCAGACAGGACCTGAGTTAAAGCCTGCTGCTGCTCTAATATCCTGCTGATCATCATCTGTCTGGAACCCCATCTTGTTTGGCATTCTGAGATGAGACAATGTGATGGTAGACTGAGTTCCTTCTGGACTTTTGCTAGGGCGTCGCTGGCCTTCCAGCTGTGAGAGAAGTGGCTCACCAGCTTCTTGCAGACTCCTATAGCACGATCAATGCGGCCATCCTTTTTCACTGCATTTTCTAAGCGGAGAAAACAAACAAAATATGTAAAATATTGCAATGAGACATTTTAATTGTTTATTAATAACTGCGAACATGAAAAATAAAAGACAAAAGTCTTTTAAAAAAAGACAACCATCAATTTTTGGGAAAAATGGATGGAATTATAGCATTTTGAAAAGAAAAATAAATTTGAATTTATCAACAACAATATAGTTCGTTTGATTTAATAATCATTAATCAACATGTTCAGACTAAGCAAAAACATTTTAACAGGATAAATTGAATTCACAACATGGTCTAGGTAAAAAAAAAAAAAATTTTCCCTGAAAACTATTGTAATGGAGTTATCGCGTTTTGGAAAAGAGCTCCTCAAATGTGCTCATAAAACTATTTTTTTGCCACTGATTCAATAATAAGTTGTTTAAAATTAAATGTTTAGTGTCTGTTTTTTCCTTACGTTTTAAAGCTCTACGTACACACATGCAACAAATTCATTTTACAATTTTTGTCAGGTTCAGGACAGGTTATTAAGTAAAACAGCTGAGTAAAAAAATTATATTTATTTTGGATAAAGATCATGGACATTACTCACCAATTGCAAGATGCAGTCTGTGGCCGAAGCACTGTAGCCTGGTCCACTTGTTCAGATCGGCAGCTTTGACCATGTTCGCTGCATTATCTGTTGTTATACAGACTTGACGTGTCTCATCTAAACCCCAAGCGGACACCGCTTCTCTCAGGGCCTCTGCAATATTCTCGGCTGTATGACTTTCCGGGAAAAATGCCGTCTGTAAACAGCGACTTTTTAGCTCGAAGTCCTCTGTGATGAAATGGACCGTCAGACTCATGTAGGGCTCCGTTGTCCTGCTGGACCACAAGTCTGTTGTAGTTGCATAGTATTCCACGTGCGACAGTTCTGCTTCAATCTTAGATTTGCATTTTTCATACAGCTCTTTTATCGCAACTTGGGAAAAATATGTGCGGGATGGTATAACATACCGCCTGTCAAGCGTTCGGATCATTTTCTTAAATCCCTCTTTGGCGACGGTATTTAATGGCAACATATCTTTAGCGATATGAAAAGTTATTGCGTCTGTTATTTCTTTTTGTCGTTGAGAACCTTTCTGGTAAGGTGTCACACTGGCAAATGCATCACAAATATTTGTTTGTTTTGGTTGACATCCAGATTTGGCTTTGTATTCGTCGTAAAGAGCTTTGTGGTGCCGTTTTAAGTGATCAGACAAATTGGTTGTGTTTCCATGTTTTGTGGCCACAACTTTATGACACTCCATACAAAGTACCTCATTTTGGTCAACATCCTCCTTTTTGTAGCCGAAATAGTCCCAAATAGATGATTTCGACTTTCTTTTTGGTACGAAATCACTTTTTTGCGGCGGATCCTCTTCGTCGCGCATTTTTAGCAGTGAATGTTGGCTGTGAGCGGTGAGCAGCGGCACAGCGAACCAATCACGCGGAACGTGCGTGTCACCCCAGCAACAAGCTATACAACAAACTCGTGTTTACTTTGTGCTACCGTTCTCTTAATACACCATGGGCTTCTACCCTTCACATCGTATGTTCCGGCGATGTGACTATCGCTCACGCGCACATCGCGATGTCGATGTGAAAAGAGAATATCGTTCAGCCCTACTGTAAAGTCGAGATGGCACTTTCTAGTAATTCAGCAGTTTAGTATTACATTATATTCCCCCCTTTTCAGTGTCTGCATGTTTAAATAAATGCTTGGTAATGCTGTTAGTTACTTGAAAAACCTCACTTTTTTCTCCTTTTTTTCTCTGTTTGTTCTATTTCTTGTTTAATTAAACACATGAAGGATACATGCACTTTATTTAATTAATGTATTATTTTTTATTACATTTTATTTTACTCTAAAAACTTCTATTTTCCTTTTTCGGTCTTTTAAATTTAATTTTATTTACTTGTTTTTTTCTATTTGCTCTATTTCTTAAAGCAATGTTTAATTTAATACATTAAGAATTTTTACATTTTATTTAACTCTAAAAACTTCTATTTATCTTTTTCTGTCTTCTATCATTTAAATTTTTTTGTAATTCCATTTTAATTTACTTAATTATATATTAAATATAATATTTTTTTCAATTTGTTCTAATTCTTAAAGCAATGTTTAATTTAACACATTAAGAAAATATGTACTTACATTTTATTTTACCCCCCAAAAAACTTCTATTTACCTTTTTCTGTCTTATTTTTTTTCTATTTGCTCTATTACTTAAAACAATGTCCAGTTCAACACATGAGGGATACATGCACTTTATTTTATTTTATTATTTTATATTTTATTTTATTACATTGTATTTTACCCAAACAACTTCTGTTTACCCTTTTTTTCTTCTATCATTTTTTTTTCTATTTGTTCTATTAGTTCTCTTAAAGCAATGTTTAAAAATAAACACATAAAAGATACATGTACTTTATTTGTATTTATTTTTTACATTTTATTTGACCCAAAAAACTTCTATTTCACTTTTTGACAAGGAGGTGAGTAAATTAAAACAATAAACTGCTTTAAAACAATGTTTAGTTAAACACATAAAGGGTACATGCACCTTTTATCATTAATTTTTTATTTTATTACATTTTACCCAGAAATTTGGGTTTATTTGCTCTATTTCTTAAAACAATGTTTAATTAAACATATAAAGCATACATGCCATTTACAAAACTTCTATTCACTCTCTTATAGGGTTTTATTTTTTTAATTCTTATTTTATAAACCTTTTTTTATTTTTATCTGAAAACTTTGTTTCTGCCTTGTATCATTTTACATTTTTTGATGTCTATTTTTTGGAATGTATATAAAAATATTAATTAATACACATTTAAAATATACATTTTTAGTTATACATGCCATTTAATTTAAGTTTTTTTTAATTATTATTTTGTTATCCTTCTAAATATTTCTTATTGCTAATTTTAATTAATTAATTATAATTAATATTTAATATTTTTTAATGTGTGTGTGTGTGTATATATATATATATATATATATATATATATAATTTTTTATTTTTTATTTATGTTTTCCTGAGTATTGAGTACAGAGGAATAGTTCTGGCTTTTTGTTTAGGCAGTGTAGGATCTGGTTTAGTCCACTGGTTTCCAATCCTGGTCGCAAAACCCCCCCAAATCTGCACGTTTTAGATGTCTCCCTAATCAAACACACCTAATTTAACTCACCAGCTCATTAGTAAAGACTCAAAGACCTCAAATGTGTGTGTCAGATAAGAGAGACATCAAAACACAATTGGGAATCACTAGTTTAATCCATTGGGAATGTATTAGGTTGTAAAAAAGTGGGTCTAAAACTAATCAGATTTTTTGTCTTTTGAACTGAACACGAGTCCAATGAAGCGTTTGAACACTAGTTAATGTTAATTTCCCAGTCCATTACTGCTACTAACTGAAGTGATACTAACTGAACCGTGTTCCACATAGTAGTTCTGCTGTGCTTTCCCACGTCTAAAAATAGCTTTGCAGGTCTTTCCGTCCCTCCAGCAAACAAGTGAGCAAACACTCCTCGGGGAGCGTCCGGCTTTGACGCCGCGTGGCCGTTTGTGCCTCCGACTCCTTCAGGGACCGACGAAAGGCTCGTGTATCTTCAGGTCATCCTGCTCGCCGCTGAACACGAAGTGCTATCGTAAACCGATCCGTCTGACTGATCCGTCAGTCTCCCGAAATAATTGTCAAGTTAATTTGTATAGCGCTTTTCACGAAACATATAATTTCAAAGCAGCTTTACAGCAAATTAAAGTTTGTACAATAAAGTTTGTTAAATTAAAGTTTGTACAATAATTAAAGTTTGTTAAATTAGAGTTTGTACAATGTTAACAGTAATGATTATATGTTGCAATCAAATCACTGTAGTAAAATTCGGTAGTGATGTATGTTGTTTCAGGGCTGATATCATCTAAAGTCCTCCGAGGGGTCCTCCGAGAAACAGAGCAAATAGGAACATAATTAGCGTAGCTGCTGTTCAAACCAAGCAAAAAGGATTTGTTCAACCAAAGCTAAAGATTAATAATGTGTAATTGCACAGAATGCTTGGCTAAAAAGATGTCTTTAATCTAGATTTAAACAGAGAGAGTGTGTCTGAACCCTGAACATTATCAAGAAGGCTATTCCAGAGTTTGGGAGCCAAATGTGAAAAAGCTCTACCTCCTTTAGTGGACTTTGCTATTCTAGGTACTACCAAGAGTCCTGACTTTTGCGACCTTAGGGAGCATGATTGTAGCGAGGTAGAAGACTAGTTAGGTACGCAGGAGCTGAACCACTTAGGGCCTTATAGGTAAGAAGTAGTATTTTGTAGTTGATACGGAAGCTAATGCCAGTGCAGAGACTTTAAAATTGGGGTAATATGATCATATTTTCTTGACCTGGTAAGGACTCTAGCAGCTGCATTTTGGACTAACTGTAGCTTGTTTATTGAAGATGCAGGACAACCACCTAGCAGTGTATTACAATAGTCCAGCCTAGAGTAGGCGTGTGCGATATTGACAAAAAATAACATCTCGATATTTTCTGGGATTTTGTCGATGGCGATAATTAGACGATATTTTTGCTGTGTGTGTTATTGTACTTAAAGGACTACAGTGCTAAAGTTTTTGATATTACTCATATTCTGTGTGGTCATTTCACAGCAGTGATAATTATTCTTTTCCTAAAAGTTTAAATGGATTTTTAAATGGACCTTTTATGGACATTTTTACCTTTATAAAGCCCTTTTTTATAAAAAAAAAAAAAAAAGTGTTCATCAACGTTTGAGTCTAATTCTCATAATAATAGTACATTTAGTCATTTAGTTTAGTTGTTACTAAACAAATCAAATCAGTATCAACAAAATTCATATTTGCAGAAGTTGCATATAAAGTGGCATTTAGATGCATTTACACATTAAAACCGCTAGTAGGTGTCAGTAAGTCGCTGTAATAAGTGATTCATTGCAAATGAAACCGAATCATTTAAACGGTTGATTCATTCAGTAATGAAACACCTTCATGTTGGGGTGCGTCTCAATCAGCTCCCGAGGTCGTGAATCAGTAGATCGTGTACACGAAGTTGGGCGCTAGTAAGCCCTGGCTCACTAAACACTGGGACACTTTTGATTCGTAATTTCCGGTGACAGACTAGTCGCATTGTAAAATGTCACCAATCATATTTATTAACAACTGGCAGGACAGATATCTTTGTAAATGTATTTTATTAGTGTTATTTAAAGTATATTCTAAAAAATAGATTTAATGTTTGGCTGTTCTGTTAGTATTCAGCTGAATATTAATTATAAATGTTAACAAGATTATCTGTTATCTGTCTAATGATGTTTGTATTTATGTGAAAGTATAATCAAATTTTCTTTTCAAAACTTTTTTAGCGTCATGATGTTTTTTTATTTGTCTCGTGCGAACTGTTGTTTTGCACCATGAGCGCAAGCTACTTTTTAACTTCGAAAGTTTAACGCTGGTTCAACAAAATGTTTCCTTTCGTTATCTTTTTTATTGTTCTTACCTTATGTAAGCACTTCGTACGGAGAAAAGCAGCTCAGGCAAGGCAGCAAAGATACTGGCGTCAAGTTTTGTTGTCTGTTAGACAACGAGCGATATGATAAAAATGTTTTCAAGCGATATTATATTAATGTTCACTGACCCCTAGTAGATGTTTACCTCAGCTAAATGTTTCATTTCCGTTAAGGGAACATAGGGAGCAAAGATGCTCCCTAGTTTTTGCGGTGCATTGTGGGATTTTTCAGGGAGCGAACGTTCCAGTGCACTGGAAGAATTTCGCAATTGAGACCTTAAAATGGCCGACTCTCTGATCAGTGCCCTTACTACTGAATAAGGGAGCTGATTGAGACGCACCCTTGCTCAGAGACGCAAAACAGTGCTGTGGCTGTTTTTGGAATGATTTTTGTTTGTCGAAATTAAGCAACGTTGCCAGGCAACTTTTTTTTAGCCAATTTTCCATTGAGAATGTGTAACAAATTTCCATTTGGATAATTGATCAGTCGTGGGCCCTGTATCTCACCTGGCTGCCCATTGATGACTGCATTTGCCAAAGTTGCCCAGCAACATTGCTCAAAAAGTTTCCCAGTGTATCATCAGCATAAGAATGCACTGTAAATGCGTACTTACAGAATCATCACGTAATGTAACGTAATGCGTGCACTCTGTAGGTGTGTTTTGTTTGCAGGGATGCAACAATTATAGATTTTGTTGGTACGATTATAGTCTGAGGAATAATTACGGTTTCACCGTTATCACGATTATTGTTCATTTATGAATTTCACAACACTAATTGCTAATTTAAGCTTATAAAATCACATGAAAACTCCTTATATTTTAAAGTGTTATTTATTGCTGCCTTTTGAAACCGACATGAACTCAGTTACCAAATTATACAGCACAAAATAATAAAAACAAACAAAATTCCAGTTCTCTCTTTGGAATGAAAGAAATTTGAAAAGAAGGGTTTTGATTTAAGCAAATAAATAACTAATTTATTTTAATAATAAATGAAAAATAAATAATCAAAATAAAAGCTTATGATAGGTTATGAAATATATGATAGGTTTGATAGGTTTTCATTAAATTATTATTCTATAACATCTTGTCTATCATCTCTGAAAATATCTTGGCAAAATTCAGTTGTTTAGTGCAGTAAACTTGCGATTTACAGCAAGCAGAAATGAAGTGTTATATAAACAGTGCGCAAACAGTTGTGCTGCGCTCGTGTTTCTACATGTAAATACCACTACAAGGTACATTATTCATGCCATTTAAACATACAAATGGTGATCAGAAGTTCGGAAACTATACCCATGATAAACAACGGAAAACAGACGTTAGTCTGTTTGTGTGATAATGCAGTATAGCGCTCTTTACATCTCGTGTTAAACCTGTGAAGTGAAAGTGAAAGTCTCACTTCAAACTCGTTTTTCTCAAAATTCCATTCCTGAAAATCATAGCTATCAGCCAAATTCATATAGCTATAACTTTTGGTACGATCAAGCAATGGACAAAATGAAAAAAGTTTTTGAACTCAGATTTCGTGTGACATCAGAAACCAAAAAATGGTAAAATTTCACCATGTGTTGGGTTTTCCCAGATCGCATTTGAATAATTTTTCATAATTAATCTAATTATACAAGTGTCTTTGCACGAGACAAACATTACGTGCGGCTTTGTTTAAGTTGCAAAGTTGAAAGCCCACAACTCACCGCCACGGCATTGATTGGAACTGACGCATTTATATTTATATCCCTACCAACGTATTTCATTAAGTAATTTGCCACGTAATTTAACGTTGTTAAACAAAGTTATGTGTTTGATTGTACAAAGGTGGGTGGTGATCCCGCAGGTGCATCAAATTTTATGTATTTGATCTTTTTTCGACACGTTTTGCAAAAAAGACATTCTTTGTGTACCCAAAATAATCTCAAACTACCGACTTCAGGCACTTCTTTGGAGGAAAGTGTTTCACTGCTAGGTGCCTCTTAATCCAGAGTAGGTGCGTAATAGCCTCAGTGTCTCTGATAAACTCTGAACTTTAAACTAGCGCACGGCTGGCATAACTGTTTTCATTTTGCGCAAGTTGCATCAGTTCCGTTCCTTGAAACAGAAACACGGTGTTGCGGAGCCGTTACGATTGATTAACCATGGCGGTTAATAGTAAAATCGGTTACTCGTTGCAACCCTATTTGTTTGTTTGTCGCATTATACTCGATAATGTCAAATTGCACATTGCTTAAAACAACAATTGCGATATTATCGCAGACGATCTATATCGCACACCCCTAGCCTAGAGCTCATAAATGCATGAACTAACTTTTCTGCATCAGAAACAGGTAACATGTTTCGTAGCTTGAAGTGTGAGGAGAACTGACAGATGCGCGGGGGAATTTTATCTGCGTTTCTGAAAACCATCAACAATTCATTACGCTTCACTGAAGTAGCCTTGCGACTAAAAGCAGTCGGATATCAGACGCATCAAACGGTGGCGATCTAATGACCGCTTCCCACAAGCGTGATGTGTTTCCAGCGGAGGGCCTCTTCGGGGCCTTGAGGATAGATCATGAAATGAGTCCTGAAGGATTTCTCCGCTTCAGATGATAAGCTGAAACAGAGCGTTGTTTTAGAGGCGCGCACGCGTCGTGTCGCTCGCAGACTCCCCGCAGCAGCTCTCCGCCGAGCGCGAGGGTGTTTAGACGTCCTACCTTTGTTGTTTTCCTTGTGAAGTGTTGAAAGGATGTGTCATTTCAAACGAAGCGAGATGGCCGGTTTTCCGCCTGAGAAACAAAGGCACTGGCGTGTAGTCGCTGCGTGAAATCCAAAGTCAATTTAATTATAATGGAAAAACTATATTTGTCAGATGGGCTTCCTGGTTAAGAAATTTGCCTTAATCATTTGCAGCCTACTGAGAGGATAGATAAAAAAATCAGCCTGGTTAAGCTTGGTAAGCCTGTTTGATTGCTAACCAGTTGAGTTCTCTCCTTAAGTACAGTGTGAAGAGGTTAAACGATTAGTTCACTTTCAGAGCAAAAATGTACAGATGATGTACTCACTCCCTTGTCATCCAAGATGTGCATGTCTTTCTTTCTTCAGTTGTAAAGAAATTGTTTTTTGAGGAAAACATTTCACCCATTACAAGCGATGTCAAAGTTTAAAAGTGATGGCTATTTTCACCTGGTTTTTGCTAGTAAATCAACTGAAGTGGTTCCAGCATAAATGACTCACTCAGTTTAATCGTTTTTTTTTTCTGTTCCTCCTGTTTTCACGTATTCAGCCATGTTTATGTTTATTCAGTCATAGTTTTATGGCATTAACTGAAATCATTGAAAATAGTATGATTTTGCAGATTAAATTAATGCATATTAGATGGAAACATTGTGCATTTAAAGCATTTCTCAGTTAATTAAACATTGCTGCTTTTTTAAAACTATATTTACGTTTTTAAATGAAGCAGTTTGTTCAGTAGCATATTAGTTTTTGCTGTGGTACCAAAATTTGTATTGCAAATAAATACGTTTCACTGGCATTAGTATAGACATCTGACATTTTTGTATCATGACAAACCATAAAAATGTGGGCCGGAACTTTATTTTACCTAAAGGGAATTGACTGGAAGTAGGATGTGGCTGTCACATCTGTAAACGGTTGAACTTTGTGCATCTCATTTAAGAGCTCTAAAGGAGTGACCGCTGTAACTAGCTATGAATATGGCCAACCAGAAAGAAAGAAATAGTGATATTTTCTGAGTGTTATTCCCAAAAAGGGATAAAACTACATCTTTGTTTGTTTTTGAGGAGTCTGCGGTTACATCTGACTGTGTGTGTTCCTTTCATAGAGTAGAAGAGCAAAGGAGAAAAGCTATAGATCAGTGATTTGACTGATCAGAATAGAATCAGTGAGCTGTGGAATTACAGCCATATGGATGTCCTGCCTATCAGAAGTCATCTTAAAACCTTCATCAGCACTCGCAAAACTGCATCTGTTGCTGTTGCTCCATCTGGAACAGGCACAGAAGGTACAAATAGTTGGTTTGAAAAGAAATTTGCAAGAATTTTGCTCACCCTATTTAGATTACGTTTAGCATTTTGAAAAGAAAGAAAAGAGATTTAGATACTTCAGAATAAAATTGCAGGCCTCAACACATATGATTTGAAAGACCGAAGATGAGTAATGTGGCAAAGTTTAGGCTAATATTTAGTGTTAAACTTTGTTCAAATCCCTAACCTTAAGCATAAGTGATAATATTAGTGCTTCGAAAACCCCATTAATAAATTGTAGTGCCCTACTTTAGGTACTTTGGGTAATTAAATATTCAAAAGAAAACAAACAAACGCAGGTATATATTTAATTCTCTTGTAGATTCCTCCCCCGTTTTGCATTATTCAAACGTCTGTTCATTAAAAATACATTCCATGCTAATGATAAACATTATGTTTCTATTCCCATCAGAATGGCATACATATTCCTGACTCATTAGGAAAAGCTTTACATTTGTAGTCGAACTGCAAAGTTTAATCGCTCTGAGACTGTTGATGGTACTCATGCTTCAGCCTTTTTTATTTATCAGTGACATATTCAAAGTGTTTTACGCACTTTGAAGTCCCGATCTGAATCAAATGATTCGCTTCCAAACATTGAATCATTTTGCTCCACATGGTTTAAGTGATTTGGAGCGTCAGAAAACTCAGTTTCACCCATGACTATACATGCTTTTTTAAAATCATTACAAGTGATTTCTACATTTGAAAATGAATGGCTCTTTTGATCTGGTTTTTGCCAGTGAATAGCTCAAATTAAATGATTGAAGTCAAGAGTTTGAATCAATCGGAGCGGTTCCAGCGTAAATGGCTCAATCAATTGAATCGGTTTGTCTGTTCCTCTGTTTTTTGCATCTTCAGCCATTTGTTCATGACACTGTTAGTAATAATGAGATTTTATTTACTGAGACCAATGCTTAAACATGATTTTATTGTATTATTTGATTTATTGTTTATTTTCTGCACTCACTGAGACCAATGCTTAAACATGATTTAATTTAATTTAAATTTGTTTTATTTGATTTGATTTGATTTTTTATGCACTTATTGAGACCAATGCTTAAATGATAATTTAATTTAATTTAATTTAATTTAATTTAATTTATTATTATTATTATTATTATTATTATTTTAATTTATTTATTTTCTGCACTCACTGACCCAATGCTTAAACATGATTTAATTTTTTTCTTTTATGTATATATATATATATATATTATTTTATGCACTTATTGAGACCAATGCTTAAACATTATTTTATTTTATTTTATTTTATTTTATTTTATTTTTTGCACTCCCTCAGACATATATATCTTTCTTTTATGCACTTATTGAGACCAGTACTTAACCTTTATTTTGTTTCATTTTATTTTTTGCACTTATTAAGACCAGTGCTCAAACATGATTATTTTATTTTATTTTATTTTATTTTATTTTATTTTATTCTATTTTATTTATGCACTCACTGAGACCAATGCTTAAACATGATTTTTAAAATGTAAATTAATTAATTAATTAAATTTTACATATATTTTTCATTTTGTTTTATGCACTTATTGAGACCAGTGCTTAAACATTATTTTATTTTATTTTATTTTTTGCACTTATTGAGACCAGTGCTTAAACATGATTATTTTATTTTATTTTATTTTATTTTATTTTATTTTCTGCACTCACTCAGACCATTGCTTAAACATTATTTTATTATAGTTTATTTTCTATATGTGACCCCGGACGACGAAACCAGTCTTAAGTGTAAATTTTTCAAAAATGAGGTTTATTTATATTCTGAAAGTTGAATAAATAAGCTTTCAATAGATGTATGGTTTGTTGAGATCGGACAATATTTGGCTGAGATACAACTATTTGAAATCTGCAATCTGAGGATGCAAAAAAATAAAAATACTGAGAAAATTGCCTTTAAAGTTGTCCAAATGAAGTTCTTAGCAATGCATATTACGTATCAAAAATTAAGTTTTTATACATTTACAGTACGAAATTTACAAAATATTTTAATGGAACATGATCTTTACTTAATATCCTAATGATTTTTGGCAAAAAAAAATTTTTGATAATTTTGACCCATACCATGTATTTTTGGCTATTGCTAGAAATATTTCCCAGCGACTTAAGACTGGTTTTGTGGTCCAGGGTCACATATTTAATTTAATTTAATTTAATTTAATTTAATTATATTTTATGCTCTTATTAAGACCAATGCTTAAACATTATTTTTATTTTTTTTATTTTATTTTATTTTATTTTATTTTATTTTATTTTATGCGCTTATTGAGACCAATGCTTAAACATTATTTTTTATTTTATTTTATTATATTTTATTTTATTTTACGCACTCACTTAGATCAATGCTTAAACACTATTGTATTTTATTACATTTTATTTTCTGCACTCTCTGAGACCAATGCTTAAACATGATTTCATAGTTAATTATTATTATTATTATTATTATTATGTATCCTTAAAGTTATATAATTATTTAATTAAACATTTTTCATTTAACTTAAACAGTATTTAACAAGCGTGTTCAATATCATTAGTTTTTGCTGTGGTACCAAAATTTGCTTTGAGAATAGTGAAATTATGCGCATAGACTTCTGAAACAACCATTCCTTAGTCAAATAAATATTCTTGTCTTGCTAGTAAAATAATTTCTAGCCCAAAATACATTGTGCTTAATCAATTCTGAGTCTATGATGGTGTTTTCTGTACTCGCTTCACGTGGTGTCGTTTTAGACACGTTATTTCTCCGTCAGCGACCCCTCCATCAATCCTCAGGTCTGATAGACGCTTCTGCCTGAAAAGTCAGAAGAATTGAGACCAGTTTTTGGAGTGTAAAAGAAAAAGATGGAAAAGTTAACCACAGCCCGCGGGACGTCTCCGTTTGTGAATGAGCACAACGCTAAACTTATTTCACAACAGGTCTGTGACTTTTCTGTTTTTGATGGATAGACTCTTTAAAATGATATTTTCTGAGGGGGCAAAAGATTAAAAATTGTTTTAAAAAGTGTACACCTAATTCCCCGGAGAGATGCTTTTATTGAGGAAAGGCATTTGTCACCGCTGACAGGCATCTCCATGTGTAATTGTGACACGGGCCTCTGAAATTGGCTGTTGTAAACAGCAGGACGCTGATATTAGTACTGGCAAAGCTATCAAGGTGGTTTAAAATACCTGCAGAAATCACTTTACCCTTATATGCTATGCCACAAATCTGTCAGTATGGGGAAAATTAGGCCTACATGACTGTACTGATTGGCTCATAGCACTACAAAAAAAAGGTGAAAGGTACATTTAGCTTTCCTTGTGTTACCTGAACTGAGAAATTTGTGTTTATTTGTCAGAAAAAGTCCACCAGATGATGCAAAACGCATAATATGGCAGTTTTTTTTTTTCAATTTGCCGCTGACTCTGATGTCTCTATAGTGGTTAAACATGAGATATAATTAGTTTTAGGTAAATCTTACAGGCAGTCTTTGGTTTTTGTTCATCTATTTTTTGTCCCAGAGCAACCAGTTTTGGCTGAGGGTTATTTTTTATGTAAATTTAATGCTGTATATTTGAGTGCAGTCTTTCTACTTTTTGACTGAATTGCCTAGAGTACCTAGCAAAAACTAATCATATTGAACACACTTGCTACTGTTTACATTTAAATGAAAAATGTTTCATTAAATTATTAAATAACTTTAAGGATACATGTCCTTAAAAAATATAATTTCAATAATAATAATAATTAAATACAAAATCATGTTTAAGCATTTGTCTCAGAGAGTGCATACAATAATAATAAAAAAAAATAATAATGTTTAAGCATTGGTCTGAGTGAGTGCACAAAATGAAATAATGTTTAAGCATTGGTCTTAATGAGTGCATAAAATACAGTAAAATATTTAAAATAAAATAAAACTTAAAAAAAATAAATCATGTTTAAGCAGTGGTCTCAGTGAGTTCAGAAATAAATACATTAACATAATAATAAATAAAATAATAAAATCATGTTTAAGCATTGGTCTCAATAAGTGCATATAATAAAATAAAATCATGTTTAAGGATTGGTCTCAATAAGGGCATAAAATACAAAAAAATAAAATAAAATAAAATACAATTTAAAAATAATGTTTAACCATTGGTCTGAGTGAGTGCAGAAAATAAAATAAAATAATGTTTAAGCATTGGTCTCAATAAGTGCATAAAATATTTAAAATAAAACTTTTTTAAAAATAATGTTTAAACTTTGGTCTCAATAAGTGCATAAAATAAAATAAAATAAAATAAAATAAAATAAAATAAAATAATGTTTAAGCATTGGTCTCAGTGAGTGCAGAAAATAAATACATTAAAATAATAATAAATAAAATAAAATAATAACATAATTTAAGCATTGGTCTCAATAAGTGCAGAAAATAAAATAAAATAAAATAAAAAAATGTATGGAATAACACCCCAAAAAACAAGGATGTCATTACCCAAATTCCACCAAATGTAAAAACTAAATGTTATGGGATAAAAATTATGCTTAATTATAGAAAAAAGGTGTTCAGCAGTGACCTTCCTTAAAGTTACACACAGATTTGTCATATTTTAAAACATTTACCTCCAAATTATAGGTTCTATCTACTCACCATGAGACAGGAATATTTCCTGATACATGGTCCATATATTAATACAGTATGTATGACAAACCATTTTGCTATAATGAACCACGAAGAGCGTGTTTGAGTATTGTGTTAGAAGCTGCATGTGCACAATGCACTGTGACAAAAAAACGCAAGGTTTTGCACTGCTACACACACAGAAGCTTGTCACCCCGAGTTGTAAGTCTGTGACAAAAAGCAGCAGAATGTAGTTAACTTGTGCAGTGTCATCGCCAGTGCACTTCCAGCGCCTGAAACATGTTGACATGCAGATGCTAGCTCTTCTGTCCTGTAGTGTGTACTTGGCATCGCTATTTTGAAAGCAGCTGTGCTACTGTCACCCCACGGATAAATGTTAAGTTAGCAGCAGCGCTACTTTTAGTTAGTACTGGTTTGTAGGAAGGAGCCAAAGAGCGAGAGGGAAGGAAACCGAGAAGGAGAGAGTGAGAGAGGCCATCTGTTCCTACTTTCTGACCCAGTGCTCTCATCAGAAACAGCCTTTCCAAATTAGACGTCCAATCGCCGAGTGCACTAATGCTGCTGATTACAGCCTGCGAGCGAGGGACGGAGACGGAGAGATCAGAGAGAGCTAAAATAAAGTTCTCTAAGTAGAAAATTAACCAAAGTGATGACATTTAAAGGAAACTGGGGAAAAAAAATTGCACGGACAACCTGTTAATGAAGAGGATGAGAGAGGATCCCTGGAGTACTGTACTGCTTTTACATGGAAAATGCAAGAAGAGAAGCTCACCTTGGGTTTAGCATTAAAGAATGAGATATTTATATGTATTTTTTATAAATGTAAAACATTTCTATGCATAATAATTCAGATTTGCATTTTAATGCCTGTTTATTTTGAAAAAATAGTATTCATTTAAAAAATAAGTATTAAAAAATGGAAAATTCTACTCTCACATTTCCCCTTTTTTCACTTTTGTTTATGTACTCATAGATTTTTAAAAAATGTTTTTAAAAAATAATGTAGTATTGGGAGTAGTCAGAGTATAAGAATTATACATGTTGTTAATTACATTTTATATAAATATAAAATGTTTTCTATTTACATTTATTTTATATGCATGTTATTTTTTTCTACTGTCCCCTTTATCATATTTATTTATTTACTTATTTATTCATTCATTCATACATTCATTCAAAAATGACCGTTAATTAAGATACTTTTATATCATGACCTGATAGTAGTTTTATTATGTGTCATTACCCAACTTTATTTATTTATTCATCAAAAATGTCCATTAATTAAGATATTTTTATATCATAATCTGTTAGTAGTTTTACTAAATTTATTTTATTTTATTTTATTTTATTTATTTATTTATTTATTTTTTTGTTTTATTATTACCAAACTGGTCAGCATTTATTTATTTACTTATTTATTCACCAAAAATGTCCATTAATTAAAAGATTTTTATATCATAATCTGATATAAAATAGTTTTATTAGGTTTATTTTTATTGTATTTTTATTTTATTTTTATTGTGTCATTACCAAACTGGTCAGCATTTAAAAATCATTTATTTACTTATTTATGTACTTATTTTAAAATATGTCCAATAATTATCATAAAATTATATCAAAAAACACTTTTTTATTTTATTTTATTTTTTATTTTATTACCAAACTTAAATGTATTTATTTATATATTTAAAATGTCCATTAATTAAGACATTTTTAGATTATAATCTGACAGTAGCTCAACTAGTCAACAATTTATTATTGTTAATTTATAGGTTTATTTTATTGTATATTATTTTACTATTTCATTAACAAACTGGTCAACATTTGAGAAGCATTTATTTATTTGTTTATTAAAAATGTCCATAAATTAAGACATTTTTTATATCATGATCTGACAGTAGCTCAACTGGCCAACAATTTATTATTGTTATTTTATAATTTAATTTAATTTAATTTAATTTAATTTAATTTAATTTAATTTAATTTAATTTAATTTAATTTAATTTAATTTTTATTTTATTTTATTTTATTTTACTATTCCATTACCAAACTGGTCAACATGTGAGAAGCATTCATTTATTTATTTATTAAAAATATCATTAATTAAGACATTTTATATCTTGATCTGACAGTAACTCAACTAGTCAACAATTGATTATTGTTCATTTATAGTTTTATTTTATTTTATTTTATTTTATTTTATTTTATCTTATTTTATTTGTACCAAACTGGTCAACATTTGAGAAGCATTTATTTAATTATTTATTTATTTAAAATGTCCATTAATTAGGAAATTTTTATATCATGATCTGACAATAACTCAACTAGTCAACAATTTATTACTGTTAATTTATAGGTGCATTTTATTTTATTTTATTTTATATTATTTTACTATTCCATTACCAAACTGGTCAACAATGTATTATTTATTTTCTAACATTTTACTACTCCAGTGTCCAAGTAACAAATAAAAACTTCTTGCATGACATTTACGTTTCTTGCGCATTCAGCTGTGGTCTAAATTTCGGAAACAGTGAAAAGATTTCCACTCAAAGAAAGATCAATCTGTTTTCTGTGGATGACAGACACCGCAGTAGTCAAACAGATCACTGGTCTGTGGAAATGTCTCCTGACGGCTGTCCGGATAGATTTGACGACATAGTCCTGCTCTAAAGCAGGTGTGCAGTAATGCGAAGGCTTAACATTAAAAATAAAAAAACGAGGCCTGAACCTGATCGCAATGATAACCCGAATCTGACCTCCACAGCGCTTTTAAAAATACCACAGCGCTTGAGGAGCGTATAGACGTAATGCGTTGAATGCGAAGGTAACTGCGAGCTTAATTTGTTATTTTGCGGTACCTATGGGACGCTGGAGCCGGGTTGTGTTATCTGTTAGCGCGCTGCCCGACACACGTCCATGTGGCAGCTGGCATTTTTTCAAATTGAAGGTGACTCCTTGTTTACCCATTTCCAACTAGTTGGGTGCACTGAATGTAAAGCAGCGTTCAGAGTCTCTGGGCTTATAGGGGGTAAAAGTGGGTCAGGTGAGCGTCTCACGCCGGCTCTTCCTCGCACACAGATGGGCGCATCTGTCACAGCTTCCCGCGTCAAGCGTCACGCTGGCAGCTCAGGGCCAGACGCGCGGCACCTCGCGTGTTTCCCAGATGGATGGGAGCAGGAAGATATAGTTTACCGTGTTTGTTTGGGAAAGAAATCCACCGTGATTTGGCCCTCGGTTACAGTCACAGAGAAAAAAAAGCTTGTTTTGTGGCGACCTTGATTCGTACCGAAAACAGGCTATAGGTGTGTGGTCATCAATAAAGCCGTGGGATGGCCCACTGCCATATGCCAACTTGTTTTCAGGTGATATATCTTGAATTAAGTGTACTTTTGTTAGCCCTTTTAAAGAAAAAATACCAAATCAATATAAAAAAGAAAGAAAAAAAGAAGTATATCCAGGGATACAATTTATATGCATATTAAAAAATGATCATTTAAAATAATAATTTATTAACCAAAGAAATACACTGAAAATTTTATAATAAACAGTAAAAATGCATAATCTCATTGTATTATAATTATTACGTGTCTAAACACACACACAATTAATAAGTAGTTATGAAATGTTAATATATTATAAATATACAATTTATATGCAATTATATACATATTAAAATTATAGTTGATTTTATCATTTTGAAAATGATTTATTAATAGTTTTCTTTGTGTGTGTGTGTGTGTGTATATATAAGTGATACTTATAATAAAATTAAACTATAAATTTAATTAAATTAAATATTTGTATTTTTTAGTTTTAAATTAAATTATAACTAAAAAATTGCAACGTATTGTAAATATACTGTAGCTGTTTTCTGTAAAAAAAAAAAATCATGTATTTATAGTTTGTAATTATTATAATATAGTTATTATATTTAATTTTTTAATAATTTCTGTTAAAATGTATTTATTTATTTAGTTTAGAATATGTGTGTATATTTTATTGTTTAAATTAAATGATTATTATTATTATAACTGTAAAACTGTAATATAATATACAGTAGTTGTTTTTTGAAAAAAAAAAAAAACATTTGTAGTTAATATTTTTTATAATGTAGTAATTTTTTTTTTTCTGTAAAAAATTATATATATATATATATATATATATATATATACACTACCGTTACATTAATAAAAAGTGACATAATAGATTTACATTGCTAGAAAAGATTTGTAGTTTGAATAAATATTGTTCTTAAAAGAAAAAATTACAGGTTCAAAAAAAAAAAAAAAAACATTGGCGGCACAACTGTTTCCAAAACTGATAATTCTACTAATAATTCAGAATATCAGAATGATTTCTGAGAGATCATGTGACACTTAAGCCTGGGAAACTTGGTAACAACTGATGAAAAATCAGCATTGCATCACAGGAATAAATTATATTTTAAAGTATATGAAAATAAAAACTATTCTTTTCTATTGTAATAACATTTTGTAATATTACAGTTTATTTTATTTTCTATTTAATTATTAAATTAAATTATAATTAAATTATACATTTTATTTTTATTGTTTCTAATTATTATAAGTATGAAATTGTAAAATAAATTAAATATACACATTTTTTGTAAAAAAAAAAAAAAAAAAAACATTTATAGTAATAATTATTATAATATAGTAGTTTTTCTGTAAAAAAACATTTTAAATTAAATGTAAATTATTATTACTAACATTGTAAATGTACAGTAGTTGTTTTCTGTTAAATATATATATTCATATTTATAGTAATTAGTTATGATGTAGTAATTCTGTAAAAGTGTAAATATATCTATATTTGAAGAGATTAAGAATATATATTTATAGTGTCAAACTACAAATCTTTTATTATGAATTTAGAATTTATTAAAAAAAAAAAACATAAAAAAAACATTTAAAAAATCTAAATAAAATAACAATAAACTAAAACCAAATCAATAAATACAAAACTTTAACATATATTCAACCTGTTCTAACAGTTATGTACAGTTATTAGTAGTTGTAGTAGTAGTAATATTTATATAATTGCATCTTTCAGAAAAGTAAAGCAAAACAGTCCATCTTGTGCATTTGTTATGCAGCAGACGTTGGTGTTTAACGCTGCCTTAAATTGTCATATTGATCCGGCCGTTAAAAAGTTCAAACTCATTGAGAGGCCATTAGCCCAACATTTAGGAAGATACTTGTAATGACTTTGCCTCGTGTTTTGAGAAAATGATACCAGTGACCCAGACACATTATATTATTGTCATTATGCATATTACTGACAGTCATGTGAGGAGGTCAGATGTACAATAAGTAGCGCTGGGCGATATATAATATAGCAAATTGATATCTCAATATTGTCAATTTTTTTTACAATATTCAATATATATCTCAATATGTTTGCATTTGTTTTTAAATAATACAAAAAACACGATTTTCTTTTGCACCCGTTAAAAAAAAACAAATCAAAACAAAAACTTTTGAACAGGATTAAAATGTGTACATTTTGCTCATTTTGCCTAAATATATATATTTTTTTCATTTAGCACTGCCCGTCAGAGGCTACAGAAGATACTTACATGTTTCCAAGAAGACAAAATAAGTTACACTTAGGCCAAAACTTTTTTCTTATTTTTTTCAAAAGTTTTTGAATGCATGTTTTTTTCCTTCTGAAGCATCAGTGAGTGTTTGAACCTTCTGTAATAGTTGCATATGAGTCCCTCAGTTGTCCTCAGTGTGAAAAGATGGATCTCAAAATCATACAGTCATTGTTGGAAAGGGTTCAAATACACAAAAATGCTGGAAAACCAAAGGATTTGTGGGAGCTGAAGGGTTTTTTTCGGATGAACAGCAGACAGTTTAACTGTTCAGGACAAACAAGGGACTCATGAACAACTATCACTAAACAAAAAAACACAGCTGTGGGTCATTCAGGTAACAACACAGTATTAAGAATCAAGCGTATGTAAACTTTTGAACAGGGTCATTTTTATAAATTCAACTATTGTATTTTCTTGTGGACTATATGTGAACGTCTTTTATTTGAAATATCTTATCAACGAGCATTTTTCGTCATAGTTTTCATTAAAGAAATTAACACTAGTCTCCATTTTGCTCATGTGTGAAATAAGACCCTCTGCCCCACTTCACATCTCTTGCGTGGTAATACGTAAGGGAGCATAATATTGGATGTTCGGCGTGTTCTTTTGGGAAAGGATGCTTGAGTATGAGTATTAAGTATGAATCTTTATGGCTATGTCTTCTAAAAAAAAAAAAGCAACAGAGTTCTGATTGATATAGAGGGCCCTATTTTAACGATCTAAAGGCAAAGTGTAAAGCGCACGGCGCAGGTGCGCTCAGGGCGTGTCCAGATCCACTTTTGCTAATTTAATTTAATTAGTCAGTTAATATATATGTGTGTGTATTGGGACGATTGTTCAATTAATTAGCCAATTTCATTCATCATTATGAGTAAATGCAAATTGGTAGCCTAATTCTACTACACGCAGTGGCTATCCATCATTATATTTTTGGTAGCCTATACAATAATATTGTTTTACACTGTAATCCTTTTGTTTTTAATATTTGGCATGTTTGTGTGATGCGCATCCCTGTGTGTAATAAGCAAAGTGAACGCGTGTTGTGGACCTGCCCAGAGGCGCATTATCTACCAATGCGCTCTTTAAATAACAAAATTTGTTAATAATTAACAACACCTTTGCGAGTATGACTCTCTCTAGGCTTGTGAATGAGCAGAACTTGAATAGGGACTTTCTAAAATGCTGAACAGAAACACTTCATGTGACTTAATGCACCAAAACAGTGATAAAGACAAAAATTGTAAGGCATACTATGTGCAGATACCCAAAATATGAACGTTAAGCATTTTCCTTATGCACCTAAACAGCGATATTTAAAGAGCACATTATGCATACACCTTACTAATAAAGCATACTCTGTGCAGAAAAAAAAAAACAGATGAGCTCAAATTCTGAACTTTAAATATAACTCTCTGTCTTATAAGCCATAAGCGCTTTCCTGTATGTTTTTCTCTTGTATGGTTTTCTAAATGGAGTGTAAGTAAATGCGTTAATATTCTGGCCTCATCTGCATGTCTTTTAGCATCACTGTAGTACATAAACCAGCGTTTTAAAATGCTACAAAACTGTAAACAAGCTCCCAGGGTTTTTATTTTGGTTGTCATTTGTTGAAATAAGTATAAAAACACAGCGTGTTCATGTCTGTCTGCTGAATGTGACCCACAATCTCCGATTCTTCTCCGTGGCCATAGAAACATGAATATTTACAATGACAACATTTTATACTTTGTCATTTAAAAGTTTACAACAAAGAAACTGATGGACTTCTGTCAGCTTGTAAATGATTGTAAACAAAATTCTACAAAAGTTGAATGAAAAATAAAATGATCATGCAACGTGATTAAATAGCTTCTCTTCTCTGCAGTTGAATATTTAACTTCAAGGCAAAAATAAAACAAATGATAAGCAGGTCTCCTTATTAATTTCAGCATTTGTAGCATTGGGCGATCCTCCCAGAATGGCGGCGGCGCCCCCAACATGCAACATGGTGTGATGTTGATTCACATTCTCTATAGGCTGGTTACTGAAGCGCATGATTACAATGGTATGATTAGCGCAGCTTTTGGCACTGAGCCAGAGAGGGACTTGCTAAGTGAGCGCTTGTATTGTTTTTATCCACATTATTAGGGTGACCATACATCCTCTTTTTTGGACTCAAAAATGGGATTCCTAAATCGCCCCAATATGTCCGGGATTTGGCTTTTGCTTTCTACAGTCTCCATTCATTGTGTTCGCTTTTGTATTAAAGCAGGGGTGGGCAAACTTTTTGACTTGAGGACACATCAAGTTTTCCACTTTAAGTGAGGGGCTTATATGCTTATGACAAATGAAGCTTTGATTTATTTATTTATTTTTTCTAAAGTAACACTCACAACTGTACAGTATTTACACTTGTACATACATAGCAGTTCTTTTCTTGTACCATTTTTTATGAGCACTTTATGACACACAGATAAGTTGCATTATTGTAGATTGACGTATAAGACACATTTTATAATTTCATTCAGAAAAAATGTAAAATAAACGAAATTTTTACAAACATTAGAAACCAGTGTTTAATTCCCCTCACTCTATGAAAAAATGACGTCCATTTAGCAGTGTTCAGAACAGAAATGGGAACGAAAATATAAGTAAAAAAACAAATTATAGTGGCATTCACTGTAAACATTTATTATTAACGCCCAGCCTAAATATTTAAATCGAAACTGAAACTAGTGGCATGATTGCAGGAAAATCCACAATATTCACTTGCCTTTTCTCATTCGTCACCAATCCTAATATGCACAATTTGCGCTCGACCTTGATCACTTAATAAGTCGCCTTGGAAATCGCAGCACGTTTCAGATGATAAAAAACGTGATTTATAATGCAGAAAATACAGTACTGTATCCATTTTCATTAAAAAAATGTGAAGAAGAAGAAAGCATATCTTTGCAAGATACAAACGACAAATCATTTGCATGTTTTCCCCACGAAATTCAGCAGGAGGATAACACTGGCATTTGTTCTCCTACTCAGCGATTAGCTCTTTCATTTAGAAAGCAGGACTATTCTGCTATGTTGCGCGTTGCAGTTTCTCCCATTCATAAATATAGGACTGAACCGCACTACAGGCTACAGCGCCATCTATTGGATTCTACTGATATTGCATCAAATTATCCAAATGAAACAACTGCCTCACGGGCCGGATGAAAACGCCCATACTTCTCCCACCTCTGCAGATTCGTATAATAAAACATCCCTTGCGGGCCGCCACATGAGTGATAGTGGGACGCAGATGGCCAGCGGGCCGTAGTTTGGACACCCCTGTATTAAAGCCTTGTGCGGGAATGCTTTTTTAATCCCGCTCCTGCAAACATATTGAATATAATTTTCACACATCGAGTCGCTATCAATGTGCGGAGTATTTAAATCGCTTTGGATGCAGCTGGTGTTGGATGTAGGGTTGCCAAATCCACATTTTTTCCACGGAATTGGTCTGATTTTAAACTGTTTAACCCCTGGGTTAAAGGTTTGAAATATTGCATAAATTCCATTCGACTGAAATGCTTATATTGAAACATTTTACATTCTACCTGTGATACAACTGTGTTGGATATTAGTTTTGTGAAAGATGGCCACTGTGATAGTCGCTTTTTAACTGTGTTTATGATCAATCTGCATAGCCGTGACTGTAAAATATGTAGTTTTGGTATGGAAATGACATAATTTGATACCAAAACTAGGACCCCAACTGATTTAGTTGATTCATTCAAATCCCCGAATCATAAACAAATGAAACGGTGGACTTAAAATAAATTATTCATTCAGTTAGGCCTATATTTGTTCACAAACAATGATTAACACCACTAATCATTGTATCTTTGCAATTATTCTTACTATAAACTATTATTGACTTTAAATGTACTGCAGTAATTAATAAAGAGACACTAATTTGGGCAAACAGCACTAATGACTTGTTTATGACTTAAAATGAAAGGACTTGCAACTCGACTTGGACTTGCCCGTCTTGACTCGGGACTTGAATGCAAAGACTTGATACTTACTTGTGACTTGCAAAACAATGACTTGGTCCTACCTCTGGTAAGTACAGTACGACCAGTTTCTTTGAATGAGAAATAGCCATTTTAAGAGAAGATACTGATGCAGTCTATCAAAATATCCTCAGATGTGCATCAGTTGGTGTAATTGGATGTGCTTCAAGAAAATGGAGTTACAGTAATTATGATGAAAAGTTCTTTGCAAGCTGTTGTAACATGTTTTATGTTCACTTTACAGTGAATCTCCTGGACACAACCAAAATATCAGGAGACTGGGGCTGGCTCACATATCCTTCACATGGGGTAAGAAACGTCTGCTCTTAAATCGGATGTTGTTTTAACCCTCTGGCCCTCTTCATTTGGGAGTCACACTTACCTTCTTCACGGTCAAAAATGACCAAAGCCTTAAAATGTAACTTTTCTTTTTTTCAGGAAAATCAATGCAATAAATTTTTATTATTATTATTATTATTATTTAGAATTTTCAGTAGATTTTATGATATTATGCATTATTTATACAATATTAATAAGCTATTTTTTCCATTGGAATTAATATATATTTTTTTATTTAATTATTTATATATTATTTTTCAATAAATACAACATTTCATATTAAAATAGAGTAAAATCATTTAAAATTAATTTTTTAAAAAAAATTTAAAACTTGTGTAATGTCATGTAAGCTCCTGTATAGCTCCCTATATTCTAAAACAGTGGTTCTCAACCTTTTTACCGTGGCGTACCTCCTGGTGCATTTAACATTCTTCTGAGTACCCCCACTTTTTTAGTTTTTATAGAGACATCTTAATATTTTAAGATATTAGGTGTATTATGTAACCCTGGACTACAAAACCAGTCTTAAGTAGCACAGGTATACCTGTAGCAATGGCCAAAAATGATTGTACGGGTCAAAATGACCAATTTTTCTTTCATGCCAAAAATCATTAGGATATTAAGTAAAGATCATGTTCTCTGAAGATATTTTGTAAAATTCCTACTGTAAATATATCAAAACTTAATTTCTGATTAGTAATATGCATTGCTAACTTCATTTTCAACTTTAAAGGTGATTTTCTTAATATTTTGAAAATTCCAGCTTTTCAAATAGTTGTATCTTGGCCAAATATTGTTCAATATTAATATTAATATTAATAAATTGCCAGTAGGTGGCAGTATGAGCGTCTTAATGAGTGAGACGTTGCGTATTTCATTCAGTAAGGAAGCAAACGGTTCACTGACTCTCCGAATTGTTCAAATTCAATCGTACACTTCTGTTGCGGATTTCGTTGCAACTGTTTTGTTGAAAACATAAACAGTAATGTAAGCTCTATTTAAAATGCTCACTTAATAATACATTTTGGTTTAACTGTTATATACAAATCAAAATTTACAATCGATTGTATATTCAGAGAAAACTGCGTTCTTGCTCGTATTTTAAACATGAAAAATAACTTGCACAGGACATGTTTCTGTATCGAAATGGGTTTCTTAAATCGATCTTTATGTAGCCTACAGTCTGTCAATATTTGTTGCTATTAAGTGCTAAAGATCTACTTTAAAGACGCAATGAACAGCAGCGCGTTCATTGCGTACTCTGCGGGCATCTTGCCATACACAAGCTGCTGGTGTGGATACAGTCAGTTTTGACCGCAAGAGATGAGGTAATTTGATGAAATTTGACTGTTCACGGCACTCCCATTTTCCTGTTTTATAATAAAAGCTTGTCAGAAATACATGCTCGGTTTTAATGATACTTTAAATTGTGGTAGAATTAAATGAATGGCAAAGCTCAGCATTTTGTTCGCGTACCCCCTTCCGCCACCTCACGTACCCCCCTTTGAGAACCACTGTTCTAAAAGACTACTTTTTTACATTTTTAGATATTTTTGGTTAGATAAATATCATTTTGTATTATAATTACAACCAGAAACCAGGCCTGTTGGGGTCTTAGCAGTTCATCTCTCTCTGTCTCTCTGTGTGTGGGGGGTGCATGTGCATGTGAAAGAGAGAGAGAGAGAGACTCTTTTGTATTTTTTTTCATGTATTAATTTTAAACACATATACTCAAAATTTGCTCTGTTGCAGTCTTACCCATTCTGATCATTTCAATGGGTCTCTTTCTCTGTGTGTGCGCGCGTGTGTGTGCGTGTGGATCTCAATTTTGCACTGTTGATATTTTAGAGTGTCACCCTTTGATTGCTGTGCACTTTTTTTCTGTACAGTGGCTGATTTGTAGTTGGTACCACAAAAAGATTCTCTGAGTTTTCATATTTTTTTGTATTTCCAATTCATGTCCTATGTCGGTCATTTTTGACCGTGAAGAAGGCAAGTGTGCTTTTTTTTTTGACCCTTTAAAATGCCCAAATCATGTCCATGATTTTTTTGTGTGTTCACATTGCTAATGTAACAAAAGTCACCAAGTGTCATCTCATTCCGATGAAGCTACGATTTTTTACAATTTTAAATATAACAATTTTCGGTCAAAAGTGACCGAAGAGGGCCAGAGGTTTAATAGTGAAGCGATAGTTGCCATCCTGAAGAGTGTAAACATTGCAGCTTCATTCAGCTCTCCAGCTTGTGAAGGTTTGCTTGAACTTGTGTTGTGAGTTTGGCAGATGAAGTGGTTAAAAACCTAATTGAAATCAGCGATTGCTCTTGCAGTTCTGTTGAATGCCATTAGTGAATGAAGTCAAGCCAACTGGCTCTAGATTGGCATTGTCGAGTCTTTTTCATTGGTTTCCCCTCGTCGGTTTCTCACTGGCAGTGAACCTGCATTCTGTTGCATGATTGCTGTTAGTAGTTTTCTGATGAGTAGACTATGTTATAAAAACTGTCTTACTGGCAGCATTGGAGCCGGTGGCACAGGAATTACATAAAGCAGCTTTAAAGTCAGCGTGACATAAAAAATGGCCTGTTTACGTTCTCAGTTCACAGTACTGGTCTTATTGTGAACAGCTGGTGCGGGTTATTTCAAAGAATAATAATAAATAATCACTCCAAAGGTCCTTGTGATCATTCATCATTCATCATTTTTTGGCTGGAATTATTTTAAAACATTGAATAAAATTTCTATCTTATATTATTATATGAAATTGAACTGGTTTGTATTTTAATATATTTGGAATATATTAACGTAGGTTGTGTCTCCAACATTTAACAGTATTTTTTAATTAAAAAAAAATATATATTTGATTTATTTTATGTTATTTTACTTGTAGTTTGGTGTCAGAATGTGCCTTCAAAGTTTTGTTTTGAGTCAGTACTTTTATTTTCTTTTGTATTTATTTTGTTGTATTGTATTGTATTTTATTTTTTATTATTTATTTTTATTTTATTTATTTTTTTACTTTACACTACCATAGTTATAGTTAGGGATTAAATAACGTTTGTTAGTTTTATTTTTCCATAGTTATAGTTTTATTCATAATTTATTATTATTATTATTATCATTATTATATTTTCTTTTTTTTACACTACCATAGTTTAACTTAATTTGATTGGATTTGATTTGATTTAATATTTTTTTATTGTGTGTGTGTTCATTTTATTATTTTTTTTATTTACTTGATTTTAGTATTTGTATTTTATTTATTTATTTATTTTTACATGTTATTTATATATATTTATATATAATTGTTTTTTTTTTTATAGTTATAGTTTGGGCTCAGAAAGTTTTATTTTGGGTCAATACTTTAATTGAATTTTTTTGTCTTTAATTAATTTTGTTTTGTTTTATTATTTATTTACTTATTTTTTTTATTATTATATTGTCTTTTTTCTTTTTTTATTTTAGTTTACACTTCCATAGTTATTTTATTTTATTTTATTTTATTTTATAACTTTATATTTTATTTTACCATAGTTATAGTTTGGGATCAGAAAATGGCATCAAAATTTTGTGTCAGTAGTTTTATTTTATTTTATTTTAGTTTTAGTTTAGTTTAGTTTAGTTTAGTTTAGTTTAGTTTTTATATTTTAGTTTAGTTTATTTTAACTTAGTTTTGGGTCAGTACTTTTATTTTATCTTTTGTGTTTATTTTATTTTATTAATATTTTATTGAATTAATCAATTAATGTATTATTATTATTTTATTTTATTTTATTTTACCATAGTTATAGTTTGGGATCAGAATATGCCGTCATTGTATTGTATTTAATTTTTCATATTTAATTTTATTTGAACTTAGTTGTAGTTTGGGGTAAGAAAATAACATCAAAGTTTTAGATCATTACTTTTTTTATTTTATTTATTTATTAACATTAAAATAGGTTGCAAAAACACATTGTGGTGTCTTAAAACATTTATTTGCACCTCTTTCATTTCTGAAAGGTCTGAACGGTTTTCCCACTTGAAAAATATTTTTGAATAGTGTACATTTTAACATGAAAGATGTTCACTGACTCATCCCTGTGCAAAAAACAAAACCCAATTGCTGCCATATGCTTTGTTATTACACACACACTTTTCCCAATCCAAACTCTTCTGTCCCACTTGACACATTATTCAACCACTCTGTCTTAGTCTCAGCTGTACCATGAAAGACAGAGGTGTGTGTGTGTGGGTGAGGAGAGGACAGAGCAGGAAAAGAAAAAAGCAAGGCGATGTTCAGAGTTGTCTGCATTTGCATATTCTAATGGAGAAAATGATGCATGGGGTATTGAATTAGCGGCGCACAAAGTGATCTAAGCGTTGAACTGTCACAATTAGCGCGGGAGGCTGTCAGAGGCTGACGCCGGTGTGATGTCCCTCAGAGCGAGGCGACAATTAGCAAACCGCGCGACACGCCGCAGCCGCTGATGTAACAATCCCTCCATTATCGGCTCACATGTTTAACGCCGCAAGTAAATTCCTCAAATCAAAGCGGGAGAGTCTTTCAACAGGACATGAAAAAGGCTATAATCATCTGTTTTTAGTGCTTGTCGTGGACAGATGGTTATCTGGAGAGTGTTTTTAGTGTGTTGCTGTTGCGATATTCCCAAAAGTATTGTTTGCTAACTTTGCTAGAAATTGTGGATGTTTTATTTTATTTTATTTTTATTTTACTCATACTTTTTAATTCAATGATTTTATTTTATTTTACACTACCATAGTTATATTTAGGGATAAAAAATTTGTTTTGAGTTTTTTAAGAATTTTTTTTTTTTAAGAAATTGCATTATCTAAAATGTTATTTTATTTTATTTTATTTTATTTTACCATAGTTATATTTAGGGAACAAAAATGTGGTTGTTGTTGTTGTTGTTTTTTTTTTTTTTGTTTGTTTTAAATAAATTCATGCTATTTATTCAAGGATGCAATTTCTAATGTTTTGTTTTATTTATTTATTTTTTATTTGATTTATTTTACTATAGTTATAAAGTTAAGGATTTTTTTTATTCAAGAATGCATTATCACTTATTTATTTATTTATTATTTTTAATAATTACCATATTTACAGTTAGGGTTTAAAAAAAAAAAAAAAAAAGAAAAAGAAATATATACTTTTTATTTAAAGATGCAAAATATTTTATTTTATTTTATTTTATTTTACCATATTTATAGTTTAAAGAAACTACTTTAAATACTTTTTATTTAAAGATGCATTGTCAAAATAGGAAGCAGCACAACTTCTGTTCAACACTGATAATAGTAAAAAATATATTAGAATGATTTCTTAAGAATCATGTGACATTGAAACATGGAGTAAAGATGCTGAAAATTTTACAGTATTACTATTTTTACTGTATTTTTCGTCATTAAATGCAGCCTTGAAGTCAGCAGTATGTCTTTCAATAAATAATTACTTCAGTACAGCTCAGAATGTCAGTTTCACAATCTAAATGTATTCTGTTGCAGTTGCTAATAAAGTGGCTTGCCAAACTATTTCTGTTCCTCCAATTTGGCACTTAGTAGGTGTTAAGTCTGCAACCCGTGTGAGAGAGAAAGCACAAGACAGAGCGTTTCAGAATGACTGTACAACTTATATTATTTTTTCATTTTATTTTTACCATAGTTATATTTAGGGAACATATACATATATATACTTTTTGTTGTTGTTGTTGTTGTTGTTGTTGTTGTTGTTGTTGTTGTTGTTGTTGTTGAAATTCATACTGTTTATTCAAGGATGCATTTTCTAATGTTTTGTTTTATTATTTATGTATTATTTATATATTTTACCATAGTTATACTTAAGGATTTTATTTTATTTTATTTTATTCAGTAATACCACCAAAGGTAAATTGATACTTTCATTTTAGGATGCATTATCTAATGTTGTTGTTGTTGTTGTTATTATTATTATTATTTTATTTCATTTTATAGTTATGGGGTCAGAAGTACTATCAAAGATTTTCATCCAGAACGAAATTAATGATTTATGTACAACTGATATGTTAAATATCCAAAAGTATATAACATAATTATACAGTTTTATTTAATTTTATTTGACTGTGGTTATAGTTTGGGATAAAAAATGACTTTATATTGTTAAAGTATTAAAGAAATTAATACTTTTCATTCAAGGATGCATTATGTCATGTTTTGTTTTATTTATTTATTTTTTCTTTATTTAATTTTAATTTAATTTAATTTTTATGTTTTTATTTATTTTATTTATGTGTTTGTTTGTTTGTTTGTTTTACCATAGTTATAGTTAACAATTTATTTATTTATTCATTCATTTATTTATTTTTTTATTTTTTGAAGAATCTGATGCCTTTTTATTCAATGATTTTATTTTATTTTATTTTACCATGGTTAAAGTTTGGGATTAAAAATGACTTTAGATTTTTATAGTATTAAAGAAATTAATACTTTTTATTCATGGATGCATTATTTCATTTATTATTATTTTAAATTGTATTTAATTTAATTTAATTGTATTGTATTTTATTTTATTTTTATGTTTTGTTTTATTTATTTATTTATTTAAGCATAGTTATAGTTAAGGATTTATGTATTTATTTTGAATTTTTTTGAAGAATCTGATGCTTTTTATTCAATGATGCATTATCTATTGTTTTTTCTTTTCTTTTATTTTACCGGATTTTTATTTTATTTATTTATTTTATTTTTGCTTTTTATTCAAGGATGCATTATCTAATGTTTTTTTTTTATTTTTTATTTTATTTTACCATATTTTTAGTTTAAAGAAATGTATACTTTTTGTTTAAAGATGCGTTGTCTAATGTCATGTTTAATTTAATTTTATTTTATTTTATACTGCATTCTAGCCTATATACAGTACCAGTTTTAATTACTTCAGTACAGCTCACAATGCCAGTTTCACATCTAAAATCATCAAAATCAATCTAAATGTATTCTGTTGCAGTTGCTAATAAAGTGGCTTGCCAGACTATTTCTGCTCCTTCAATTTGGCACTTAGTAGGTGTTAAGTCTGCAACCCGTGTGAGAGAGAAAGCACAAGACAGAGCGTTTCTGAATGACTGTACAGTCATAAAGGTGCACGAGTGAAATGGATTTCCTCACGTACAGAGAGAGCACATTTACTACGACCTGAAAGCTAGAAAATGGGACATACATAATTCACTGAAGTGCGCTTTCGATGCGAGTCAACAAGCGGCAACGCGGTAAAACTGCCAGATAACGAGCATCCCCCGTTTGCGTTTGCCCTCTAATTACTGTTTGTTAAATGTATTCCCTGCGAATAATGCAAGCTATTTACTTGCACTTTGCCACCTTTTTGCGTTCGCATCCACTCAGTCACATAAACAGCGAAGGCCTGGGACGGCGATTAAACCGTCTCTTGCGGGAAGCAGGCAGTTATTTCTTCTTCTCTCAGCTGTAGAAATAATTTCCGCAAATAAATGATGTTAGCATGCATATTCGCAAACACCTCCTCCCTAATTATTACTTGACAGCTAGCTAAAATTAGCGGCGTGCTTTAACGACTCGGCATTAGTTAGTGTACCTGTCTGATGTGACTGCGGCGGTCCCCGACAAATGCATCTCATTTACACGCCGCAACGCTCCGCTAGATGCATAAACTCCTGTTTGCTTCCCTAACAACTCTACTTTTGCGTTCAACTTCAGATCTAATGAGTCCAAACACAAACTCAGCAAATAGAAAAGAAAATAGCAAATGAAATGCAATGAGATTACACAGAGAGCCTTTTTGAGTTTTGTTTCTGCATAGAAAAAGACATGCACAGCGGCTGAAAAGAAGACCTCAACTATTTTATTTTATTATTTTATATATATATATATATATTATTTTTTATATATATATTTATTTATAGCTAGGGATTCAAATTAGTTTAGATTTTTTTTTTGTTTTTAAGAAATTGTTTCTTTTTATTCAAGAATGCATTAGCTAATGTTTTTATTAATTTATTTTATTTTACCATAATTATAGGATCAAAATTTTGTTACGATTGAAAAAAGAAACTGTTTTACTCTACCATAATTATAGTTAAGGATTAAAATTAGTTAAGTTTAGAAAATTAAAAAAATAGAAACTCATACTCATACTTTTATTTTATTTATATGATTTTACACTACCATATATATTATCTATCTTTTTTTTTTATATTACTATATTTATAAAATATATATATTTTTTTTTTTTAAGAAATGTATACTTTTTAAAGATGCATTTTATTTTATTTTATTTTATTTTATTTTATTTTGGTAAAAGGTAAGGTAAATTGATACTTTCATTTTAGGATGCATTATCGAATGTTTTTTTTTTTTTTTTTTTTTTTTTCATTTTATAGTTATGGGGTCAAAAAATACTTTCATCCAGAAAGAAATCATCCAGTTTTTCATCCAGAAAGAAATTAATAATTTATATACAACTGATATGTTAAATATCCAAAAGTATATAACATACTTATAAAATTGTATTTAATTTTATTTGACCATGGTTATAGTTTGGGATAAAAAATGGCTTTAGATTTCTTTTTTCTTTAGATTTTTAAAAATTATTAAAGAAATGAATAGTTTTTATTCAAGGATGCATTATTTAATGGTTTTTTTTTTAATTTTATTTATTTATTTATTTTTATTATTTATTTGCTTTTTATTTAATTTAATAAATTTTTAATTTAATTTTATTTTAATGTTCACTTTTTGATTTTGTTGCTTTTAAAGGGGAAAAAAACTTTTTTTTTTTAAATATACTGTCAGATCTTTTAGCCTTTAAGGTATTTGATGAGGGAAAAAATATGTGTGTGTGTGTGTATATATATATATATATGTGTATATATATATATATATATATATATATATATATATATATAGTTTAGTTCAAAAACTTAAATACTTAAATCATTCAGACATTTTCTAGCTCTATACTTTTACTCTATACTCTGGCATTTAATATCTCTATACTCAGCAATAGTCTCATTTCTTTCTACCTCAAGGAATTTTAGAGACTCGTATTGAGACCTCCATTGAGTCTCCTGAGCGTTAAACGATTCCTCTGAGACTCTACAAACAGTTCCTGTTGTCGGCCCAAACAAAATGCTCGTACATGCCGCTCACGTAGACGGTAAATACAGTTTGTTTGGTAGTCACAGGCCTGACCCTCATGTTAAAGCGCTCCTCCGCTGTCTGCTGGAATCGCTATTGATGGATTAAATACTTCGGCCTGCATTGTGCCTCTGATTCCCATTTACAAAAGGATTTGCTGCATGGACACTTTCCTCTATATCCATTCGTCTTTTTTGAGGTTTCTGCACTTTCATTTCCTTAAAATTCAGTCTTCCTCTGAATGCTACGTGACTTCGGCGACGGGCCGCACAATGTGCGTTAGCGGCGGGGACAAAAAAGAGCAGAGCATAAAGAGATTACACTTTCTATTTGACGTTTTCTTTCACAGCGTGCGCTCGTGACGTTTTCGCTGTCACAGCGGAGGGGCCGCCGCGCCGTGTGAGTCTCGTGGGTTTGATGATAAAACGTTTGCCGTGGCAGATTGTGTCTCGCGAGGAGGACTTCTGCAACTCCGGGTCGCTTTACACACTCGTTGAGCACAGCCAGAAGAAACGGTTAAAGCAAATCTGTCATGTGCTTATCATATCAGACTCGATTAGACCAAAATGCAGTTTGCAAAAATGATAATCATAAATATTTTGGTCAGTTATAATAGTTTGTTTACATTGAAAGTTGTTTTTGGATCTTTAATGCAATTAATTGAATGTAAAATAAAACGGCATACTCTTCACTGTAAGAATTAAACGTGCTTTGTTTCTTTTGAAAACAACATAAGTCCCTCCATCAAGAGCAGTGAGTGATTTTGTCTTTGTCTTTTGTTGTCTGAATCAGAATCAGAATCAGAAAGAGCTTTATTGGCAAATATGCTTGCCCATACAAGAAATTTATTTTTGTGTCATTAGCTGAAACAACACAGAGACAATAAATATAGGATGAGAATAAAAAATGCACATATGGAAATATAAATAGACAAAAATATATAGAAAAATCAATTAAGAAATAAGTGGTATGTACAGTTGTGCTATAGATGATAGAATAGAATAGAATAGAAAGAGATGCAGGGATGTATTTGGATGGAGGTGGCAACAAATAAATATAAGGTTATTGCACAATGGGGGGAACATTTAGCTGTTCATAAGGTGGATTGCCTGGGGGAAGAAACTGTTCTTGTGCCTGGTTGTCAGAGACAGAGACAGCAGAGGAATATTACTTGTGGCTGCTTTAAAGAAAAACATTTTTTTTTTTTTTTTTTTGAAAATAGGCTAATTTTCCAACTCCTCTAGAGTTAAACAGATGAGTTTTACTATTTTTGAATCCATTCAGCCAATCTCCAGGTCTGCCAGTAGCACTTTTAGCATAGCTTAGCATAAATCATTGAATTAACATTTTGCTCAAAAATGACCAAAGAGTTTTGATATTTTTCCTATTTAAAACTTGACTCTTCTGTAGTTACATCGTGTACTAAGTAGGGCTGCACGATTATGACAAAAATCATAATTGCCGATTATTCCCTTGAAATTGTAATTGCGATTATTAATTACAATTATCGCAATTTACATTCATTGATGTTTTAAATAGCTTTATACCATTGTTTGAAGCAACTGCATGCCATAGTTATATATATATAAACTAGCTGAAAACACTCTTCCTGAAAAATGCTTTTCTCATTGCCACAAATGTCAATGATACTTTGGTTTGGTTTCTTTAAATAAAAAAGTAAAAATATGCAATATAAACGCATTACCAATTAATTGCAACAACAAAATTTTATCACGGTATGTGGTATTATTACGATATTGAAATGTATTTGCACAAAAGTGTTGTCATAATACAGTTTAACAGGTTTAATAACTATTTTCTTATAACAAAAATAACTACACATTAAAAGACAATAAGGCAATACAGCAAAATGTATAATGTTATAAAATGCACACAGATTAAAGTGCAAAAGAATTATAAAGACCACTAGGTGTCACTTTGCAATAAGATTAGCTCATTAGCTAGCCTTAGTTAATGCATTAATATTAATAATGTTACATTTGCTACAGTTATTAGGTATTAATCTTTGTTAAAAATACAACTCATAGTTGATAGCTTGTTAAATAACACAGTTGCAATTTTTGGATTTCAAAGGAACACTCCACTTTTTTAAAAAATAGGCTCATTTTCCAACTAGAGTTAAACAGATGAGTTTTACCGTTTCTGAATCCATTCAGCGGATCTCCAGGTCTGACGGTAGCACTTTTAGCATAGCTTAGCATAAATCATTGGATCTGATTAGACTGTTAACATCTCGCTCAAAAATGATCAGGGAGTTTCGATATTTTTCCTATTTAAAACTTGACTTTTCTGTAGTTACATCGTGTACTAAGACCAACAGAAAATTAAAAGTTGCGATTTTCTAGGCTGATATGGATAGGAACTATACACCACAATATATTTAATGTCCAAAACATAAATTTAAAAGTAAAACTTGAAAAGAGCTATTTTATGAGTGGAAATGGTAGGTTAAATGAGACTATGAATGATCCTATGCTGCCATCTAGCGCTCATAGTGAGAATATCATGATATTAATTTTAACAGTTTTTGTTTTTCTTCCAGGTGGTAGAAATCTTCCACTTAAGCATGGCAAATTTTCCATGAATTACCTCTAAAAGTAAAAATGAAAAATTCAGATGTTTCTAAAGTGAATTTTGTTCCTATTTGTGACCCTGGAGCACAAAACCAGTCTTAAGTCGTTGGGGTATATTTGTAGCAATAGCCAAAAATACATTGTGTGGGCCAAAATTATAGATTTTTCTTTTATGCCAAAAATCATTAGGATATTAAGTAAAGATCATGTTCCATGAAGGTATTTTGTACATTTCCTACCATAAATATCAAAATTTAATGTTTGATAAGTAATATGCATTGCTAAGGACTTAATTTGGACAACTTTAAAGGTGATTTTCTCAATTTTGTTTATTTTTTTGCACCCGCAGATTCCAGATTTTCAAATAGTTGAATCTTGGCCAAATATTATCTTATATTAACAAACCATACAAACCAAACTTTCAGATGATGTATAAATCAAAATTTTGAAAAATGTACACTTATGACTGGTTTTGTGGTCCAGGGTCACATTTTATAAAAAAAAAAAAATGAGATGCAAATGAATATGAATTCTGAATGAATTATTAAATCTGAACACATACACAGAACAGAACAGCGCAAATTCTCTTTTGTGCTTTTAAAAACACAACATCAAATAAACATTAATAAATCAAGCACGTCCCATTTTATGCAAGTCATGTTACATGGTTTTACTGATTTGCATGTGAAATTGGGCTTTTATGGAGGTGCGAAAGCACACCACTGGAAATGGGGCGAGATCGGAACAATCATAGTTTTATCTCGACTATTGTATTTTCATAATCGTTTGAAGCTGAAATTGAAATGGAAATTGAATTTCGATGAATTGCACAGCCCTACTCTGACTTTATTTTGTCAAATGATGTTTTGAATGGTCAGCAGGTCTTTGACTAGCGTGTGCTGAAAGCTTTATCTCTCTGGTGATAGTTACTAATAGCATATTGTAGTCTCTCTGACAGCTGCTCAACACATTTCATTTATATCTGCGTCTTGGCTTCTGGGAAGTCTGGAAGCTTGTCATATCTCACTTTTGCGGGCCATATTTTAGCAGTTTTAGTTGAAGGCTACCATTTAATGTATTAGGAATGATTTTACTAGTGAATATTGCTATACTTGAATAGTTTGTATAGTGACTTCTCCTAATAGACATCCAATAAGACATTTGCAGTGAGCTTTTTCTGTAAGAAACTGTACATGCTATATATTTATTTATTTATTTATTTATAATTTGATGTATTTATTTTTCATTATTTAATATACACATTTATGTAAATAAGTACGTAAATGCATATAAACTTTAGTATATCAGTTATATTTTAATAAATCAAAATCATTAAAAAAAAAATGTGTATATATGTAAATATCTAATAGTTGTATAAAACATTATAAATTTAATTTATTCAAAAATATTTTTAATTATTACAAAAAAAAATTTATTTGCATTTATTTCATAAAACGTTATATAATTTTTATATTAACTTTCTAAACATATTTATATTACATAATGTTTAATATAAATGATTATGTAAATACATATAAACTTTAGTATATCAGTTCAATTTATTTTAATAAATCAAAATCATTAAAAAAAAAAATAAATTGTAATTTTCATAAACATAATTTTTTTATATTAATATTATACTATTATGTTGAATATAAAGTTGATATGCATTTACGTATTTATTTGTATTAAACATTCTAAATGTAAATCATAAAACATTTTTTTCACAAATGTTAATAAATCAAATGTATGTAAAATATAGTATATAATTAAAATATATTTAAATATATCAATAAATAATCAGTAAATAAATAACAAATAAATAAATATTTATCATTAATATAAGTATGATTATTAATCATATAAAACAAAATAAACATTTGCATTTTATAAATTTCTATTTTACATAAATGTATTTTATATATTTTTTCCTAAATAAATAAATATTTGTAATTTTGATGTATGTCAATATCTAATAACGATATAAAATGTCATAAATTAATTTTGACATTTGTAAAAAAAAAAAAATAATAATAGTAATAATTTATTACAATAAATTCTTTCTTTATTTACTATACAAATGTATCTTAATGAATAAAATGCATGTAAATTTTTGTATATAATCATGAATGAATAAATAAATAAATATGTAACTGATATAAGTATATGTATTAATAATATAAAACTAAATATAAATTCACATTTTATAAATTTACCTTTTACATAAATGTATTTTTTAAATAAATAATGTGTATTAAGTTTAGTATATCAAACATAGCAATTAAAAAATAAACAAATCAATTTTACTTCTTTTAATTTATCTATATTTTATTTTATTTATTTAATTTTATTTAAAATACTAAATGTATATATCAAACCAAGAACAAAAATAATAATAAATAATAAATGTATATAAAGTTTAGTATATAATTTAAATATTTCAATAAGTAAATATAATATGCAATTTTTACTTTTTATTTTTTTTACTTTATTTTACTTATTTTATCTTTTAAATTATAATAAATAAATTATTAAATTATTATAATAAATAATATTATATTTGTATTATATTACATTTTATAAGATTATATATCGTCTTAAGTAAATAATAAATCTAATAGTATATCATTTAAATATATTAAGACATAAATAAATTAATAAACAAATGTTTTAATATTATTTTACTTTATCTATATTTTGTTTATATATTGATTTATTGATTTATTTATTTTATAGTAAATTTGTATTAAACCAAGAAAAAAAAGTGTCCTACATTTTGCTTAAATATAGATGAATGTATCTCGTTACATGCTTTTGATAGCTTGCGCTATCCCTCCTTGAAGTAATTATTGCATATCTTTTCATAGGTTTTTGTGTGCACACATCTCTTTTGTACACTTTAGTATATGAATGAAAAATGAGAATGGGCTGCATTCTCAGCAGTAACCTGACAAAAGGAATAAAAGCCATCTCAAGCTCCGGCCCGCGGAGATGGATTAAAATTGGATTAAACCAGCACCTTGACTATGAAATCCATCACGTTCCCTGATGCAAGTAGGAGGCTTATGGAAGTTTGTGCGAGCAGAAAGCAGAAAGGAGTGATGAGGAGCTGACATGGGCTGAAAAGTGAAGAGATGCTGCTCTTTTTAACCTACTTTTTTTTTTTGCAGTTCACACCTGTTGCCTTGCGTGTGATAAACACTGGATTTAGACATTTTTTAAATAAAAAAATACAGTAATGAACTGTAAAATTGTGAAATATTATTACATTTTACATTAACTGTTGTCTATTTTAATATATGTTAAACTGTAATTAAGTTGGCTTGAGAAAGTCAAATTACTGAAATCCGACTTAAACTTACGCTTATTATTATTCTTCTGAGACTAAAATTATCAACTTTAAATCGTCCTAGAGCTTTAACTCTACAGACTCCAAACTCAGGCCAGATCTTCAGACTGATCTGACCGAGTGTGCTGTATCTTTTCTAACTGATCAGACTTACGATTTTCCTAAAAATAACAAGTAAAAGTGTGAAAAATCCCATAGACTTACATTGAGGGAATGTTCAAATGAGCCAAAACTATTCAAACTCACACTGACAAAACTCCCACAATCCCTTGAGATTTCTATCTACTATTTCAACCTCATTCAAACTAACTTGCTAAATCATGCTAACAACATGTTAGTCATGCTAGAAACGTGCTAACAGCATACTAGTAACTTGCTAATCATGTTAACAACATGCTAGTAACATGCTAATCATGCTAGAGTCATGCGAGTAACATGTTAGTGACATGCTAGTCATGTTAGAAACATGCTTGTAACATGCTAATCATGCTAGAGTCATGCGAGTAACATGCTAGTGACATGCTAATCATGCTAGAAACTTGCTAACAACATGCTAGTAACTTGTTAATCATGCTAACAATAGGCTAGTAACTTGTTAATTGTGCTAGCAACATGCTAGTGACATGCTAATCATGCTAGAAACATGTTAGCAAAGTGCTTATCATGCTAGCAACATGCTAATAACTTGCTAATTAAGTTAGTAACATGCTAATAATGCTAGACTCATGCTAGTAACGTTAATCATGCTAGAGTCACTAGCAGCAAGCTAGTGACATGCTAGTCATGTTAAAAACGTGTTAACAACATGTTAGTAATTTGCTAATCATGCTAAAAAATGCTAGTAACATGCTATTCATGTTAGAATCATGCTAGCAACGTGTTAGAAACATGCTAGCAACTTGCTAATCATGTTGACAACATGCTAGCAACATGTTAATCATGCTAGCAACATGTTAGTCACGCTAGAAACGTGCTAACAGCATACTAGCAACTTGCTAATCATGTTAACAACATGCTAGTGACATGCTAATCATGTTAGAAACATGCTAGTAACATGCTTGTAACATGCTAATCATGCTAGAGTCATGCGAGTAACATACTAGTGACATGCTGATCATGCTAGAAACATGCTAACAACATGCTAGTAACTTGTTAATCATGCTAACAATAGGCTAGTAACTTGTTAATTGTGCTAGCAACATGCTAGTGACATGCTAATCATGCTAGAAACATGTTAGCAAAGTGCTTATCATGCTAGCAACATGCTAATAACTTGCTAATTAAGTTAGTAACATGCTAATCATGCTAGACTCATGCTAGTAACATTAATCATGCTAGAGTCACTAGCAACAAGCTAGTGACATGCTAGTCATGTTAAAATGTGTTAACAACATGCTAGTAATTTGCTAATAATGCCAAAAATGCTAGTAACATGCTATTCATGTTAGAATCATGCAAGCAACATGTTAGAAACATGCTAGCAACTTGCTAATCATGTTGACAACATGCTAACAACATGTTAATCATGCTAGCAACATGTTAGTCACGCTAGAAACGTGCTAACAGCATACTAGCAACTTGCTAATCATGTTAACAACATGCTAGTAACTTGTTAATCATGCTAGAAACATGTTAGTGACGTGCTAATTATGCTAGTAACATGCTAATCGTTAAGCTTTTAAAACTACTTTAAACTTCGAAAAACTTTTTAAAACTTTTTAAAACTTCCTCAACTTTTTAAACTTTTAAACTTTTTAAAACTTTTTAAACTTTCTGGTCCGGCTTTCTCAAGCCAACTTAAAGTTTGTCTTGACAAACTTTTTTAACTAGTTTATTTCTGTGATGCAAAGATGACTTTTCAGCATCATTACTCCAGTCTTCACATGTTCCTTCAGGAATCATTGAAAGTGCGATGGCACCTATTGAATCCATTAACGTTCTTTTTCTTCCGCTCCGGAAGTCTATGGCAGCTCATAGAACCGCTTGCAGGAAAGTTGTGTAATTTGGCACACTGATAGTCTCAATATTAACTACAGCAAGTTTGGAGTCTCAAACTTTGTAGCGCCACAACTTGTCCAAAATGTCAATTATTTTATGCTAATAAATTTTGATCCGTAAGGTCTAGAAGGAAAATTCAAGCTTTTTCCTCTGATTCCGTGGCTCATGCTGAATCGCATGAACACCAAAATGAAAAAATCGTTAGGTTTCGTTTTTTCACTATTAATAGCTCGTAAAACCTACTTTTTCAAACCTAGATGGTTTGTCTAATTTTCACCAAATTTGGCTCAGATCATCTTCAGACCATGCTGGCAAAAAGTTATGAAATTCAAGTTGATCAGTCATACGGTTCTCGAATAACGTGCAAACTAATTCTACGAAAAGCACTCAAACTTGGCAATGGTTTGGTGTATTGAGACCAAACTTGGTGTGTGTTACAACATGCATGACCTAAGGCTACCTGCAGTGTTTTGACACAGCGCCACCTAGTGGTCAGGAGATAGGAAAAATAGCTTTTTTTGCCGCATCATGCTGAGTCGAATGATAAAATGCGAATAAAGTGACTCTCACAGCAGTTCTGGAGATGTTGTTCATGTATTCTTGTCCTCATTTATTGAGACGCCAGATGCTGAAAACACTGTGAGCATCACGCATGCGTAGTAAGTATATGTGTAGTAAACAAAACACGCGTCTGCGCCATTCATAAACACAGAGACACACGGAACATCCAGGATTCATATTTAAATTGTCTTTTTGCGGCTTAATATTTACACATACTAGTTCATGTTGTGATATATTTTAATTAAATGACATACTTTTGATTAATTCTTTCAAACTGACAAATTCCATGACATTCCGCGTTAAATAATACATTCCGTTTTTATGACTGGATACCGTGATTCTGTCTGCGTTTTCCGCATTGTGGAAATCATAGGGCCCTACATTAAACCATTTAAAAAGGCGCATTTATGACTGGATGTGAAACAGCCTACAGCTACATTATCCCAAACTGAACTATCCCAAATGGGACTCTCTTCATTTTTATCAAATGATCGTAATCTCATCTATTAGTTTTTACAGCTACTAGCCTTTTATTTAGGCAAAAAAGAAAAAGAAAAAAAAAGAAAACACTTTAATTTCATTGAAGAAGCTGGCGTTTTGACATGCCTGTGACTATATGGCACTGCAATAGATGCATTTAGCAGCATTAAGGTTAACGATTAATTGATTGTTAATTTAAAATGAACTGACATCCCTGCTTCTTATCTAAGGGGCATTAGGGCTGCCGCTGCAGGTGCTATTGCTCTTTACTCTATCACACAGGAATGCCTCATTCTGTAAGTGCATTCTCAGTTTAAATGCAGTGAAAAAACAGTGAATCTAATCACCATTCAGGCAAAACTTTGCTTCAGGAATAAGCTGCTCTGTTCGCTAGCACATCCTGAGCACATGTGAGTTAACATATTCCGCTTATCGGCATACTTTGTCATATCAGGACGATATTTCAATTTAAAGCCATTATCGGCCAATTCCGGTATCAGTCCGTTATAGGGCTGTGCAATTAATCAAAATTTAATTTCGATTTCAGCTTCAAACTATCATGAAAATGCAATAATCGAGATAAAACGATTATTGCTCCTGGTTTGGCCCCCTTTGATGCACTTTTTTTTTTTTTATTAAAATAGCTCCGTTGTGTATGTAACGGCAAAGTGATTAGGCTTATATTTAGTTTCATTTGGAAAATTGTTGGGAGGATTTTTTTTTTGTTTGTTAAATATAAGTGTTTGTTTTTTTAAAGTAACAAAAAGTGGCCATCGGAAGACTGTTCATAGTCTGTTTGATCAATTTGCCTTCTCAAATCATCACGACTTAACTAAAACAAAATCTATAGACATAAAACAGTTCAAGTATAACACAATGTTGGTGCAAAGTATAACAAATTTGGCGCATATCCAATTGTTTGTGTGAAGAGTGGAAGCTAAAGCCACTTTGCAGGACATGGATACGCCAGCGGCATCACTTGCATGCTTTAAATTATTACTTATCGAAAACAAAAACTCTTTTATTATGTAATCCGTAAAGATGCATTTCTCTATAAAAGGCGCGTCAAAGAGGATCTTTGCGACACTGACTCAGAAGACCCTAATTTATTCATAAATAATTCAAATAACTCGTTACTATTTCCCTCCGACACATTCATGGTTATTTATTTTTGCCAGTGCTTAGTGGCTGTAGTGACTGTAGACACCAAACAGCGTCCGAGTCTCACTAGCACGGCAATTCTTTTTATCACCATAATTGATGGATGCCTAAAATATAAATATAAGGAGAAGCCTAAAACAGGCCCGATGCCTGAATTATAATGAGAAACTTTTCCGAAGCCCGGCCCTAGGGCTGTAAAAAATGGTTTGAAGTGCAGGGCTCTAATCAATCATATAAAGTTCCGGACCCATTCATAATAGTGATTACAATATTAACCAAAATAATCGTGATTATGATTTTTGCCATAATCGAGCAGCCTAATACACTAAAACACAGCACAGGTTACGGTCACTCGCGGCCCGTGAGAGATAACAGCGCTTTGCTGGGTTCTGCTCTTTGCTAACTGGTGAATCTGATTCCTCTGAAGCTGGAGTGAAAGAGTGGCAGAGGATCTTGTCCGTTCATGACAGCTTTCCAGGCTTTGTGTTTGTTCCAGACTGTGCAAGGTGACACTGCTGTGCCTCAACTAAAGCCTTGCTGCTTTTCACAAAAAAAAAAACAACAACAACACCACCACAGCAACAATAACTTTTCAGTTATTTGTTCGAGACAAATTCTAAGATTTCTGTTTTCTTTTTTCAATTTAATTTATGATTTATGATTTTATTACTTTTAGCACTTTAACTTTTTTTCAGTTCAGTTGTCAACACATTTCTATTTTCATTTTTTTTTTTTTTTTAATAATGATTTTCAAATATTAATATAGTATTTTATTTGAGCTTTATTTCAATTAAATGGCAATTAATGAAAATTTTAATATTTTAATTTTAGTTAACAGCACTGCTGGCAGGGTTTTGCATCATTCAGAATTGAATTGAGAATTGAATTAAATTCAAATAATTTCTTAAATTTCAATTGATTTTGAGCTGATTCCTAGCAGACATAATGCAGAATTTAAAATCAGATTTGAATCTAATGAGGTAGAAAAATTAAGGGAAAAACTGAAATTCAAGGGCACTCATTTAACTAATTCAACTAATTTTAAACTAAGTAAACATAGGGATCTTATTACTTTTTTCTTCTTTTATTTATTTTATTTTATTTTATTTTTTAAGTATTCTTGTAGTATTTATGTTATTATAGTGTTTATTAATTATGGTATGTTTTTATATTGTCATTTACATTTTCGTTTTATTTTTAGCAATTTTGCTATGTGGTTTTGTCATTTTTGTTATTTCAATTTTTTTATTTCTATTTTTTTTAGTCATTTGTATTTATGTTTTAAAGTGTTTGTTAATGTTTTAAATTGCTGTATATTTTTATATAATCATTACCATTTTTATTTTAGTTTTCCTCATTTTCTATGCTTTCATCCTTTTTAGTCATTTTTAAGACTTTTAGCATTTGAACTTTTTTATTTTTTCAGGTAGTTGTCAACACAATTCTATTTTCAGTTTTTTTTTATAATGTTTTTCAAATATTAATATAGTATTTCATTTGAGCTTTATTTCAATTAATGAAAACAATTGTAATACTTTAATTTTAGTTAACAGTACTGGGTTTTGTATCATTGAATTGAGAATTACATTTCAAATAATTTCTTGAATTTCAATTGATTTTGAGCTGATTCCTAGCAGACATAATGCAGAATTTAGAATCAGATTTGAATCTAAGGAGATAGAAAAATGAAGTGAACTGAAATTCAAGGACATTAATGTAACTAATTTTAAACTAAGTAAACATAGAAATCTTTTTCATTTTTTTTCTTCTTCTGTTTTTTGAAGTATTATTTTGTAGTATTTATGTTATTATAGTGTTTATTAATTATGGTATATTTTTATATTGTCATTTACATTTTCGTTTTATTTTTAGCAATTTTGCTATGTGGTTTTATCATTTTTATTATTTTCATTTTTTGTATTTCTATTTCTTTCAGTCCTTTTAGTTTAGTAATTATTTGATTAATTTTTAGCTCATTTTTTCAGTTATTTGACGAGACAACTTTTCGATTTTCATTTAAATGTATTAATTTCTTTTTCCAAGAATATTATTTTTCTATTTATGTTTTATAGTGTTTATTGATGTTTTAAATTGCTGTATATTTGTATTTTAGTTTTTCTCATTTTTATGCGTTCCTTTTTATTCATTTAAAGATTTTGAGTTACTTACTTCAATTTTAATACTTTTAGCACTTGAGCTTTTTTCAAAACATTTGAGTTGTCAACACATTTCTATTTTCAGTTTTTTTTTAAATAATGTTTTTCAAATAGTAATATAGTATTTTATTTGAGCTTTATTTCAATTAATGAAAACTATTTGTATGCTTTAATTTTAGTTAACAGCACTGGTTGCTAGCAGGGTTTTGCATCATTCAGAATTGAATTAAATTAAATTAAATTACATTTCAAATCATTTCTTAAATTTCAGTTGATTTTGAGCTGATTCCTAGCAGACATAATGCAGAATTTAAAATCAGATTTGAAAAATTAAGTGAACTGAAATTCAAGGACATTCATTCATTTAACTAATTCAACTCATTTTAAACTAAGATAGATGGATGGATGAATGGATGGATGGATAGATGATCTGGGCTTGCTTACACAAAAGTGGCACTAATGATAGATGCCTGATGCAGGGTTTGTGTCCGAATGCGTTGTTATGGATCCTCAGTGCAGTCGGCCAGCCCTGAATCATTTATGGCCCTTCATGAACTCATAGTGAGATGTCTTTTTACAGTCCAATTGAAGCTGGCGGTGAGACGGCTGACCCCGGAGTGACCCCTGGCAGATATCTCTGCCTTCTGCACATTCCTGCAGGGCTCCAGTCGCCATCGGCTGTCACTGAGCCAAATCAGTCAGGCCTTGACAGCTGCTGTCCGACGACTTCATTATGTTCCTATCTGGCTCGTGTTTGCGGTGACACGTCTATTGACACCCACCTGCTTTTTTCGCCCACCCACCACAATCGATAGCAGCGATAAGGCAGACGGAGACGATGACAAATGGACTTTGAGAGGGAGATGATATGGATGCATCCAGATGTCCGCCCACTCCCCCGTCAGCGCCAAACACGTCTCCAGATGTCAGCCCGCGCTGTCGCGTGGATGCGCAGCATTACTCTGGGAGCGACTGCGGCACCTGAATACCGTCCGAACGGTCACGCGTGTTTCACTGTCACAGACGTGCAATGATTGCATCATGCTCTATTCATGCCAAGACCGCTCGCAGAAGAGCTGAGAAACACCCTCGGGTGCCAGACTTAATGCATTAAAAGTAAGTAAATGAATGCGGGTAAATACGTGACCAGGATTTAACCAAGCGAGCAAGAAACTTTAGGCTGAGATGATAATAAATTGTATATATATTAAGGCTGTCAGTTTAAAGGAACACTCCCACATTTTTTGAAAATATTATTTAATTTATTCAGTCATTTTAGTTTAGAAATTATTTGATTTATTTTTAGTGCATTTTTTCAGTTATTTGACAAGAAAACGTCTTGGTTACGTATGGTAACCCTCGTTCCCTGATGGAGGGAACGGAGACGTTGTGTCGAAGTGACGACTAGGGGTCGCTCTTGAGAGCCCGAATACCTCTGACAGCTTTGAGAAAAGGCCAATGAGAATTGGTATGCAGTATTTGCATAGCCCGCTCCGCCCCGGAGATCCGGGCATAAGAGGGGGGGGCTAGGCAACACTCATTGTTCTGATCTGAGGAGCCGAAGCACCCGGCTACACTCAGAGGCGGTCCGAGGTTGTGGCAAGGGGGACACAACGTCTCCGTTCCCTCCATCAGGGAACGAGGGTTACCATACGTAACCAAGACGTTCCCCGTCTGTCGTTCACGTTCGACGTTGTGTCGAAGTGACGACTAGGGGTCCCAGTTGAAAACGCCACAACCAGCGGACCGCGTCACGAGTGCATGGAGTGCAAATATTAACAGGTCTTGCGTGTTAGATAAATGTCACTCACCTCTACGTGACCTTCCAATGCCCAAGAGCTTCAGCCAGCCTTTCCTCACCTTTGGTTGAACATCTTGGAGAACATTGGGCCAGTGTCCGTCCTCCCCGGGGGGGGATGGGCACTACGGAGACCACACCCTGCCCGGAGGGAGGTATTTGTGTGGAGAATACACTTGAGGGCTCGCACTAGGGGAGCACAACAAGGGGACGATCCTGAGGCAGGCTCCGCATGAGGAGAGACTGCTGAGCTCAGGGTCGGAGACAAGTTTTGTCTTAAGGGAAACACCGCATCTCTGGGAGTATAGGTGGAGATACACACATGGGGCCGCATTAGGAGCCACTACATGTGGGGCACCAACCTAATATGAGAGTTCACAAGAGGCAACCTAACCTCATATTAGATTCTGATAGCTAGTTCCTCCGCTGAACATAGCTACGTTGCGGGTGCAACATGATGGAAATTGTCGTTCAGGGTTCACGCCAGGAAACTTACTGAACTGGGGAAGCGTCATCACCCGTGGGGAACGACGCTTCAGCAAGCTTCTACACCGTGTCAGCTTCAGGAGTTACTGGGCTTGCGTTCAGGACTCCCGAAGAGACTGGTTCTACACGCAGATTGTAGAACCTGGCAAACGTGTTAGGTGTAGCCCAACCTGCAGCTCTGCAAATGTCTGTTAAAGAGATCCCGTTCGCCAGCGCAACCGACGCTGCGACGCCCCTGGTGGAGTGGGCGTGCACCCCCAGCGGGCAGGGCACCCCTGTGGCCTGGTAGGCCAAACGAATCGCATCCACAATCCAGTGGGAAATTCTTTGTTTGGAGACAGCTTTCCCCTTCTGCTGTCCTCCAAAACAGACAAAGAGCTGACTCGACCGTCTGAAGCTTTCAGTACGTTCCAAGTAAATGCTCAGGGCACGGACTGGGCATAACAAGGAGAGGTTGGGGTCGCCTTCCTGAGAAGGGATAGCTTGCAGAGTGACCACCTGGTCCCTGAAGGGAGTGGTGGGCACTTTGGGCACATAACCGGGCCGGGGTCTCAGGATAACGTGAGAGTTAGCCGGCCCGAATTCGAGGCACGAGTCACTGACGGAGAGGGCTTGGAGGTCTCCCACTCTTTTGATCGATGTGAGCGCAGTCAGGAGAGCCGTCTTTTGGGAGAGAGCACTGAGTTCGACTGACTGGAGCGGCTCAAAGGGATCTGACTGTAGGCCCCGGAGGACCACAGACAGATCCCAAGAGGGGACAAGGCGCGGTCTGACGGGGTTCAGCCTGCGTGCACCTTTAAGGAATCGTATAACCAAATTGTGCTTCCCAACCGATCTACCTTCCACCAGGTCGTGGTTAGCGGCAATAGCGGCTACCTGGACCTTAAGTGTTGAAGCAGAAAGGTGTCTATCCAGTCCTCCTTGGAGGAAGGAAAGCACCGTTCGGATGCCACATCTCCGTGGGTTCTCCCCCCGGGAGGAACACCAGTTTGTGAATTTGCGCCATCTGAGGTCGTACAGCCGCCTCGTGGAAGGAGCTCTCGACTGCAACAGAGTGTTTACCACCGCCAGTGGGAGATCTCTGAAATCCTCCTGGTCGCGTCCAGGGACCATACGTGGAGGTTCCAGAGATCTGGGCGCGGGTGCCATATCGTGCCCTTCCCCTGTGAAAGGAGGTCCTTCCTCAGGGGAATGCGCCAGGGAGGAACGGGGGAGAGGAGCACCAGCTCTGAGAACCAAACCCTGTTGGGCCAGTAGGGGGCCACCAGCAGGATCTGTTCTCTGTCCTCCCTGACTTTGCACAGGGTCTGTGCAATTAGGCTCACTGGTGGAAACGCATACTTGAGGAGGCCCTGAGGCCAGCTGTGTGCCAGTGCATCTGTGCCGAGGGGCGCCTCGGACAGACCGTACCACAACTGGCAGTGAGTGTTCTCTATCGAGGCAAACAGGTCGACCTGGGCCTGACCGAAAAGACTCCAGATCAGCTGAACCGTCTGAGGGTGAAGTCTCCACTCGCCCCGAAGCGAAGTCTGTCGGGAGAGCGCGTCCGCTACCCAATTGAGTTCGCCCGGTATGTGGGTGGCTCGTAGAGACTTGACATTGTTTCGACACCAAAGGAGGAGATGGCGGGCTAGCTGTGACATGCGAAAGGAGCGTACACCGCCCTGGTGATTGATGTAGGCTACAGTCGCAGTGCTGTCTGTGCGGACCAGCACGTGTTTGCCCTGAACCAAAGGTCGGAACCTCTTCAGGGCCAAAAACACTGTCAGCAGCTCGAGGCAATTGATATGCCAATGCAGCCGAGGGCCCGACCGGAGCCCTGCAGCTGCTTGCCCATTGCATACGGCGCCCCAGCCTGTGTTGGATGCATCTGTCGTAACCAAAATGCGCCTGGACACTTGTCCTAAGGGCACCCCGGCCCGTAGGAACGAAATGTCTTTCCAAGGACCGAGGGTTTTTAGACATACGGGTGTGACGTGCACCCGGTATGAACCCTGGCGCCATGGCCATCTCGGGACTCGGGAACGCAGCCAGTGTTGTAACGGTCTCATGTGCATCAGGCCCAGCGGCGTGACGGCGGCTGCGGATGCCATGTGACCCAGGAGCCTCTGAAATTGTTTGAGGGGGACCGTCGGGCTGCGTGAGAGCTTCTGGACGCAGCTCAGCACTGACTGTGCACGCTCCGGGGAGAGCCGTGCACTCATGGCAACCGAGTCTAGTTGTATACCGAGAAAAGAGATGCTCCGTACCGGGGCGAGCTTGCTCTTTTCCCAGTTGACCCGAAACCCCAGATGGGCCAGATGGTTGAGAACCACATCCCTGTGTTTGCATACCAACTCCTGAGAGTGTGCTATGACCAGCCAGTCGTCGAGGTAATTGAGAATGCGGATGCCCCTCTCCCGGAGAGGGGCAAGGGCTGCCTCTGCGACTTTCGTAAAGACGCGGGGAGACAGGGAGAGCCCAAATGGAAGGACTTTGTACTGAAATGCTCGACCTTCGAAGGCAAACCGCAGGAAGGGCCTGTGTCTTGGAAGAATCGAGACATGAAAGTACGCGTCTTTCAGGTCTATCGCCACAAACCAATCCTGGAATCTGATGCACGTGAGAATGCGTTTGAGCGTTAGCATTCTGAAGGGGAGCTTGTGAAGGGCCCGATTCAGAATCCTCAGATCCAGGATTGGTCTTAAACCGCCACCTTTCTTGGGTACAATGCAGTAGGGGCTGTAGAACCCTTTCTTCATGTCGGCCGAGGGGACCGGCTCTATCGCGTCCTTCGCCAGAAGGGTCGCGATCTCCGCCCGAAGAACCGCAGCATTCTCGTCCCGAACCGCGGTAGAGAAGATGCCGCTGAACTTGGGCGGGTTGCGTGCGAATTGGATAGCATAGCCGAGTCGGATGGTTCTGAGAAGCCAGCGAGAGAGGTTGGGTATCTCGAGCCAAGCTGTAAAACTCTCTGCCAACGGTCTCAGGGGGACCACCGACGTACCTCGGGTGGGTACGGTGTGACTGAGTTGTGGTGAAAGCCCTTTGTTCGGGGGCGTGCTGTCCCGGAGGACACAAGGTGCTTTGATCGCCATAACCGACATACAAGGATCCGTGAGAAGATCGCCTGAGCTCAGGGGATCGACTGACGGATGCGCTTGTTTCTCTGTCAAAGTATGCAGAAGCGCAAGTTTTGCGGTTGAGCATGCTTTGATGTGTTTTGGTGGCTGGGTACCCCGGAGGGACCCAGCCATGGGAGGATCGACCATCGGAACCGACAGACAAGGATCCATCAGAAGATCGCCTGAGCTCAGGGGATCGACTGATGGATGCACTTGATTCGTCAAAGCATGCCGAAGCGCAGGCCCTGCGGTTGAGCATGCTTTGACATGTTTTAGTGGCTGGGTACCCCGGAGGGACGCAGTCACATAGATTTTTTCGCCCAGAGAAGAAAATTGCTCTTTTATTGACCATGTGGTGGCCGTCTGCCGAGAGGCAGACAGCCGGGGTGGAGCCGAAACCCACACTCGTCCCCTCGCCGAGTGTGGATCCAGACAGGTCAGCAGATCTCTCTCCTCCGGGCTGCTCGTTTCAGGAACGCTTCGAAGCCTGACGAGGGTTCTTAGCGGCCTGAGACTGAGCTAACGGCGCCACCTTCTTGCGAGAGCTCGACCGCAAGGCTGGTTTAGGTGCAGGACCAGCCTGTGGCGGGCCCTGAGCCGGTCTGGAAGGCGGTCGTCCTCGGCGTGAAACAGGCGGAGGCTGCTGCCTCGGGGGTGCGGGCCCGGGGGGCGGCGCCCGACGAGGCAAGATGTGTTTGATAGCCTCCGTCTGTTTCTTCACTGCGGAGAACTGCTGTGCAAATTCCTCGACAGTGTCGCCAAAGAGACCAGCCTGAGAAATGGGGGCGTCAAGAAAGCGAACCTTCTCAGCGTCCTTCATTTCCGCCAGATTCAGCCAAAGGTGGCGCTCCTGGACCACCATAGTGGACATCGCCCTCCCCAGAGCCTGCGCCGTGACCTTCGTAGCTCGTAGAGCATAGTCAGTCGCCGAGCGCAGATCCTGCAAAAGCTCTGGTTTGGGAACACCCTCGTGCAACTCGCTAAGAACCTTGGCTTGATAGACCTGCAGGACGGCCATAGCGTGAAGGGCGGACGCAGCTTGTCCAGAAGCAGCATAAGCCTTCCCCACGAGAGCGGAAGAAGCCTTACATGCCCTGGACGGGAGTTTTGGGCGGTCCCGCCAGGTGGCGGCGGTCTGCGGGCAAAGATGCACCGCGATCGCACGCTCCACGGCGGGAACCTCCGTATACCCCTTCGCTGGACCTCCATCGAGGGTGGTGAGAGAGGAAGAACCGCTAAGACGCGTTCTGGCTGAAAAAGGAGCCTTCCACGACTTAGTCAGTTCCTCATGCACTTCCGGGAAGAAAGGAACTGGGGTAGAACGTGGCCGAGAACCACGGTCGTTACCCAGATACCAATCATCCAGCCGTGAGCGCTCAGGACGGGGCGGAGACTTCCACTCAATCCCGATTGCTTTGGCCGCCCGTTCGAGCATGGCCGCCATTTCCGCGTCTGCTACTGACTGAGAACCCGCCCCCGCAGCGGGTGCCTCAGACAGCGCGTCTGCTTCAGATGGCTGCCCACTCTCCGATGCTGCAGACACTTCTTCCTCCCCCGCAGGAGCCCCGAATAACCAATCCAACCCGTACTGAGACGAGTTTTCAAAGTCATCCGAAAGCTCGACCGGCAGACACACAGAGCGCGAGGGACGTGGGGAATTACCCGGCGAAACGCTCGCGCTCTCTCGCTCTTCATCAACACGCGCCGCGGCAGCCTCGTACCCGGAAGTAGAAGGACGAGCCGCGGGAGCGGTTGATGCGAGCCGCGGTCTTTTAGTAAAGAACGCGACTCGCGAACGAAGTGTGCTGAGGGGCATGTCCTCGCAAGCAGGACATCCGCCCTCGCTGAACGCTGCTTCAGCATGGTCACGACCCAAACATTGAAGACAGAGCTCGTGCCGATCGTTTTGGGAGAGAAAGAAGCCGCAACCAGAAGGACACGGAAGGAAAGGCATAGTAAACACACAAACCCACCGTGTCTGCACTCTTTTAGAGAAATTTGCTCTTTAGATTTTATTAAGAGGAAATCTGCTCTTCAAGATTCGCCGTCGAAGCACCCAGGGGACTCTCACTGCTACTGCGTTCGAGAAGGAAGAGACCGCTGCCCGTGCCGTAGATCCAACGACGAGAGAGGTGAGTAACGCTGCTTCTCAATGAAGAGACGCTGCATTCGGCTCCGAAGAAACAGAACAATGAGTGTTGCCTAGCCCCCCCCTCTTATGCCCGGATCTCCGGGGCGGAGCGGGCTATGCAAATACTGCATACCAATTCTCATTGGCCTTTTCTCAAAGCTGTCAGAGGTATTCGGGCTCTCAAGAGCGACCCCTAGTCGTCACTTCGACACAACGTCGAACGTGAACGACAGACGGGGAACTTAGCTTTTCATTTAAATGTATTAATTTATTTTGCTAGGAGTATTTATTTTTGTATTTATGTTTTATAGTGTTTATTAATGTTTTAAATAGCTGTATATTTTTATATAATCATTACGGTTTTTATTTTAGTTTTTCACATTTTCTATGCTTTCGTCCTTTTTTTCATTTTAGGTTTTTGAGTTATTTACTTCAATTTTAATACCTGAAATTAAAATTAAATAAAAGTAAGTAAATGAATGCGGGTAAATACGTGACCAGGATTTAACCAAGCGAGCAAGAAATTTTAGGCTGAGATGATAATAAATTGTATATATATATTAAAGGCCGTCAGTTTAAAGGAACACTCCCACATTTTTTGAAAATATTATTTAATTTATTCAGTCATTTTAGTTTAGTAATTATTTGATTTATTTTTAGTGCATTTTTTCAGTTATTTGACAAGAAAACGTTTCGCTTTTCATTTAAATGTATTAATTTATTTTGCTAGGAGTATTATTTTTGTATTTATGTTTTATAGTGTTTATTAATGTTTTAAATAGCTGTATATTTTTTTATAATAATTACGGTTTTTATTTTAGTTTTCCACATTTTCTATGCTTTTGTCCTTTTTTTCATTTTAGGTTTTTGAGTTATTTACTTCAATTTTAATACCTGAAATTAAAATTAAATAAAAGTAAGTAAATGAATGCGGGTAAATACGTGACCAGGATTTAACCAAGCGAACAAGAAAGGCTGAGATGATAATAAATTGTATATATATATTAAAGGCCGTCAGTTTAAAGGAACACTCCCACATTTTTTGAAAATATTATTTAATTTCATTCAGTCATTTTAGTTTAGTAATTATTTGATTTATTTTTAGTGCATTTTTTCAGTTATTTGACAAGAAAACTTTTCGCTTTTCATTTAAATGTATTAATTTATTTTGCTAGGAGTTTTATTTTTGTATTTATGTTTTATAGTGTTTATTAATGTTTTAAATAGCTGTATATTTTTATATAATCATTACTGTTTTTATTTTAGTTTTCCACATTTTCTAAGCTTTTGTCCTTTTTATTCATTTCAGTTATTTTATTCATTTTGAGTTATTTACTTCAATTTTAATACTTTTAGCACCTGAACTAAAACACTTTAGTCTGTTGTCAACACATTTCTATTTTCAGTTTTTTTAAGTAATGTTTTTCAAATACTAATATAGTATTTTATTTGATTGCATCATGCTCTATTCATGCCAAGACCGCTCGCAGAAGGGCTGAGAAACACCCTTGGGTGCCAGACTTAATGCATTAAAAGTAAGTAAATGAATGCGGGTAAATACGTGACTTACGAAATACGTGATTTAACCAAGCGAACAAAAAACTTTAGGCTGAGATGATAATAAATTGCATATATATTAAGGCTGTCAGTTTAAAGGAACACTCCAATTTTTTTGAAAATAGGCTCATTTTCCAACTCCCCTAGAGTTAAACGGATGCATTTTACCATTTTTGAATCCATTCAGCCGATCTCCGGGTCTGCCGGTAGCACTTTTAGTATAGCTTAGCATAAACCTCTACTTACCTAGAAACCTGTTAAAAAATCAAAGAAAGATGTCCAATGGATTTAGAGGCTTTTGCATCTGAACTCTGCATACAGAAAAATAAATTGAGAGATAAATAAGTGGTATGTACATTTGTGCTATAGATGATAGAATGGAATAGAATGGAAAGAGACGCAGGGATGTATTTGGATGGAGGTGGTAACAAATAAATATAAGGTTATTGCACAATGAGGTGAACATTTAACTGTTCATAAGGTGGATTGCTTGGGGGAAGAAACTGTTCTTGTGCCTGGTCGTCCTGGTATTTGGGGCTCTGCATAAATTATGTAACATTCTATTGAATAATAAATTATATATTATGTTATAAGTAAATTAACAATAATTAAGTGTAAAAAGTTAAAAAGTTAAAAAAAAAAAGTTTTTATAACTATATTTGCAAGGAATAAGTTATGTAACATTCTAATGAATAATAATAAATGATATATTATAAATAAATACATAAAATAATAGTGTAAAGTAAAAAAAAGTTTATATAATAATATTTGCAAGGCATAAATTATGTATTTTAATGAATAATAAATGATATTATAGATACAATTTTTTGTGTAAAAAAAGTAAATATATATATATATATATATATATGTGTGTGTGTGTGTGTGTGTGTGTAATTATATATGCAAAGCATGGATTATGTAATATTATAATTACATTTTTTTGCAGGTATTTCACCTGAATTACATAGATTTTTCTAAATATATGGTATCATTTCTAAACACACGTCTGTAAGGTTCTGATAGTTTTGATAGTTTGATAGTTGAATTTTTGTTCTCATTTACATGAGAACAAAAATTTCATAAGGTGGATTGCCTGGGGGAAGAAACTGTTCTTGTGCCTGGTTGTCCTGGTATTTGGGGAACTGCATAAATTATGTAACATTCAGTTGAATAATAATAATAAATTATATATTGTGTTATAAATTAACAAAATTAAGTGTAAAAAGTAAAAATAAATAAATAAAATGTTTATATAACTATATTTGGAAGGCATAAATAATGTAAAAAGTTACAATATATATTTAATTATATATGCAAGGCATGGATTATGTAATATTCTAATTAATAATAATGAATGATCTATATATATATATATATATATATATATATATAATAAACAAAATTAATAGTGCAGAAAAAAATATATATATTTATATAACTACATTTGCAAGGAATAAGTTACGTGACATTCTAATGAATAATAATTAATAATGTTTTATAAATAAATACATAAACAAATAAAATAATAGTGTAAACAGTAAAAAAAAATATTTATATAACTACATTTGCAAGGCATATGGCATATAATATGTTAATGAATAATAAATTATTATAGATAAATAAAATTATTTGTGTAAAAAGTTAAAAACCATATATATATATATATATATATATGCAAGGCATGATTTATGTAATATTCTAATTAATGATAATTAATGATCTGTCTATCTATATATGTATTAATTTATTTTTGCAGGTATTTTACCTGTAATTTTTTTTTTTTTTTTTGTGAATGAGTTACAGGAAATGACAGATTTTTCTAAATATCATTTCTAAACACACGTCTGCGAGGTTCTGATAGTTTTGATAGTTTCATATTTGTTTCAGTAGCTTTTGGAGTAATTACACTGTAAAAGCGCCTACTTATCTACCTGGAACAGCTTCGTCTTGTTCAGAAGAGCAGGGTGTCCTTTCTCTCTTCTCCCTTCTGTCTGCCAGGACCACAGGCGCTTGAATAAATACTGATATTTCATCACCTCTGAAGTAGTGAAGGAAAAGCAAAGGTCTTGAGCAAATATTTTCTAAGGTCCAAAAGAGTTGGTAGATATTTGGTGTCAAGAAAGCATGTTTGTACAAGAGCATTATATCAGCGGCCAGTGCGGACGTCTGCTCAGAGGAAAGTTTTATTGCTCTTTCGTAGCTCAGGAGACTTAATGGAGTAAAGGAATAGGTCACTCAAAAATAAAAATTGTATAAAAATGTACGCACCCTCAGGCCTTCCGACATTTAGATGAGTTTGTTTGTTCATTGCATCAGATTTGGAGAAATTCAGCATTGCATTGCTTGTTCAACAATGGGTCATCTGCAGTGAATGGGTGCCATCCAAACATGGGTGAGTCCAAACAGCTGATAAAACATGACAATAATAATTTAAAGTAATCCACACCACTCCAGTGCATCAATTAACATCTTGTAAAGCAAAAAGCTACGTTTTTGTAAGAAATGTAATTAAAAAAAAGGGAGATATTGTTGACTCTGTGTGCGAGCTTTATGCCGAGATATGCAATTAACAGACATGTTACACAAAAGTTATCACTGTCAGAGACTGTATTCCAATCAGCAGGCTGGGAATTCAGTTCAAATCAAGATTTCTCACGCTTGAGCGAAGCAGGTTTCCAAGATGAAGCATCTGCCTTGATGCTACATGATTGTCAGTGCAGATAGCAGCCCAGCATGGCCAGTTGTTCTGTGTTGCTTTTGTTAAACCAGATTCAAAGGATTTGTTTCATCCCAGCTGCTAATCTGAAATTGGATCACCAAGAACCGAGACAAGACTTCTCTCTTCCAATTTTTTTTTAAGCTGCGTTTAAGGCTTTTCACACTATTTATATTCCTGTCAGGACACTTTTAACCCTAGGTTAAGCATCGTTTGACACTGGTCATTTTGAAAAGGGTCTGAACTGCTTTTATGATCTTGCACTGTAAAAAAATCTGTAAAATTTATGGTAGAAAGTTGCACTTTTACCGTAAAAAATACAGTTTCAACGTTTTACAGTTTATGGCTTTCACTTAAATTTACAGGTAAATACCGTAATTTCATTAACTGATATAATGGTAATGTACCATTATATGGTGAATTTTACAGTCAAAAACTGTAAAAATGCTACAGTAAAAACCTGTTAAATGGTTAATGGTAAAAGACTGTAAAATTTACCGTAAATAACCATAAATTGACATTCCCAGAATTCCCTGCATGTTTTTTTTTTGTTGAAATAACTTTCTTCTTAGTTTTTTCTTAGCAGGTTTGTACATTAGGGTTGTATGCTACATCTAGTGTTGTTAAATTAATGTTTATTGCATTATTTCAGTTTCATGTGTGTTGCATTACCATTATATCAGTTAATGAAATTACGGCATTTACTTGTAAATTTAACTGAAAACCGTAAACTGTAAAACGTTGCTACCATATTTTTTACAGTACAATTCTGGGAACCACAGCTGCCAGTTTTCTACCGTAAATTTTACAGTTTTTTTTTTTTTTTACAGTGCAACCTATTGAAGTACTGAAATCTGTTTTATACCTTTGTAATACACTGATAAACACCAAAAGCAGGTGGTGATGAGAAAGTCACATGATGAACCAACGCCCATCACAATCAGCTTTTAAATATTAACATATATAGAAGGTGCACAGTGTCATTCACACATTAAAATGAAATAATGCAATAAACATTAATTTAACAACATTAGATGTAGCGTACAACCCTAATGTATAAACCTGCTAAGAAAAAAAGAGTTATTTCAACAAAAAAAGGTCACATTTTAAAAAGTGTAACAAGGAATTCTGGGAATGTCCGTTTACAGTTATTCACTGTAAATTTTACAGTCTTTTACCGTTAAACATTTTAAAGGTTTTTAATGTAGCAATTTTACAGCTTTTTACTGTTAAATTAAGTCACTTTTTTATCACAAATGCAAGTTCCAGTGTTGGGGGTAAAACATTACAAGTAACGCTAGTATTATAAGTAACTTGCCCCAACACTGTGTATTACTCGCAGTTCTGACATTTTTCTCAAAATTGTGAGAACTCAATTGCGAGTTTATAAAAAAATGTGTTTATATCTTACAAGTCTGACTTTATTTCTCAGAATTGCGTGATATAAACTTGCAATTGCGAGTTACTGTATGAAGTCAGAATTGCGAGAAAAAAAGTCTGAATTTTGAGATACAAACTCACATTTGCAAGAAAGTCTGGATTCAGAATTTTGAGATGTAAACTTGCAATTGTGAGTTATAAAGTCAGAATGGCAATTCTGAGAAAAAAGTCAGAACTATTGTGAGTAGTTTATTTCTCTTTATTTCTCAGAATTGTGACTTGCTCACAAATGCGAGTTTGTATCGCACAAAATACTTTTTTCTCGCAAATTTGAGTTTGTATATGACAATTCAGACTTTTTTCTCAGAATTGCATGATAAAAACTCACAGTTGAGAGAAATAAAGTCAAAATTGTAAGCTAAAAATTCTGACTTTTTTTTTGCAAATGCAAGGTTGTATCTTGCAATTCTGACATTTTTCTTGCAGTTCTGACTTTTTTTTCTCACAAATGCTAGTTTATATCTTGCCGTTCTGACTTTTTTCTCGCAAATTCAAGTTTATATCTAGTAATTCTGACTTTTCTCCTAAAATTGTGTGATATAAACTCAGAATTGCGAGTTGAAGTCTGCATTGCAATTCTGAAAGAAAGTCTATTGTGAGTTCATATCTTGTAAATGCGAGTTTATAATCTCACAATTCTGATATTTTTCCTGCAATTCTGTCCTTTAGTTCTTTTTTCTCAGAATTGTGTGATGTAAACTCACAGTTGAGAGAAATAAAGTCAGAATTGCAAAGTTAGAACTGTTTATATCTTGCAATTCTGACTGTATTTCTCAGAATTATGAGCTTATGTTTTGAGAATTGTGAGATAAATTTTTTTTATCTTTTATTCATTGGCGGAAACGGGCTTCCATAGAATACACAATGACTTTTGAAAGCACTAGCGTTTTTTGCCAGCATAATCTGTAAGCATAATGTTTATTGCTAAAAGGGATAGTTCACTCCAAAAAAGAAATACGTTTTGTCATGATTTACCTACCTTCATGTCATTTCAAACCTGCATGACTTTGTTTCTTCTGTAGAGCACATCAGAAAGCTATTTTGGTATTTGGTTTTATGGACAAAAAACACACACACACACACACACACACACACACACACACACACACACACACACACACTTCAAAATGTCTTCCTTGTAGAATGGCATGAGGTTGAGTGAAGGATTCTGTCGCTTTTTCATTTTTGTATAAACTTTGCCTTTAAGTTAACCGGCTGACCCCTGACACCTTGGTACTTTTCTGTTAATGTAATTTGCACATTATTTTGGGAAACTTTTGGCTTATTTGTACAGAAGTGGGAACAAATGTTGCTTTTGTGCATATTTTTGGTGACATCTTCCATGAATGACTCTTGGGATGTATTTGAGAATCACTTTAATTCTCTCTAAAGACTGCATGTGTGTTTGCAGCTGTTTGTTTGTTTGGTGCCACGCTCATTTCAGGAACAACCATACGGATTATAAATGGATGTATTCAGGAGAACGATCTCCCCTGGTTCTGAATTGACGGCTTTGACATGTCCCATAAAAATAAACCAAGATTAAAATTAAAACACTTCAATGTTTTGTTCAAACAAAGATGCTAAATAGCAAGGTAATGAGGGGATTTGAAACTAGGGACAACTATCAGTCACTAAAACAATTACTTTATTTAAATTAAATTAAATTATTGCTGTTGTTTGTTTCAAATAATAATTTAATTAACTTAGAATTATTGTTTGATTTCTGATTATTATAATTCACTCATTTATTAATTTAAATGTAATATAATGTGTTTATTTACAGTTAAGTCATATAAATTAACTAAGTAAAAGTTATGTACATAATATAAACATAACATAAACATAAATTACTTTATTAAAATGAATAATTTATTAATTATAATTGTATTTCTGTATACATTATGGTGTTTTATTAGTTTAGTTTGATATAATGTGTTTATATCTTCTGAAAAGATGAAATGAAGCTGTGAATAATCTATTTATTACATAGTATAATATAATATAAAGAATATACAATAATATTTAATTAATAAAAGTATATAGACTAAAAATATTTCCTGATTATCCCAAAGAAAACATTAATTAATTGATTAAAATATAACTAGGCATATTTAAAATATTTAATGAATTCATAATGAACATTTTTGTAATTATAATGTTGTAATTCCTATTATAATGTGTTTTATTGAGCTGTATCAGTTAATTGAATAAAAGTTTCTAGTTTCCCAGGATCTGAGAAGCCATGATCTGCATTAAAAAAGAATAATACCTTTTATATCGATATGGAGATTATGTAGATTAGCTCAATTTACATAAAAAGTGTCTCAATTAGATTTAACAATATCTAAGCGGGAGGATTCTCATTGTGGCTCATTGTAGTGTCACTTTGATTCATTTCAATCACTTTCTCTCATTGATCGTCTAATATGTGATGTCAAAACGCTAAAACAAAACGCAGACTTTTATCGGACAAGAACTAAACGAATTACTTGCAGCCCTGGAGCCGACCTGAAAAGTGTTAGATTTTAACAGACTCTCTAATCTAATCATTAGTGCAAGGACAAATTAAATTTAACCGCTAAAGACTCAAAGTGGGAGGCTGGTTACGGTGTTCGCTCGAATCCAACATTTTAATTACCGCAACGGGCTTTATGTAGTTTCCCCACGGGAAGCGCGGGCCGAGGTGAGGCCAGGGAAGCGAGGAAATCTGCTGCTTTGGAAGAAGTACTTGTGAGAAGAGGCCAAGTTCACGGTGGCCGAGCTCAAGGCTCCTCTGAGGTCAGCGTTTTCTCTTTCAATTAGGCCAGCTATGTCCGTAATGTATTCAGAGGAGGCGATCTACTCAAGGCCAGTGGGAGCTGAATGCTAGAGTACTGTGTTGGCTGTGATGGCCTTAAACTTTGGCTTTTCCAACCACTGTTTGTAAGTTAACACTGTTGCCCTTGTTAGCAATGAAGAGATTGAGTGGAACACTTTCACTGATAGATAAGAAATACTACATCTTTACATTTTCTGCAGAAAACATGAGCGCTGCTTGCCTTAGAAAGGGTCATTTGTATTACTACTCTAGCTGGGTCCATCCATGTCAAATCAACCAAATTTCAAAAACTTCCTAATAATTCCTGCTAATACTTTTTCTGAGGAAAGATAGACATGTATAGTGATGAAAGCCAAAATATTAAATGTCATGGATGAATATTTACTGAGCAGTCCACTATTTTGTTGAGAGAGGTCAAAATGGCTACTTTCACCTTAGATTTAGAGTGGGTTAAAAATGACTTCAGAAAGATGGCAGCATCATTATCTTATTTTTACACAGAGATTGGTATCTCTATTAGTGAAATCGGTTGACTTTAGCAATCTTTGTTGCTTTATGTGCCAATGGTGACCATTCAAAAATGAGGAAACAGCACTTTTAATTTTTTTTTTCTCCAAAGTTTGCATGCCTGTAACTCAATAAGTATTAAATATATGTTAATGCCCTTTTAGATATTGGGTCTTAACAAACTTTTCTTTTGCCATCTTTATTTTTAATGCATTATGAGATTTGGTTCTAGAGATATTGGAATTTCAATATGGCTCCAAGAGTAAAAATTGTTCAAATGTGCACATTTTCACAGGTCCAAAAACCAAATGTGGGTCAGTTTGAAAAAATACGTGGGTCAGTTTGAAATTTGTTTTGATTTTGCTAATACTTTTTTTGAGAAAAGACAGACATGTATAGTGATGAAAGCCAAAATATTAAATATCATGGATAAATATTTACTGAGTAATCCACTATTTTGTCAAGGGAGGTCATAATGGCTATTTTCACCTTAGATTCAGAGTCAAGTTACAGGGGGTTAAAAACAACTTCAGAAAGATGCCAGCATCATTATCTTATTTTTACACAGAGATTGGTAGCTCTATTAGTAAAATCTGTTGACTTTAACCATGTTTGTTGCATTATGTGCAATGGTGACCATTCAAAAATGAGGAAACAGCACTTTTTCTCCAAAGTTTGCATGCCTGTAACTGAAGAAGTATTAAATATATTTTAATGCCCTTTTAGATATTGGGTCCTAACAAACTTTTCTTTTGGCATCTTAATTTTAATGCCCTGTGAGATTTGGTTCTAGAGATATTGTAATTTCAGTATGGCTCAGGGAGTAAATCGTTGAAATGTACACATTTTCACTGGTCCAAAATCCAAAATGTGGGTCAGTTTGAAAAAATATGTGGGTCAGTTTGAAGAAATTTTTGATTTTGCTAATACTTTTTTTGAGGAAAGATAGACATGTATAGTGTTGAAAGCCAAAATATTAAATATCATGGATAAATATTTACTGAGTAATCCACTATTTTGTCAAGGGAGGGCAATTTTGACCTTAGATTCAGAGTCAAGTTACAGGGGGTTAAAAATGACTTCAAAAAGAGGGCAGCATCATTATCTTATTTTTGGACAAAGATTGGTAGCTCTATTAGCAAAATCTGTTGACTTTAGCCATCTTTGCTGCATTATGTGCCCACGGTGACCATTCAAAAATGAGGAAACAGCACTTTTTCTCCAAAGTTTGCATGCCTGTTACTCAAGAAGTATCAAATATATTCTAATGCCCTTTTAGATATTGGGTCTTAACAAACTTTTCTTTTGTCAGCTTTATTTTTAATGCCCTATGAGATTTAGTTCCAGAGATATTGGAATTTCAATATGGCTCTGGGAGTAAAAAATCAAAATGTGCACATTTTCACTGGTCCAAAAACCAGTCAGTCAGTTTTTCTCAAACTGGGTTAGTTTGAGAAAAAAAATTTGGGTCAGTTTGAAGACATTTTTGATTTTGCTAATACTTTTTTTGAGGAAAGATAGACATGTATAGTGATGAAAGCCAAAATATTAAATGTCATGGATGAATATTTACTGAGTAATCCACTATTTTAATCCACTATTAATATTTACTGAGTAATCCACTATTTTAATCCACTATTAATATTTACTGAGTAATCCACTATTTTGTCATCTTTCAGAAAAATGACTTCAGAAAGATGGCAGCATCATTATCTTGTTTTTACATAGAGATTGGTATCTCTATTAGTAAAATCTGTTGACTATAGCCATCTTTGTTGCATTATGTGCCAATGGTGACCATTCAAAAATGGGGAAGCAGCACTTTTCAAGTTTTTCTCCAAAGTTTGCATGGCTGTAACTCAAGAAGTATTAAATATATGTTAAGGCCCTTTTAGATATTGAGTCTTAATAAACTTTTCTTTTGGCATCTTTATTTTTAATGTCCTATGAGATTTGGTTCTAGAGATATTGGAATTTCAATATGGCTCCGGGAGTAAATCATTAAAATGTACACATTTTCACTGCACCAAAAACCAAATGTGGGTCAGTTTGAAAAAATACGTTGGTCAGTTTGAAGAAGATTTCATTGATGAATATTTTCTGAGTAATCCACTATTTTGTCGAGGGAGGTCAAAATGTCAGTTTTCACCTTAGATTCAGAGTCAAGTTACAGGGGGTTAAAAATGACTTCAGAAAGATGGCAGCATCTTTATCTTATTTTTTGCACAAAGATTGGTATCTCTATTAGTAAAATCTGTTGACTTCAACCATCTTTGTTGCGTTATGTGCCAATGGTGAATTCAAAAATGGGGAAACAACACTTTTTTATTTTTCTCCAAAGTTTGCATGCCTGTAACTCAAGAAATATTAAAGATATTTTAATGCCCTTTTAGATATTGGGTCTTAACAAACTTGTCTTTTGTCATCTTTTTTTAATGCTCAATGAGATTTGGTTCCAGAGATATTTAATAAGAAGTATTAAATATATTTTAATGCCCTTTTAAATATTGGGCCTTGAAAAGAACAAACTTTTATTTTGGCATCTGTATTTTTAATGCCCTATGAGATTTGGTTCCAGAGATATTGGAATTTCAGTATGGCTCTGGGAGTAAAAATTGTTAAAATGTACACATTTTCACTGGTCAAAAACCAAATGTGAGTTTGAAAAATACAGTACTTTTTTTTTCTTTTAAAAAGGAATGTCTGAAGAACAAATAATGTTAAAACTAGAGTTGTTTCTTGTTTCTTTCTGTCAAGACAGCTGCACTGAACATACCAGTCTGAGTGCCATAAATATTATTTTTCCAAAGTTTGATCTGTTTTTTGCTAGTGAATCGCTTGAACTGAATGATCAAAACCATGTGTTTGAATCAATCAGAGTGATTCCAGCGTAAATTACTCACTCATATGATTCGGTTTGTCTGTTCTTTGCTTCAGTGATGTTTACACAACTCTGTCAGTACTTCTACTGGCTTAGCTCACTAGTTTTATAACATTAACTGAAATAAGCGAATAAAGTTTGATGTGTAGCAATAAAATATCAATATTTCCATTCCAAAGACAACATCCAACATAAGTCTACAAACATATTCAGGTGAGCTAACTAGTGAAAACACTCAATTAAAATGACGAGTTGCACCTCAAAATACATGTTAGATGTTTATAGCTTAATTCTCTATATTTTAAATAGTTTTACCAATGGTGTGTATGTTTTAAACACTTAGGGTACCTTATATGATATATTTCCCATCCTTGTTATATGTCTGCCTGTTGTTTATCTTACCGTGTATGTAAGAGTGTGAAATAATATCCATAGAGGAGAAAACAGATGTGAGATTAGCCTTGAAGAGTATCAGGCTAATAACAGAACATCCCGAGGCTCTCCACAGGCCACAAAACCATCATTTTTCCATAACAACATAATGCTACATGATGCTGTTTTGCTGCTACTAAAGCCACAAGTGCACAAATGTACCTTTCTTTCTTTCTGTTGTTTTATTTTCAGTTTTTAAATACGATTATTTTATTTTTTTATGTTACCTTGCCCTACATTGCAAACACTGTTTGTTCCAGAACCTTACTGCAAAAAAAAAAAAGCAGTAGCTACATTTTAAATTTTACAGATTTCACTAAAATTTTAAACTTAAAGAAAAAACTTAAGCTTAAAGTTATGTACAAAACTAAGAAGAAACACATTTATTTCAATGAAAATCCATCAAATTTGAGCAAATGAAATTCTGGTAATGTTAAGTTTATATAGTATTTTAATATAGTTTTAGAGTATCTAATATAGTTTTTATAGTATAAAGCAACGGAATGTTAACTAATTCTCTAACAGTAGCATTTTACAGTTTTTTACAGTCTCTTCTGCTTACCAAGCCTGCATTTTTTTTTTTTTTTTGTTCCAGAGTACAACAAAAACAGTAAAATTTTTAAATATTTTGACTATTTAAAATAACTGCTTTCTATTTGAATATATTTCAAAATTTAATTTATTCCTGTGATTTCAAAGCTGAATTTTTAGCATCATCACTCCAGTCACATGATCCTTCAGAAATAATTGATGAATACAGAATTCAGAAGAACAGCATTTATCTGAAATAGAAATCTTCTGTAGAATTATAAAAGTCTTCATCATCACTTTTGATCAATTTAAAGCATCCCTGCTAAAAAAAAAAGCATTCATTTCTATTATTTCTATTATATAAAAAAAAAAAAACGAAATACAGACCCCGAGCGTTTGAGTGGTATAGTGTATAATGTTAAAGGCTTTTTATTTCAGATAAATGCTAATCTTTGCATCTTTCTATTCATCGACGAACCTGAAAAATGTACTCAACTGTTTTAAATATGCATAATAATAATATTACATCTTAAACAGCAAATCAGCATATTAGAATGCTTTTTGAAAGTAATGTAGCTGAAAATGTAGATTCGATCACAGGAATAAATTACATTGTAAAATATATTCAAATGGAAAGCAGTTATTTTAAATAGTCAAAATATTTCACAATGTTACTGTACTTTGGATCAAATAAATGCAAGCTTGGTAAGCAAAAGAGGGTAAAGGATAAGGATAAAACATAAAAAAAATACTATTCAAAAACTTTTGACTGGTAGTGTATAATTAAATCTATTCAAAAATCTCCTTAAAGTTTAGGAGCACCTTCTAATCAATAATCAAAACATCTGATCCATTATGAGGTGGTATTTGACTCCTTAAAGTGATTTATAGGGGAACTTCTATGTCTTTTCATAAACTTTTTGAACTTTCTGGTCTGGCTTTCTCAAGCCAACTTAAAGTTTTTTATTTTCTTTTTTTGTCAAGCAGGGTCAAAGTACCATTTTTATTTAGCATATTTAGTTACATGCTGCTGTTTTTGACTCTTTATATTCTATATAGTACAAAATTGTATTTATTTTTTTCAAACCATCGTGTATATTTTATATTATGTTTCATTTTTTCCCCAAAAATATTTAGTTGCATTCTGCTGTTTTTGACTATTTATATATTATGTAGTACAATATTCATTTATTTATTTTTTCCGAGCAGGGTCAAACCATCATTTATATTTTGCATCTTTATCATTTTCCCCCCTAAAATATTTAGTTACATGCTGCAGTTTTTGTGTCAGTATACTCTGTATAGTACTATATTTTATTATTTTATTTATTTATTTTTCAAGCAGGGTCAAAGTATTTTTATTTTGGATCTTTTTTCATTTTATTCTCCCAAAATATTTAGTTACATGCTGCTGTTTTTGATTCTGTATATTATATATAATACTATATATATATATATATATATAGAAAATTTTTATTTATTTTTTTTTTTTTTTTTCAAGAAGGGTCAAACTAACATTTTTATGTTGCATCTTTTTCATTTTTCCCCCTAAAAAATTTAGTTGCATGCTGCTGTTTTTGACTTTTTTTTTTCCAAGCACAGACTCAGTATGCTCTGTATAGTACTATATTTTATTTATTTATTTATTTATTTTTCAAACAGGGTCAAACAACCATTTTTATTTTGCATCTTTTCTTGACAAACTTTTTTATCTTGTTTATTTAACTGTTGTAATGTAAATCAGTATCTCAATTACAAACTCCCTTCAAAATCATTAAAAGCTGTCACTCATCTTAGGTCATTGTGCACTGTAGAGAGCAACGACACTCTTATTTACACTCTCTACACTTCGTTTATGAAAGGGTTGTGTGTCTGTGATACATTACTCAATGTACCGAAAACACGTAGAAACCTATGAAGCTCCCCTCAGCGCAAACACAAATACACTGATCGGGTCAGTCGCACTGGTGCTACTAAATATTTCTTAATAGTCGCACACAGTAGTTTTCAGTCGCAAATGCGAGTGAAATGGTGGCACTGTAGAGTTTACATGTTGAACCAGGGCTCGCAAAATCGTTAGCCCGACGTCCCGGGCTAACGATTCGAACAAATATTCTGTCCGTGTTTCATTGCTGTTTTTAAGTGACTTTATTTTTTTTAGTTTTTCACTAACCACGCATAAACGTTGTTTTCTCAAAAACACAAACATGTACATTCATGTTGCTTGCATATTATTGTAGCCCAGTTTGTGCTGATTACAATGTAATCTGACTTTAGCCATGAATATGTTTTTAAGATACTGAAAAATGCACAAATGTCAGGGCATGTCAAAACTTTTTCAGGGCCCAAAAACACCCTCAGACCCCAGAGGGTTAAAGTAGAGGGCTCCTGCAGGTCCTTAAATACTCCTCAATTTAGTTGTATCAAATGTAAGGCCATAAAAAGTTTTCAGTACGTTAAATAGTATAAGAAAAATCATAATTATAATTTTAAGATGTCTTACAGTTGGGGACGGAAGACAAGAAACACGATAGGGATTGAACTTCAAAAAGCAATGATGTCACTGAATAAATATGCGCGCTGCCCGTTTCAAAGTCAAAACGTGGCACGGATGTCTTTATATGAATGTATCTGATGGGAACCGACTGTCCTCAGAAACGTGTCGTTGGCATTGAGATTTCATCTTACCTATAAGTAAGGGATAATCAACGGTTTCGCGTCGGGCGGTTATTAGCCTCCACGTCGTGCATTAAAATCCGTTGATTATCCCGCTTATTCCATGGTCATTTGCAAATTTATACAAGTTTCAACCAGTATTGCTCTTTGCAGCGCAAGATTTGACTGAATGGGTAAAAATGACGGTTATTTTCGTCAGCTCATCAGCTCTATCATTCTGCCCGATTCAAATCAGAGAGATGAAATCACAGAGATGAAATAATGATAAATCACATTTATATGAACGAATTACAGCATTTATTTCAATTAATTATCGATTGATCGAGAAAAAGGGAGAGGGAGAGGGAGAAAGGGAGAGATGACAGTTGTTTGTGCGTGTTACCTGCCTGCTGCGCGTCTGCGCGTCTCTCTACAAACAACGAATTAATTCAAAAACAGCGGTTTTACCACCTCCTTGCTGAAGAATATAATGAAGCGATCTAGTATCCAGGCTATTTTAATAACATGAATCGAGGGGAAGCCCTGGCAACAGTTTATGTATGTCCGCAGCGCAATGCATCTCAGTCCTCTCTCTCTCTCTCTCTTTCGTTAGTGTGCATCAATTAAAGCAGCGCATTAATATAGAACGGTGATTAAACTGACTTGGAACTACTTGTGCATTAAACGATTTTAATGCATACCTGCCAGCCAATCAGAAACCAGTATCCAGACATTCCATGGAATAATGCCTGATAAAACCGCGTTAATGAGCGCGGTGCTGCTTTGTGTACAGCCGTTTCTATGGAAACCGTAACATTTCAGCACTCCGAAAGAGAATTAATTTGCATTTCCAATCGTTTTTTCAGCTGTTTATGGTCAATTATTGCAAATATCGACCCTAGTTTTTATGCAGCAAACACATAGAGTCGTAAATGTGAAAGAAGTTAATGTGCCTTCTAAAATCTAAACAACTAAGACAGCAATGTGCATGTTTTAAAATAAATATAATAATTAATATACTTGATTTATCCCTTTGAACGGTATAAAGGCTGAAATGCTCTTGTATAAGATATTTGGTTTTTGTGAAAACCTGTATCTGAACTGTAGGCTAAATCATAATTTTATGGCTTAATATGTTACCGTACATTGTCCAGCCCCACTCATACTGTGTTCATTTTACTTGTGCAGCTCTTAAAAAGGGTCATAAATTGCCTATAAATTGATACCCTTTAAATATTGAAATAAAATTACGTCTTTGATATTTGTTATTTGTGTGTTGAAAATATTTTTGATTGACATTTAGACTCCTATCTGATTTTCTATATTTATTAAAAACAAAATCTGAAGAGTACCTGCCCGAAGGGCTACCAGAGGTTTTGAAATTTTGCGAGCCCTGTGAACTTATCAGAAACCTAACAATAGAAGATGTCAGTTTACGCGAATGCCGACTTTAGCATATCGTTGTGTACATTATAATACAGTGACATTCATTATTCACAGTTTTGCCACTCCTGGGCTTCGTCATCTGTCCGCTCTGATTATCTGGCAGCCCTCGGCTTTTAATTACCGGAGAATATGCGGCGTCCGTAGAGCATGGTGCGAGCGCCGAGCTCCTGAGATGAAAGGCGCGTCGTGCGGCGGCACGTAGCGGCTCCTCCTCGCGAGGCTGAAGCCCAGTCAGACCGGAGGTCTTTCACATCGCCTCTAGCCTTCAACTCCCTGCTTTACTATTTCATGAGCAAAGAGATGAGTTAATTACCCACAGACAGCTGTATCAAAATAAAGCCTTCACCGAGGACGGCCGTCCGTCCATCCGTACGCTGCTTTATCTGAGTTCTGTTGCTCTTGACCATCTACCTGAAAGTCACTGATGAAAGTTGTATAGCATATTTCAGTAGTGTTTCTAGACGTCTTGAGGAACCCAGATTTCTATTATTTATCATCTGTGTCGGGGAAGCTGCTTTATAAGCGAGCTTCAGTATTCATTTCAAGAGGGACAGAGTTTAGTTTCATGCTGCTGTTTTTGACTCTGTGTAGTACAATCTCTTCTTTCTTTTTATTTTGAGCAGAGGGGGATTTAACCACCATATATATTTAGTATCTTTTTTATTATATGTATTTTTCAAAGTATTTAGTTACACGCTGCCGTTTTGATTCTGTATATTCTGTGTAATATTATATTTTCTACTATATAAGTTCTTATTTTATTTATTTATATTCTATATAGTACAATATTTTTTTTATTTTCTTTTTTTTGTCAAACCATCATTTATATTTAGCATAAATACTAGCATGTAAATATTTAGTTACATGCTAGTACTATATTTTATGAATTTATTAATTTTATAATTTTTTTCAAGCAGGGTCAAACCATCATTTTTATTTTGCATCTTTTTCATTTTTTCCCCCAAAATATTTAGTCGCATGCTGCTGTTTTTGAGTCTTTATATTCTATATAGTACAAAATTGTAATTTTTTTTCAAGCAAGGTCAAACCATCATGTATATTTTATATTATGTTTAATTTTTTCCCCCAAAAATATTTAGTTGCATGCTGCTGTTTTTGACTTTTTTTTTCCAAGCACAGACTCAGTATACTCTGTATAGTACTATATTTTATTTATTTATTTATTTTTCAAACAGGGTCAAACTACAATTTTTATTTTGCATCTTTTTCATTCCCCCCCCAAAAATATTTAGTTGCATGCTGCTGTTTATGACTTTTTATATTCCATATATATATATTTATTTATTTATTTTTTATTTTTTATTTTTTTTCTCCAAGCACAAACCATCATTTATATTTTGCTTTTTTTTTCTTCTTTTTTTTCAAAAATATTGTTGCTGTTTTCTTGTTTTGTTTTGTTTTGTTTTGTTTTTGGCTGTAGTGTATTCTGTATTATATTATCTTATTGTTACAGTATTTAGTGTAAATATAATTGCAAGTTTAATTCTTTCACCCAAATAGAAATGTATTTGTTTAAAAAGCCATATTGTTGTTGCTCTCTTCAATACCAGTTTGCACTTTCAAGCAACATAACAGGCTGTTTTTTTTGTACATCTAAAATAACTAGAACCAAACACCGAAAATGGTCGTATGTGACACTCTTACATTAAAAATAAGGTGCTTTTGAAAATATCTCACGCTACTGAAAACTGGTTAATTTAGTAGCAACTTCTTTTAGTTAGTTACTTTGCAATATTGTTCACTTGTTTATTGGGTTTGGTGTTTTGTGACCAATATGAAAGTCACTGCTTGTGGACAGTTTCATTCACATTGATCAGCATTTCCTTTTTTTTGCTTCAGGCTCATGATATGAATCTTTAAGTTCATTTGCAGCTCATAATAAAATATTTATTCATACCTGATTATTTGCATTGCATAAGAAACTGCTTAAACCGCACAAAACCACCCATGAATAACGAGGGATTCTGAGCGTTATTAAGGAAATGCAGGCCACATTCATCATGATATTAATCTTATGCACCGCAATGCATATGTAAACGCTTTAAAGAAGCTCACATGCACATTGCCCTGAAAGTGATATGCTGTTGAAATAATAATGGACTGATTTATAAAAATCCTTACACTGTAAATATGTAAATCCACAAATAAGATCTCCGTCGCATTAGAGGTGATTGCAACAGCGCATTTTAAGCGTGTAATCTCCTCTACTTAAAGGTTCACTTTTTTTTTCTTTTTTTTTTTGCGTGTGTCACTGGCTTTATTTTATTTTATTTATTTTGTTTTTGTTTAATAATATTTTTTTTTTATTTTATTTTAATACATTTTATTTTAAATATTTAAAATTCCATAATACTTATAATTTATATACTGTTATATTATACTATTATACCAAAATGAAAATGGGGATGTTACAATGGCAACTAGTTCAAGTTTGTTTGTTTATTAGTTAATGTTATTTCAAGTAATGATTTCTAATCAAATAATCAATTATTAAATATATAATATAATACTTTTTTTATATTATTATTATTATTATTATTATATTAATAATATTATTATATACAGTGGTGTGAAGTAACAAATTACAAATACTGATGTTACAGTAATTAAGTAGTTTTTATCAGTAATTGTACTTTTTTAATTAGTACTTTTTTAGTACTTTTTTTTTAATTATCATGTTTAATGATTATAATTTCTTTATGGCAAAACACTAAAACTGGCACTGTTTTGGAGATAAATTGCCTCTTTTTAAACTAATTTAAACCCATATCATAGTGTGTAATGCTGAACTCTGGTATGAGTTTTTAATGGTGTTTGTATTCTTTGCATTGTTCTAAACATTAATATGTTATGTACAACAACAACAAGCTGTCTCAGTGGCCTTACACTTGATTTTAAATCTATTTCTTTCAAACTATATCATTTAAATGGTGGTGATTGTAGGCTACTGAGAATAACTTTCATCTGTTCATCAATTTAATAGTTTACATTGCAGTGTATGGCATTTATTGTTTTTTATTTAAGGGGGTAGAATCCACAGCTCAGTACTCACTACACAATACTCAGGAGTACTTTTAAATAGGCTACTCTTTTACTTTTACTCAAGTAGTTTTTTGAACAAGTATTTTTTACTCTACTCACACTACATTCTTTGGAATGTAATCGTACTTTTACTTGAGTATATTTTTTCAGTACTCTTTCCACCACTATATATATATATATATATATATTAGAAAAGAAAAGGTAGAAAGATAGAAAAGATAGATGATGAAAATAAGAGAGAATTTTTTTTAGAATACAAATAGAACATAATTTTTTTTAGAAAAGGTAGAAAGATAGAAAAGATAGATGACAAAAATAATAGAGATTTTTTAAAGAATAGAAATAGAATATAATGTTTGTTTTTTAGAAAAGGTAGAAAGATAGAAAAGATACATGACGAAAATAATCTAGTAGATATATTTCTTCTTAAGAATAAAAATAGAGTAGAGAGTGCTAGACTTATAGGGTCAATTAAAGCTGGAAAAGCCAGCCGATTCTTGAATTTCTTGATTTAAGTTAAAATATTTTGTGTATAGGCCTATATGTTTCTTTTTACATTTACATTTTTTATATATAAATAATTTATATAATTTATATATAAAAAAATAAAAATAAAAATATTTTTTTTTAGAAAAGAAAAAAGAAAGTTAGAAAAGATAGATGACAAAAAAAGAATATATATATTTATATAGAAAAGAAAAGGTAGAAAGATAGAAAAGAAAGATGACAAAAATAATAGAGTAGAGATTTTTTAAAGAATAGAAATAGAATATAATGGTTTTTTTTTTAAGAAAAGGTAGAAAGATAGAAAAGATAGATGACAAAAATAATCAAGTAGATGGAAAAAGATGTGTTTTTAGCCGATTCTTGAATTTCTTGATATAAGTTAAATATATTTTGTGTATAGGCCTATATGTTTCTTTTTACATTTACATTTAGTTATTTAGTAGAAGCTTTTATCCAAAGCGACTTACAAATGAGGACAATGGAAGCAATCCAAATCAAGAAGTGCTATGACAAACTAGCAACATGCTAGTGACATGCTAATCATGCTAGAAACATGTTAACAACATGCCAGCAAATTGCTTATCATGCTAGCATCTATTAAACAAATCTTATTATCTATTAAACATTAAGCTTTTAAAACTACTTTAAACTTAAAAAAAAATGTAAACTTTCTGGTCTGGCTTTCTCAAGCCAACTTAAAGTTTGTCTTGTCAAACTTTTTTTTTATCTAATTATAATGTATTATATTATATTATAATGTTATCATGATTATTAAATGCTGCATTTTATTTTTTTACAGGACAATAGTATGTATTATTACAATATAAGATATATAATTTAATGTGATATAAAATAAGTCCGATTTTCCTTCTTTTTTGTCTCCAGCTGATCACATGCCTGTTTTTAGTTAGCGATAATAACCCCGAATCTTTCTGTCTTTGCCAGTGGGATGCAATCAACGAAATGGACGAGTATTTCAGCCCCATCCACACGTACCAGGTGTGCAACGTTATGAGCCCCAGCCAGAACAACTGGCTCCGGACCAACTGGGTCCAGCGCGACGGGGCGCGGCGAATCTACATCGAGATCAAGTTCACGCTGCGCGACTGCAACAGCATGCCGGGCGTCCTCGGTACCTGCAAGGAGACCTTTAACCTCTACTACTACGAGACCGACCGCGACGTGGGCACCACCATCTGGGAGAGCCAGTTCTCCAAGATCGACACCATCGCGGCCGACGAGAGCTTCACGAACGTGGATCTGGGGGTGAGGAGGCTCAAGCTCAACACCGAGATCCGCGGCGTCGGGCCGCTCGCCAAACGCGGCTTCTACTTGGCCTTCCAGGATATAGGAGCCTGCATCGCTATCGTGTCCGTCCGCATCTATTACAAGCGCTGCACGGGAATGGCTCGCAACCTGGCCGTCTTCACGGACGTGGTCACGGGGGCCGACTCCTCGTCTCTGGTGGAGGTCAGAGGTCAGTGCGTGGATCACGCCGAGGAGAGGGACACTCCTAAGATGTACTGCAGCGCTGAGGGCGAGTGGCTCGTTCCTATCGGCCGATGTGTGTGCAGCGCCGGCTTTGAGGAGCACAGAGACAACTGCATTGGTGAGTGACAGTGCTCTGATTATTATTCTGGATCAATTTAGTCGCTATTTCAGCAGCTTTGAGCGCCTTTGAATATTTCAGACTGATGGATCTTTTACATTTCTCAGTCCAGTCAATGCACTGCAAAAAATGCTTTCACTTACTTAACATTTTTTTTTTTCCTGACAAAATATCTAAATATTCTTACAATTATTGGCAAACTCAATACCCCATTAGCAGATTATTTTGCTTGTTTCAATTTTGACTTATTTTTTCTGAAAACAAGACAATCATTTTTCCTTGTCTAGAAAATCCTTCTTGATTTAGGAATTTAAAAAAAAAAAAAAAGATTTTCAGATTTTTCGGCTGGAAACAAGACAAAAAATGTAGGGCTGTCAAACGATTAATCGCGATTAATCGCATCCAAAATAAAAGTTTATGTTTACATACTATATGTTTGTTTACTTTGTATATTTATTATGTACATATAAACACACACACATACATGTATATATTAAAACTAAATATGTATATGTATATATATTTATACCTGTATACATTTTAGATTATAAATAAATATAAATATTTTATATATAAATCTAAAATATTTTTCCTTAATATATACATGCATGTGTTTGTATTTATATATACATAATAAATATACACAGTACAAAAATAAATAGTATGTAAACATAAACTTTTATTTTGAATGCGATTAATCGCGATTAATCATTTGACAGCACTAAAAAAATGTGATATTTTTGTCACCAGGCATGAGTTAAGTCTCTTCATCAGCTATTGTATTATCTTATCCTATTTTATAATTACATTTTATCAGCTAGGATTTGAGGTGGCGTTCATGTCTGTGGTGGGAACGAGTTACATGATTTTATGATAATTTTAAAGATTTTTTTTTTTTTACAAATATCAATAATATTAATATGTAATATGTTTAATATTAAAATAACAAAATTGTAAATATATTTGTATTATATTATATTCTATAATGTGTGTCTGTGTGTGTGTGTGTGTATGTGTGATATAAAAATATTTTAATACATAATATTAATTCGATTTTTTTTTTTTGCTGTGGAGCTGTAAAGAGGATGATACGTGTTTTAAAATATCATTAATATTTTATATTATTTATTATAATGAAATTATAAGTTTTTTATGTCATTAGTTTTTAGCTGTGGTGAGGTAAAGAGGATGATTTTACTTAATTAATTTTAAATATAAATATTATTATAATTATTATTAATTAAATATATGTTTCTTATTAAAATAAAGTGTTAAATACAGTATTTTTTGTATTTATTTATTTATTTATTTTTGCTGTAGTGCTCTCATAAATATGAGACATAAAAAAAAAATATATATATATATATATATATATATATATAAACTTTTTTAATTTCAGTAATATTAATATTTAATATGTTTAATATTAAAATATGTTGCTGTGGTATTTAACATTTTCAATTAGTGCCATGAAGAGGATAATTTTAGAGACACATAGTTTAGAGACAATTATTATTATTATTATTATTATTATGACAATATTAATATTATTTTAATTAAATATGTTTAATATTAAAATAAACTATTAAATACAATATTTTGTAACTTATTTATTTAATTATATATATATATATATATATATATTAATATATAATATAATAATGTTTAATATTAAAATAAACTATTAAATACAATATTTTTTTCAATATTTTTCATTTTAAAATGTGTATATATATATATATATAATATTTATTTATTTCGGCTGTGGTGCTGTAAAGAGGTTAATCTTAGGATTTTAGAGCCACCTTTTATCAATAATATTAAAATAATATTAATATTAAAACAAAAAAGTATTACATTTAATATGTTTATATTAAACTTTATATTAAACTTAATTTAAAATAAAGTACTAAATACAAATTTCAAGTCCCTTTGTTAAAAAAATAATTTATTTATAGATTTTTTTGTCTTTTTCAATTCTATTTACCAGTTCATTTTTGCACTTCTCATTGCACTGGAATGAGCAGCCACTGTATATTTTACAGGATACATGGCCGAATGCTGTGGAATTGTTATTAATTCAATTTCCCTCGTGATGCCAGCACCGGCGCGTTCTGTTTTGAACGTATTACTCAAAAGCGTCACAAACTCATAGTTTGTCAGGTAATTTTCTGCTCGATCTGTGGCTAATAGCACTCACAGCAATCCATTTCCTTTTCCTCTGGCTCCTTTCTAAAGTGCTGGCGCTGTCTGCGCGTGTCAGTAAAGGTTAACTGTCTGAGCCGCAGAGTCAGGCTTTCGGTGTCTAAACTGGGTCGCTGTGCTGATTCTCTCCGCGAACGCGCCCTCCTCTAGTCACGCACATCTCAGGGACGAACCCAGGGCTGCTCTTGGATGCCGCGAAAACAAAAAATACCACTTTAAAGCCTCAGGCGCAGCCCCCCGCGGAAGGATCGCATGCCGTCGCGACAGAAAACGTCAAAAGGCTTCCCGTTTCCTTTGACCGAGAGCCGAGCGATGGGCTTTAAGTGCCGATCAAAACAGAGCCTCGCTCCTGTCAGCTTCGGTTTGGGTTTTCCAGTCGTAGCCGTTGCTCCCGGGCCTTCCGGTCCAGCGTGAAAATGTTGGGAAAATATCCATTTCAGAGGAGATGAGATAGTTCATGCTCGTTGGGGTAGCAGGAGCCTTGTCAAATCCACTCCATTTGGCAACTTGATTTAACCTACTTAGATTCAGGGGAGAGCGTCTTCCCCACATGTGCGGGCCGCCGCTTGTGGGCTAACTTATTCATGAGCGCTTGTAAACACGCTTCCATGCAAAACAATTGCGTTCGGAGAGCTGCGATGATGTTGTGCCGGGGTTAACAATCAGAAAATACAGCGCGCTCCGAAGGCCATATTGAAAGTCGGGGATTGAAAAGGATGGAAAAATGTAGAGAAACGTATAACCGTGAAATGTGGTGATTTAAAAAAGAAATATTTCAGAGTTTGTGATTTGGTCATGTCAGCTAAACACCATTTTTATTCAGCGTTTTACACAGTGTTGTGCTGATGATATAATTCATAATGCAAATAATAGTTAGAAAAACAACATTTATTACTGTCTGATTTTTGATTGATTTATTTTTATATTTACTATATTGTTATATATAAAAAAATATTATTTTATTATATTTTATTATATTATTAATATTATTATTATTATTTATTGCTAAATATGCAAATATTAATAATTAATATAATATTAGTATATAAGTAATCATTTTTGTATATAACAAATCTTACTGATGGCTAATGTTTACTTTTATTACATTTGTGTGTGTGTGTGTGTGTGTGTGTGTGTGTTAATTATTAAATTCTAATTAAATATTCAGTTCATTTCAGCTAGTTTCCAAAGCAACATTGCTCATTTTTTATTTAAAATAACTAAAATAAAAAAAGGAGGAAAAAATATAAAAACAAATAAGCAATAGTTCATAATAATATATTAATAAAACTAATATATAATGTGGATAGATTTAATTTATTTTAAACAATGCTGAAATACAAATGTATACAAACTAATATGTAATAATTCACAAAATATAATAATAATATATAACAGCATAATATACTGTATAATATTAATACATAAGTATTCATTTATATATATATATATATATATATATATATATATATATATCATATATTTTAAAATTGATATTAAATTATGTTTGTGTGTGTGTGTGTTAACTGAAATAAAATAAAATAAAATATAAAAATGTAAACCTGAAATTTTATTTCAGCTAGTTTCCAAGACAGCATTTCTCATTACTAATTAGTTTACCTTAAATAACTACAATTAAAACAAAACTGAAATAAAAACAAATAAATAATAATATATAATAATTAAGTATTAATTTTTATTTTTATTACATTAGTGTTTGTGTGTTATCTGAAATTAAATATGAAATGTATTTCAGCTACTTTCCAAAGCAAATAAAATAAAAACAATAATAATAATAAAAAATAAACAATAGTTCATAATAATATATTAATAATAATAATAATATATCATATTAATAGATTTAATTAAATTTATTTTAAACTTAATTTCAGCTAGTTTCCAAGGCAATATTTTTAATTTTTAATGTTAATTAGTTTACCCAAAATAACTAAAACTAATGCTGAAATAAAAATGTATAAAAACTAATATATAATAATTCATAAAATATAAAAAAAAGTATAACACCATAATATAATGTATAATATTAATACATAAGTATATATATATATATTCTGTTAACTGAAATAAAATTAAATAAAAAAATATATAAATATAAAAATGTAAACTTATTTTATTTCAGTAAGCCAAAATGTCTTTTTTTATTAGTTTACCTAAAATAACTAAAATTATAATGAAATAAAAATGAATAAAAATAAATTAATAATTAGATATGATATAATAATAATTATATATATATATATAATATTAATATAAGTATTAATTTTTATATATAAAAATATCGTAGTGATTTACAGATTTATATACACAGATTTATTAAATAAGTGTGTATGTGTTAACTAAAATAAAATAAAATTTTGTGTTAACTAATATATATATATATATATATATATATATATATATATATATATATATATATTACTAAAAATGAAAACTGAAATGAAAATTAATAGAAACTATATGGACATTTAAAAACAACAAAAATGAATTAAAAAAAAGTCGTGATTAATCGATTCAAAATAAGTTTGCTTGCATACTACATTACATGTGTGAGTACTGTGTATATTTATTATGTATATATAAATACACACACATACATGTATAAATTATGGAAAAATGTGTTAGATTTTTATGTTAATAAAATATTTATATTTATAATATAAATTATATACAAGTGCTTACATACAATACATACAAATATTTTGTAAAATATATACACATATGTGTGTGTGTCTTTATATACATAATAAAAATACACAGTACACAACTTTTATTTTGAATTGATTAATCGTGACAAATTTTGCAGCTCTAAATTTTATTCAGTAGGGATGCAATACATCCATCACAAGTTACAAACAATTTCCAGATTTCTATTTCAACTAAATTCTGTTCTTTTGAACTTTCTATTCATCAAAGTGATACTCGGTTTTCACCTTAAACAAACACTGTAATATATTGTGGCACTGCATGCATTGCGACTGGGATGTTTGAGTGTTTGAGTTGTATTTGTTGAGCAGCCGTGTTTATTGCTATACCTACTTTATGTGAGCACTCACTGTGTGACAAATGTCTGACATTAATAAGCCATTTTGAGTAAATCAAGTAGCGTTGGACACGTCTTCAACAAAAAAAATTGTGAGGGTGCAAAGCCACTCAACAAGACTGCCATACATTGTCCAAGTCGAAATAGCGTTTCTTTCTTCTGAAAGGGCTCAGAGTTCAGAGTTGTTTATTGAAGTCTTTTGTTTGTCGTCGAGTTTTGTAAGTCTGACTTCCTCACATTTTTCCTGACATTAGATGATTTGAAAGCCAATCAAAAGCTACTGTACGTTGTTGAAGAGGCCAGCTTTTCACAATCCCAGCCACCAATTTCCACTTTTCATGCTCTCACAGATTATAATTATAAACTCCTCCGTACAATCCAGCGCGAGCTAGTGATTGTTAAGCATCTCGCCTGCTTTCACGAGGCGACACGTCAGGGAATTTCGCAAGGCTTTAGTCTGTCACTCTTAGATAATGATATTTATTTTCTGACAGCGCACAATCGAACAAAAAGAGACGTAGCGTTTTAATATATATTACTTTAGATGGTACGTCTGACAGCAGCCAGTCAGATTACAAATTCACTAAACAGACAGACTCAGTCTTGTCACTTAATAGGCCTCCAGCTGAATGTTTGTTTCTCACAGACTTGACAACCAGGAGAAAATATGATGTGAGAGATGTGACGAAGTGCTTAGATATAACTTTCTGAAGTTGAGGCAAGGATATTATGTTGACTTATGTTTTTTTTAAGTCTGTTTACATATTTTTTAAGGAGTGTGGTGTATGTGTAATAAAAATAAATACATGTATTTTTAAGAAAAATGCATTTATTTTTAGAATAGAATGTATTTTTTGTGAAGCTTGTATTTTTCGTGAATTATCATGTGAGCGTGTACACTACTGTTCAAAAGTTTCAGTTTTTTTTAATACATTAAAGTATTAGTACACTTCCAGAATAAAAATCCTGTTAAAAATCCTGGCGCGCGCAGTAAATCGCTTCCATGAGAGGGCAACAGATCTACACACGAGGAAACGGGAGCTCGCGAGCTCATTTTAAACCTGCGCATATAAATGCATAGATTTTATTTAGATTTGTATTTAATGCCAAAATAAATATAAATCTAAATCCAAGACTTCTATTTTAAATAAATGCTGTTCTTTTTGACTTTTTGTTAAAGAATCCTGAAAAAAAAAAACAACACAGGTGTCAACAAAATATTAAGCAGCACAACTGTTTCCAACATTGATAATCAGCATAATCAGAAAAAAACAAGTCAAAATGAAGTGAGTTTTTGCTTAGAACAAGCAAAATAATCTGCCAATGGGATGAGCAAAAAAAAAAAAATCTTATTTCAAACAGAAAAGAAGATATTAGATGATTTTGCTTACCCCATTGGGAGAATATTTAGCTTGTTTTCAGAAAAAAAAACAAGACAATGATTTTTACTTGTCTAGAAAATCCTTCATTTTTCCTTCCCTTTTTTTGAAATATCAAATGTGTTGGAGCACAAATATAGACATATATAGTATACTTTGAAAGCTTACAATCTAATCTTTCGGAATACATGCATCAATTTTGCATTTATGTTACATGCAAGATATTAAGGTCTGAATTTACCCCCAACAACCAAGCCACCCCCCCTGAAGATCGACGTAGTAATATTCATATTCATATCGCTCAAGCTTACCAAACATAGATGAGTCATACACTACCAGTCAAAAGTCTGGACACACCTTCTCATTTAATATTTTTTAAAGAAGTCTCTTCTGCTCATCAAGGCTGCATTTATGTGTTTAAAAATACAGAAAAAACAATAATATTGCAAAATGTTATTACAATATAAAATAATGGTTTTTATTTTAATATACTTTACAATTTAATTTATTTCTGTGATGCAAAGCTGAATTTTCATCAGCTGTTACTCCAGTCTTAAGTGTCACGTGATCCTTCAGAAATCATTCTAATATACTGATTTATTATTAGAATTATCAATGTTGGAAACAGATGTGCTGACAAACTTTTTTTTGCATTCTTTAATGAATAACAAGTTAAAAAGAACAGCATTTATTCAAAATATAATCTTTTCTAACAATGTAAATCTATGCTATCACTTTTTATTAATTTAACACATCCTTGGTGAACAAAAGTATTAATTTCTTCCAAAAAAAAACCAAACGTTTGAACAGTAGTGTATATTGTTAGAAAACCTTTCTGTTTTAAATAAATGCTTCCTTTTATTGATCAAAAAATCCTGAAAAAAGTATCACAGGTTCCCAAAAAAATAGTTTCCAGCACTGATAATAAATCAGCATATTAGAATGATTTTTGAAGGATCGTGTGACACTGAAGACTGGAGTAATGATTCTGGAAAGTCAACTTAATTACAGATATAAATTGCATTTTAATGTATATAAATATAGAAAAACATTGATTTACATCGTAATAATATTTCACAATATTACATATTTTTTTCCTGTATTTTTGATCAAGTGAAAAAAACGTCCTTGATGAGCATAAGAAACTTCTTTAAAAAACATTAAATGAGAGGGTGTGTCTAAACTTTAATAACTAGATTAATCAATGCTTTAGAAGTATTTTTCCTTTTTTTGGTAGTGTGTTAAATAAGGTTGTTAACAAACAGAACAGGAATTTCATTTAAATGAAAGAATCCACAAAAATATTAAGCAGCACAACAGTTTTCAACATTGATAATAATCATAGATCGGGAAAATTCAGGAATAAATTACATTTGAAAATACATTCAAATAGAAAACATTTATTTTAAATTGTAATAATATTTCTCAGTATTACTGTTTTTTACTACATTTCTTTAATCACTGGGAAAAAAGGCTTATCTTACTTAGTATGTTTGTCTTGTTTCTAGACAAAATATCTAAGAATTCTTCAATTAAGTTGCATTTACTTAAATAAAATGTTCTTAAATCAAGAGTATTTTACTTACCCCACTGGCAGATCATTTTACTTCTTTAAGCAAACTGCTCTTAATTTAGTATATATTAAGTATATAAGTATCTATTAATGTCATTTTGCTTGTCAAGTAAATGCATCTTAATTTAAGAATTTGTAGATATTTTGACTAGAAACAAGACAAAAATGCTAAGTAAGAGTCCTTTTTTGCAGTGATCAAATAAATGCATAAATGGTGATCTTTAAACAAACCCCACACTTTTGAACAGTAGTCAACATTAAATTGTTCCTTTATTGAAAGCTAAAAAAAAAAAATCTACTATTCTAGCTGAGGAACTATTATTATATTAAAAAATACTAAAATTACAAAAAATGTAAAAAAAAAATAAATAAATAAATTGTCCTGACAAAAGTTTATAAGAAGTTAGTATTTTACATTGTTTCATTGCACTGTTTATGGTCTTTGTAAGTGCATTATGTTAAACATGTTTTTCCTTGTTTTTTTTTAGTAACAAGAATCCAAACACTGGTAATCAGCAACATGCCACAGAATATATCGAACCCAGAAAGTGTCTATATGTCTGTCGCCTCGTAGTTAAAATCCGACACGCAAGTAGTAATTTACCGTTTCATTTGAGCCACATTGTACGTCAAATAAAGCGAAACAATAGCAGCCAACAGCACATTGGTGGCCCTGATAACAAAACCAGATACTGCGGCTGTAAATGGAAAGAATGAGGATTTGCGAGAGGGGGCGGAGTGGTAGGGTGGGCGACTAATTAGCCTTTTTTGTGTCTTAGCTGGGCGTGCATTGTGTACAGCGTGCAGGTTTTCTGGCCAACATATTACACAGGGATTAAATGAGGAAACGGGTGGCTCCAGTGGACAATATTAAAGCCCCGCACGCAACTGTGGCATTGTGGCGACGCCGTTTAATCTGTCAGACCACCGCGCAGACGGGCGGACGGAGGAATAGCGTTGGAGAAAGGCTTTTTCCTGATAAAGGAATGAATTTTATCTCAGCGAGACGGAGCTACACCATGTCACTCAAAATCTCAGCTCCCTCCCCAGCCATCAATATTGGCACTTGCATCACAAAAGCTTGGTTCATTTATTCCATGCAGCAGCCGTTTTTATTTTCTATTATAATTTATGAGAGTCTGTAGATTCAAATTCGTCTGTTTGCCGACGTAATGACACCGGAATGACGTGAATGATAGTGTGGCGTCGATAATGAGCGGAAATTATTAAACGCATTATATAATCTGATTTGGAGATTTCTCACATTCTTCTAGTTTAAACCAAATTTGGTGGATGCAAAAAACAGGCCTGTTTTTTGTGTCTTATCAGCCCATTTGCATTGCCATTGTTCTCACGCAACAAACGGGCCGTGTGATAAAAATCCACAAAGCCGCAAACTTCATAAGATAGATCAAGACTAAAGAACGAGCAAAGCGCGCTCGGCGTTTCTCTGGTAATTGCCACACACAAAAACATCAGAGTTTTTCATTCAGATGGCTTTTTTTTTGTCAGAGGCACTGTAAATGCCTCGCTCCGCATGCTTCAATTAGACACGCTTAGATAGGTGACAGCAATTCAATCAAACAATTAGCAGGCATTTAATGCTCATTAACAGAGATGCGTTTGTCTCATTTGATGTGGCGGCACAATGTTTCCAAAGGAAAACACGCTTGGGCTTTTGTCAAACGCTGATTGTTGCACAATACCAACATGAACACCTGTTGAACTGTGCACTTTTAAGCTATTTTTCGCAGGCAGAATTGAAAACAGACAATTGCTACAAGTCAGACTTTTACATTTTTTTGTGTTCATAACTAATTTCATACATGCCTTGAACACAAAAAATGTTGTATTGTTATTAGGGATGTGACTGGTCTGGTGCAAAACATTTTGGGTATCGCTCCAAAATTTTCGATACCGATTCCTTGACTCCGATATCGGTTCCTGAACAACACTTTCTTCGAAATATTTTATGAAATCAATTTTATCTCAAAAAAAAAAAAAAGTTGGTTTTATTTTTTCAGCTTCTTGACATTTATTTAAATAAATATCTTCTATATCTATAAATATCTGCTCACGGCTGAATATATTTGATCAAAATAAAGTAAAAAAAAAAAAAGCTATATTTTTAAATATTATTAAAAATAAAAATAGAAATCATTATTTATTTGACTCTCAAGAAAGATTTCTGATTATCAATGTTGAAAACATTGCATCACTGCATCATATTTTGTGTGGAAATGGTGATGCACTTTATTTTTCAGGATTTTTTGATGAAGTTATTGAACATTTATTTGCATTTATCAAATGTGTTTAAAACGCATTTATTAAATAGAAATGGTTATGAATGTCTTCACTCACTTTTTATCACTTTCATGCATGATTAATAAAAAACTGAACTTTTAAAGCAATTTTTCCCAGGCAGAAGTGAAAACATTAGACTTGCTACAACTGCTACAAGTTAGTCTTTTACATCTTTGTGTTCATAACTAATTTCAAACATGCTTTGAACACACAAAAAAAATTGTATTGTAATTATGGATGTGACTGGTCTCACGACTGGCTGGGTATCATTTCAAAATTTTTGATACCGATACCTTGACTCCGATATCGGTTCCTGAACGATACTTTTTTTCGATACCTTTTTTATGAAATCAATTTTATCGAAAAAAAAAAAAAAAGTTGGTTTTATTTTTTAGCTTCTTGACATTTATTTAAATAAATATCTTCTATATCTATAAATATCTGCTCAAGGCTGAATTTATTTGAGCAAAATAAAGTTAAATATATATTTTTAAAAAATAAAAATAGAAATCATTATTTATTTGACTCTCAAGAAAGATTTCTGATTATTATCAATGTTGAAAACATTGCATCACTGCATCATATTTTATTATAATGTAATAAAAGTGTAATAAAAATAAATGATCTTTTTTATATAAATAACAAGTAGTCTAATATTATGGCAAGATATAAAATGGAGATATATATATATATATTCTTTCTTGTATTATGTATATTACGTATTCTTCAAAATTATATATTTAAAAATCTTATATGTATATGTGTGTGTGTGTGTGTGTGTATATATGTAAGGAAAATATTAAATTAGAAATAAATGCGAGGAGTATTTTCATCTGTGGTCTTACACTTTTGGACACCACTGTACATATTTAATGAAAAAATACATTTTTTATTAGTCCAAATATATATATATATATATATATATATAATTTTAACATGTATAGTTTGTAATGAACATTTTGTAGGTTGCATAATAAAAATATTAAATTAGAAATAAGTGCGAGGACTATTTTCATTGGTGGTCTTAGACTTTTAGACCCCACAGTACATATTTAATAAAAAAAATATATATTATTAGAAAAGTAGTAGTCTAATATTATGGCAAGACATAATGAAGTCCATTTAAATCGACTGAGTGACTAGTTTTGCTAAGCCTATTGCAGCAGAAATGGAGATAAATGCTCTGTACGCTCTGCGCCAACTGGGGTGGCATCTAATCATGGACTCACTCTGCTGCATAGCTCACGCACCTCCATAGCGGCTAGAATTAATGCCAGCTCCGTGAAGTTCTTAATATCTGCGCTGAGGTCCTTCCGCCAGGATTTGTTAACGCGGTGCCATGTTTCATTTCTGCCTATTAGTGCATGTGAGAGACGTTTAAGAACATAATTAAAGTGGGACGCCCCTGTGGGAGCGTTCAGGTAGATTAAACGACTTCATTAGCTTTACGCTACAGCAAGTGTGGGATGTAGCCACCGGACAGAAGCAGCGGCCCGAGGTACAGGGCTTCCCTGCTGGGAGTCCACTGTCAAAGATTGTACGGCGCGTGCAGATGCATCTCGTTAGCGAGAGTTTCGACAGCCCAGCGAATGATTACCTGGATTCGAGCTGGTTCAGATATTTTGGAGAACTTTTTTTGAACCAGCTTGGACTAGTTATAGCATTTTAAGTGGCCAGTGCTGGTTTGCTCACTATTTACAAAAGCATAGGTTGGTTTGTTGCTCTTAGCTGGTCTGATTTAAAGGGAGAGTTCAGCTTATCATTTATTCTCAGTGAAGTGTGAGTTTCTTTCTTCTGTTTAGGACATAAGAAGCTTATTTTGGCAACCGAACACTTGGTATAGACATTGATTTTCATAGTATGGGAAAAAAATACTATGCAAATCAATGGCAACCAACATTCTTCGTAATATCTTCTTTTGTGTTCAACGCAATACGGGTTTAGAACAACATGAGGGTGATTTTTTTCAGATGAGTGGAAATAAAAACATGAAAAATAGTTCAAAATAACCTCTTCCTAGACACTCCCTAGCAACCACTGTCGAGCACCCTGGCAACCCAAACCCACACAGGCATATCTTCAGATCTGAATGTCAGAGAGACATGTGGGTTGGTTTATATCATTCATACTGGCAAGCAGCCTTTGGAGTATCATCATTGGAGGCTGTCAAGCCACTCCCTAGCAACCTAACAGAGAACCCTAGCAACCATTCAGCAAGACCTATATCTTTGCATCAGAATATCGTTCTGATGCTAGCATCTGCTGCTAGCATCATGTTAATTATGTTAGTGTCTTGTTAAAAAAATGCTAACATCATGCTAACACCATGCTAATAATGCTAACTTCATGGTAACAACATGCTAATCGTGTTAACATGTTACTACTGTTAATCATGTTAGCATTTTGTTAAAAACATGCCAGCATAATGCTAACACCATGCTAATCATGCTAACATCATGTTAACAACATGCTAATCATGTTAACATTTTACTGTCATCATGCTAGTTATGTTAGCATCTTAAAAACATGCTACATGTTGTTAACGATATGATAATCATGCTAACTTCCTGTAAACAACCTGCTAATTGTCTTAACATGTTACTAGCATAATGCTAATCATGCTAACTTCATGTTAACAACGTGGTAATCATGTTAGCATGTTACTAGCATCATGATAAAAATGCTAACTTCATGTTAACAAAATGTTAATCGTGTTAGCATGTTACTAGCATTACGCTAATCATGTTAACTTTTTGTTAACAACATGTTAATCGTATTAGATTGTTACTAATGTAATTCTAATCATGTTAGCATCTTGTTAAAAACATGCTAGCATCATGCTAACACCATGCTAACTTCATGTTAACAACAATGCTAATCATGTTGGCATCTTGTTAAAAACATGCTAGCATCATACTAATACCATGCTAATCATGCAAACTACATGTTAACATGATAATCGTGTTAGCATGTTACAAGCATAATGCTAACTTCATGTTGGCAAAATGCTGAATGTGTTATGTTACTAAAACATGCTAGCATCATGCTAACAGCATTGCTAATCATGTTAACTTCATGTTAACAACATGCTAATCGTGCTACACACTCACTGATGCTTCGGAAAGAAAAACTATGCTTTATGAGCTGGGGGTGTAAACTTTTGAACAGAATGAAGTTATGTGCATTTTTCTTATTTTTTGCCTGAATATCTTTTTTTTTTTTCATTTACTACTGCCCTTCAGAAGCTACAGAAGATACTTGCATGTTTCCAAGAAGACAAAATTAGTTAATTTTACCATGATCTTCAAATTTCAAAAGTTTTCACCCCCGGCTCATAATGGATGTTTTTTCCTTCTGGAGCATCAGTGAGTGTTTGAACCTTCTGTAATAGTTGCATATGAGTCCCTCAGTTGTCCTCAGTGTAAAATGATGGATCTCAAAATCATACAGTCATTGTTGGAAAGGGTTCAAATACACAAAAATTCTGAAAAACCGAAGAATTTGTGGGAGCTGATGAACAGCAGACAGTTTAACTGTTCAGGACAAACAAGAGACTCATGAACAACTATCACTAAACAAAAAACACAGCTGTGGATCATTCAGGAAACAAAACAGTATTAGTAGTATTTTTTTATAAATTCAACTATTATATTTTCTTGTGGACTATTCACTTGTGAACGTCTTTTATTTTAAATATCTTATTCAGGCCAGATAAAAATAAAAAATAACATGCAAGGTGTCTGTAAACTTTTTTCAGTAGGAAGGATGTTAAAAGTTTAAGAAATGCCTTTTAAAAGAAGTTCTAACTAATCATTCGAATTCCGTTTAATCATTTATTCATGTCTTTTTGCATTTCCTGGGCCGCCGAGTCTGAGTCTTGTCTGTGCGATCGCAAGGATTCTCCAAGTCAATAAAGTCACCGGCCGCATTTCTCCTTCTACTGTTAATGACTCTTCAAGGTCGCCCCCAATTTAGACAAGTTGCTCTCCATCTATCAAGCACTTAGAAACAGGCACCACTTTTCTTGAGTAAATTGATCTGATAGCAATTACCCTCCTGCGCTTGGAAAGTTTAAGATGAGATCTTTGGAGGACACAGCCTAACCACAACTACAGACAACAAGATTAAGGGCCAAAATAGAAAGCAGAAGCAAAATTGGATGCGCGTCGCACATACGTATATATCTATATGTATATTAATGCAAGCATTTGAGAGTAAAGTAGATAATAGACTCCTCTGGCCTCGTGCTCTGTGCCAAACGATGTAGTTAATATCAGATTGCGAGCCACAAACAATTAACTCCTTACGGCCCTCTTATATATCCATTAAAAGCCTCCCTCTGGGATAAACAGACATTTTTACACATGGCCGCTTTCGAATTAGGCTGCTTTCTTCAGGCCAGCACAAGCCATTTTCACAAATTAAGATATGCTTGTGTGTCAAAGGTATATGGTTATTTTGTGCATAGGGGGGTTGTGTTTTGTGGGCTTTATAACTCATGCACTTCTTCTTATAGCCTTGGGGTCAATTAAAGGAATAGTTCAATGAAAGTTTGGTCCTGATTTAGCCCTATATCACTCCTTTTTATACACATAAATGTAAGATCTATGTATTGCTTTTGAGAAAAAAAAAACTATTGTTATATCATATACTAACAGGAACAAATACAAGTTTGGTTTAACTTAAAAGAAACTGTGGCAGAAATACTGTATATTACTTAATGTAATGATAGTACTACTGCTAATAATAGAGTTATTATAAAAAAAGGAATATTTATCAGAAAAAAAATAATTACTAGAATTTATTAAGCATGAAAATGTAAATGCACAACTCAGTATTTTGTAAGAAATAAGAAGAGAAAAAGAGAATAAAAAAAGCTAAAATAATATATAGATTTTTTTATGAAATCAAAAAAATATATATATTTTTGATTATTAAGAAAATTAATGGAAAACACAGAATTAAGTAGAAAATAAGTTAAGTTAATTTGAGGAAATAATAAAACGTAAATGAGTGCCTTAAAACAATATATTTTTTAAACTTTTAAAAACTGCTGTTTTATGATCACAATTAATTAGACATGCTTTTTAAATAATATTTTTAACTTAACCATTAAACAGAAACATGAGAAATGAAATACAGAAAATAAAAATGGAAAAAAATAATTTGGGGGTATATATTTTTATTTTTTTAAATAAATGTTTTTGATTAGTAAAATTTAATGAAACCAGTAAAATAGAATCCAGATAATTAATGGAAAACACAGAATTTGATAAAAATAAAACTTGAAAATAAATTTAAATATAATATGTGCCTTAATTTATAGTGCCTTAAAGATTATATATCTGTTTTGTTAAACTTTTAATAAACTGGTGTTAAATTAAGTTTCATAATCTCAATTAATTAGACATGCTTTTTGATAAATAAAAGGGTGATTGGGCTCTAAAGACATTATTTGCTGACAGTAGATTCTTTGTTTTTACTGAAAAAAAAATACTGAAAAAAAATAGAAATTTTATTGCAATTTGTAATGATCATTTTCTATTTTAATACACTTTAAAATGTAATTTATTCCTGTGATGCAAAGCTACAATTTCAGCATCATTACTCCACTCTTCTGCTGATTTATTATCAATGTTGAGAAACTGCTTAAACGTTTGTTTTTGAAACCTCTGATACTTTTTTCTGGTTTCTTTGATAAATAAAATGTAAAAAAAAAAAGAACAGCAATTATTTAAATTAGAAATCTTTTGCTAGTATGGATTAAAAGTAATTAATAGAAAACACAGAATTTGAGCAAAATGAATTTAAATATAATGTATAGTGCCTTAAAAATTATATATCTGTTTTGTTAAACTTTTAATAAACTGGTGTTAAATTACGTTTCATGATCTCGATTAATTAGACATGCTTTTTTATTCATATTTTTCATTTGACCATTAAAACAGAAACATTAGAAATTGAATCCAGAAAATAAAAAATGGAAAAAAAAAAAAAATGATTTTGGGGGTAAATGTATATATAATTTAATGAAACCAGTAAAATGGAATCCAGATAATTAATGGAAAACACAGAATTTGATAAAAATGAAACTTGAATTTGAGAGAAAATAAATTTAAATATAATTTATAGTGCCTTAAAGATTATATATCTGTTTTGTTAAACTTTTAATAAACTGGTGTTAAATTAAGTTTAATGATCCTAATTAATTAGACCTGCTTTTTGATAAATATTTTTAGTTTAACCCTTAAAACAGAAACATTAAATATGGGATCCAGAAAATAAAAAAATGGAAAGAAACAGAATTTGGGGAAAAATAACAAAACAAATATATATATATATTTGTTTTCTGTTTTGTTTTCCGGGATCATCAAGGCTACACTTAATTGAATTAAAAATACTGAAAAAAATTGAAGTGAAAAATTTGTGTGAAATTTTGAAATTTTATTGCGATTTATAATAGTCATTTTCTATTTTGATACACTTTAAAATGTAATTTATTCCTGTGATGCAAAGCTACATTTTCAGCATCATTACTCCAGTCTTCAGAAATCATTCTAATCTGCTGATTTATTATCAATGTTTAGAAACTGCTTAAACATTTGTTTTTGAAACCTCTGATACTTTTTTCAGGTTTCTTTGATGAATAAAACGTTATAAAAAGAGCAGCATTTATTTAAATTAGAGCTCTTTTGCTAGTATGAATCACAGAAGAGAGAAAATATGTGGTCGAAAAGACACAAGGCCGAGCAAACGGATAACAAAATGTTTGTTTTGGGGTGCGCTGTTTCCTTAAATCCACGAAGGAGACGTTTAGCAGAGCGGCAGACGTTATTATGACTGAAGAGTAAGTCTAATGTGCAGGTAAATCCTTGTATTGTAATGCAAAATATGATCCACGCTGTTTGAAATCAAAGACCTGTCTATTTAATGACTATCAAAAGGTCATGTCTGTGTTCGCTGTTATTGTGCTCTTGGTTCAGCTTGAATTTCATGCATGAGTTGGCATTTTGATAGTCAGAGCCCAAGCTTGAAGGCCCGAGCGCTTGCGAGCAATTCATCTTCTCCCCTTCTTATCCGTCCTTATTTATTTCTTTATTTATTTTTAGCCTCTGGTTGTTCGATCTTGAGACTCGTTCCCATGTGGTTTGAGGGCCGTTCGGCATTAGGTCTTATCGTGGCCGCGCGGCTTCGGGATCTGGACGGTGCCAGTCATGCTCGGTATCGCTGCTGCTGCTGCTGGGATTTTTGCCTGGGGATGGATTGGCCGGCTCCAAATGTCACTAACCTTGATTAATGTCACCCCTAAAAGTGCTGTCGTGAAAGGAAGAGAAAAAAAATCTCAGAAGCTTTTGCTTTATGATTTGAGGGAAATGATATAGCAGGTGCACAACCTGTGGAAAAATCGTTGCCCTTTGGTAATTAAAAGACGAAGTGCGTCGCAATGCGAAGCTTCCTCCTCAGTCCATCCGGAAGGAAACCAGGCTGAAAGAAAACAGCTCTTTTAGAATTAAGCTTTTGTGGTAAAAGCTCCAGAGAGAATTGATTTTTAATGATAACATTCAAGCGGTTCAAGGATTTCGGTTTTGACGCGAACATGAGCTGATGTGCCTCAGAGGAGCGTTTCTTGCCTTAGGTGTGAGATGCAATGAATTTGATTTATTCTCAACGTTTTAAAGTCAGTTGAAATGATGTGTGTTTGCATGTATATGCACACTGCCGTATTATTTATTTTTTTATTTTTTTAAAAGAAATTAATCGTTTTATTCAGCAGGGATGCATTATGTTGATCAAAAGTGACAGTAATGTTACAAAAAAGAAATCAATCGCAAATAAATGCTGTTGTTTTGAACTTTCTGTTTGTCAAAGAACCCTGAAAAAAAAGTATCACTGTTTTTATCACTGTACTTAAAACGGTAATTATAATAATGTTTCTAGAACAGCAAATCAGCATATTAGAATGATTTCTTGATTTCTGAAGGATCATGTGACGAAAATTCACCTTTGCATCACAGGAATCAATTACATTTTAAAATATATTCAAGTTTATTATAAATTGAAGTAATATTTTGGAATATTACAGTATTTTTGATCAAATAAATGCAGTTAAGTGCAGATTTTAGGATTTTTTTTTTATTCAATTCCATAATGTTTTATTTAGATGTGACGTGTACTTTTTCCCAAATTACTTTTTTTTTTTTCTGGATTCCGTTTTTTCCATTTCCTGTTTTAGTGGTTAAATGAAATGTTATTCATCAACAAGCATGTCTAATTAATTGAAATCATGAAACTTACACTATTAAACAGCAATTTATTAAAAAACAAACAAACAAACAAACAAACAAAAAATAATAATTTTAACAATCTATGATTTTTTTTTCTTTCTCAAATGTAATTTTATTTTGACCAAATTCTGTTTTCAATAATTAAAAAGAATTCATCTGGATTCCATTTTACTGGTTTCATAAATTTTTAATCAAAAACATTATTTTCAAAAAATATATATTTATATATATTATTTTATGTATTTATCTATCTATCTCTTTTTTTTTTTTTTTTTTAACTCTGTGTTGTGTGTTTACATTTTTCTTGTAAATATTCCTTAAAAAAATAGTTTAGTAGTAGTACTATCAGTACAATAAATATAAATATTATATTAGTGCTGTCAAATCGCTTAATCATATCCAGAATAGAAGTTTGTTTTTACATAACGTGTGTGTGCTGTGAATATATTGTATTCAAATATGAATACAAATGTTAAGTATATACATGTACGTTTATGTGTGTGTGTGTGTGTGTGTATATACATATATATATATATATATATATATATATATATAAATATATATGTGTATTTATATACACAGCACACATATGTAAACACAAACTTTTATTTTGCATGCGATTAATTGTGATTAAGCGATTTGACAGCACTAAATAATACATTTCTGTCACAGTTTCTGTGCTAAACCAAACTTTATATTTTTATTTTGGCAGGTTGTTGTGAAGACCTTTACGTTTCTGCTTGTATATGAAAATAATTCTTCTCAAATGAAACTTACTTACAAAGTGACTCTCAGAGGAGTTCTAGAGATTATGTGTATGTACTCAGGGATAAATGCAGGATTCATATTTAAATAGTATTTTTTGCGCCTTAATATTAACAGACACTAGTCTGTATCACATTTTTATGGAATGGAAAAAAACACTTAAAAAGGTAGGCGAACTGTTGTCCTCTACATTATTCATGAGCTCAGTAACAAATGACCACCCACTTTTTTAGTTTTTCTAGATTTTTTCTAGTTTTAATGGTTAAATTAAATGTTATTCATCAAAAAAACAGGTCTAATTAATTAAATTCATGAAACTTACTACATTAAACAGCAATTTATAAAAAAAAAAAAAAAAAGAAAGAAAAAAAACATTTTAACACCCCATGAAACCCTATGTAACTTAACTTTATTTTGACCAAATTCTGTGTTTTCAATCATTTAAACTAATGAATCTGGATTCAATTTGACTGGTTTCATAAAATTTTAATAATCAAAAACATCTCTAATTAATTGATTTTATTTAAAAAAAAAAAAAAATATATATATATATATATATATATATATTATTCTCTTTTTTTTTTTTTTTTTTTTTCAAAAATTGTGTTTACATTTTTTTATATTTTAGTAGTAGTACTATCATTACAATACATATAAATATAATATTAGTATTCTACAAGTTTGTGTTTACATAACACGTGTGTGTGCTGTATATATATATAGGCGGACTGTTGTCCTTTACATTATTCATGAGCTCATTAACATATGACCGCACACTTTTACATATTTATGCCCATTCAACTACTTGTACTACTGTTAGGATTGGTTACCACAACAGAGGTGATATAGATCTTTAGAAAGAGTTTTAAAGGTACATTAGCAAAAATCTACAAGAAGTCTTTTTGGTGCAAAAAACTTTGACTGAAATTCTAATTTGACTTATTGCACTTAATAACAAAGCAATTTTGTTAGGCCTTTTAGGGACTTAGCTATTATGTAATGTTAAAACAACACAACAGAAATGTTTGCGCTGTGTATTAGAGGCTGAATGGGAACATCTGTTTTACGACTCTCACAGGGAACCATCATTACAGTTAGAGTACAGGCCTTCATACATCTTTAAAATGGCACACCGCCGCGCCGTACGTGTGGCTGGTCCAGATCTAAAGCAGGACAGCACAAACCAGTCGAACGACACACTAACGCGGGCGTGCTGGATGCGTCCGGACCCCGAGCAATCAGTAACCCCTTCAGTGGAGAGGGGGGACGTTTATGGCACGTGTGTTTGGAGGACCTGTGATGGAGTGCCCCATTTTCAGCTATGATTTCACTGACAGAATCATTCATCACTCAGACAATCCTCCTCGCTCATTAGCAGCTGTTGTTTGGCTCCCATAAGAGTTGTGAGCTTGAAGAGTGTTTCCGTGTGTGTTTTTATGAGTATTCCTGGGTACTCATCATGAGTCTCTTAAAGAAACAGTTTGGCTAAATTAAAATCCTGGCAGTATTTGCTTATCTTCGTGTCACTGGTTTTGTGCTCCGCAGAAGAGAGAAAATTTGAAACAGCATGAGTGCATGATGACAGAATTTTAATTTTGGGTAACTATTGCTTTGAAAGTCATGCATTAAATAACTTGACCTGTTTACTCTACGTTTGGTAATTCTTAATTTCTCATTATTTTTCAGAGACATAATCAGACAAGTCCTTTGGATAACCCCACCAAAAATGAATTATTATGATTATTATTATTGTTGCTGTTGTTTTATAAAATAATATGATATAATTTTAATTTAAGTTTTATTTTATATTTATTTATTTTTTATGTTTAATAGTTGTACTGTACTCCAGCATAATGTAATATAATATAACGACTGATCTTAATAAATAAATATTATATTATATTATATTATATTATATTATGCTGGAGTACAGTACAAATATTAAAAAAAAAAAAAAACCAAAACATTGAAATTATATTATATTATGTTATACTGACTAATCTTACTGAATAAGAAATAATCCAAAACATCTCTTTCAGTCTAATATTTTTATTTTTAAATATCTCTTTTTTAATACATATCTATTATTTCAAAATCTATTGTAATAAATTGTTCATTATTATTATTATTATTATTATGATTATTATTATTATTATGTAAAATAAATAAATAAGATAATTTCAATGTTTTCTTTTTTTTCAGTTATTTCTTTTTATTTTTAATTTATTTATTTTTATGTGTTTTATTTTTGTTTAATATTTGTATTGTACTCCAGTGATGCATCTAATCTAATCTAATATAATATAATGACTAATCTTAATGAATAAGAAATAATCCAACTCATCTCTATCAGTATAATATATATTTATAAATATCTTTTCATTTTATATCTCTGGCCATAAAATAATTCAGATAATTTCAATGTTTTATTTTATTTTATTTATTTATTTATTTATTTTTATGTTTATTTAAAAAAAAAATTGTGTTCATTATTTGTATTGTACTCCAGTGATGCATAATAGTTTTATATTATATTATATTATATTATATTATATTATATTATATTATATTATACTGACTAATCTTAATAAATAAGAAATAGCCCAAAACATCTCTATCAGTCTAATAATATTTTTATTTTTAAATATATATTTTTATACACATCTTTTGGCCAAAAATCAATTGTTAATTATTAATCTGTTTTTATTTTTGTGTTTTTAACCATATATTATATTATATTATATTATATTATATTATATTGTGTCAATTGTATACTAATCTTTAAAAGTAAAATTTGAGTTGTTACTTTGTTAATATACTTTTGCAAACAAATTTAATATTTATATTATATTATACTGAATTATATTATATTATTATTATAACTGACTAATCTTAGAAGAAAAAATCTGATACAGTAGATCTCTATGTTTTATCATATTTTTATTTGAAAAAAAGTTTTATTATTGTTTAAAAAGAATCTATATTTTAATTTTAATAATATAATATTTTCATTGTTTTATTTTATGCAAATTAAGTTTTTAGTTTTTACAGGTATTATATTGTATAATATTAGATTTTTCTAATAAAAATAAATAAATAATAATAATAATAATAATAATAATAATCCAGTGCAAAAACGCTCATTCATTTAATTTCATTGGTGCCGATGCATGAATCAGTTTGTTCTCCTGCAACTCCTTGCATACTCTGGTCATGAAAAACACCTCTGTGGTTATTTTTTTCCAACCATATTTATTTAACCATCTACACAAAGAGTAAAAATCAAGGTCAGCATACAGTGGCTGTAAATATTCATTAAAATTCATTGTAATGCAAATGTGGATGCAAGGAGAGCGGCGCTCTGACAGGTGCTGACAAACCAAACAGTGTGCCAATGTGCAAAAAACAGGAGAACAAGGCAGCCCTAATGTAGTGTATGTAAACACAGCCGGGTCTCTTCTCACCCCTCGTGCTTTTAAAACCCTCATCTACTTGACTAAGTACAAAGAGTCTTAAAAGTGCGATTTTTAACCCAAACAGAAAAGGTCACCAAAGTTCATCACGATTAACTCACGTCTGTCTGTCGGTGTGTATGTCAAATGTTCGCATCTGATTGCGTTGCCAGAGGTAGTCTGGCAAGTCAAAATCTTCAAAGCGCATAGACGTCACTGTACTCCATGAGCGTACGGCCCCAATGTTTATCGTGACCTGCTTTTCAACTCAGGAGCTTTTCAAAAAAACATCAAGGGAGGGAAGGATTAATCGGATCAAGCCGAAAGAGAAAACAGACAAGGATAAATACTGCAAGAAGGAATACTTTTTGGACTCCCTGGGGTTTCTGTCAGTGGAGATAAAGAACTTGCTATCGCTCTATGTTAATTCTCAATTCTTTCCCCCCCAAAGCTCAGATTCCTCATTCGTGTACTTGTTGTCCTTACTTGAACATTCGATTTGCAAAGTCTGAACTGCTACGCTTGAGAGTGACAGCGTTGCGCTGCTTGTTCACAACTTGTTGCATTTCATTTTGTTCAAATAGAGTTAACAAAAAATGGTATTCTAATGCTAACTGCTCTGTCTTTGGCTGCGCAGACAAGTCCCAGCCTCAGCGGAGACAAGAGAACAGTGGATTTATTGATTTATTTACTGTATATTACGCTGCTGCCGCACAGATCTAATATAAACGTGATTTCTTTCCCAGCTGTTTACGTTCATAGTAGGCTTGGGCGGTATCCAAATTTTGATACCGTCAAACCTCCTCCATATTTTACCTCGGTATACGGTATTACCGTGAATAATAAAAAAAAAAAATGACCTAAGGCTCAGACAGCGTCACCAAACTGTTGGCTTGTGCCTAAACCGTTCAGAAACTGAATACCAAACACTAATACTGAAACAATAACAAAATAACATGCTCAACAATATTAACAACTTTTATTAGCAACAAATAGCAGTTTAAAAAAAGTGCAAATACAACAGTCAAACAGAATTAAATTAACAAAAACATCCAGAACAGTTTTCGCGCAGAGACGTGTAGGGTTGTGACGGTGGCAGATTTTACCACCGCTGTGGTTATGGACCAACTACCGTCGGTAGTGCGGTGTTGTTTATATATATATATAGGCCTATATATATTATATATATATATATAGGCCTATATATATATATATATATATATATATATACACACACACACACAGTTTTGAAACATACAAAATGAGGCTCAAAAAGTAACAAAGGTGCGTGTATTATTGCAGTCAGTGAACAAACAGCCTACAAAACAGTAAAATAATGATAGGGCCTAATATAAATTATATAGAAAATAGCCAAAATAAGAATGGTAAATATTGAACAAACATTCGTGTCATAAATTCGTAACAACTTCACCCAGCCCTTGTTCGACGGCTCATCAAAATTACCGACCGAGAACGACTGGAGTCCGTGTCTCTTCCTCATTACACTGTTGCATCAATTACAATTGCTCAGTTTTGTTTTTAATAGGAACAGGGTTATTTTTCGTTTCGGTTCTTCATAAAGTTAATTTAGAAATATGTTTGGAACATTTTTTGTTTGTTAAATTAAAGCTTTTGTTAATTTAATTTACATTAATGAACCAGCGGCCAGCAACAGGCGGTGAGATGATTATTTTTGATGCAGTTTGCATTCTAAAATCATCTCGACTTGCCTAAAATAGCTAAAATCTTAAAGAAAATTTAAATGTTATTTTAAATGTTAAACTTACATAAATGCGTGCTATTATGTGTATACAGTCGTTTGTTGGAGAGTGGAAGCTAAATGCGCTTTGCATTAGCCTACATGAGGCGCCAGCGCGATCACTTGCAAAAAAAATGAAAATAGGCATATGCCATAATCTTGCTCATAAAGGTAAGCATATATAGTATATCATCCGGAACTGTAAAGGGTCTAATTTTATTTGCATGCACTCACAATATAAAAAAAAAATATTGTGCTTTTGTAAAAATAAAGAAAACAAACAATACTCATCAATACTTATCTTCCAATCAGGATAAATATATCGAGAAAAAAAAAACGTAAAAAAATTAAATCGAAAACATTTTTTTTTATTTTATTGATATTTTATAAAAACCGTAGAGCCGCATTTCTCTCCAGTGAGCAGATGGTGAGTCAGGATCGTCAACTTAATCTTTGCCACACTGGCTCACTAGTTTACAATAGTTTATGAACAATTCATTTAAGTATCTCCTTATTTCCCTCCGACACATTGATAGTAGCCTAATAGTTTTTTTCCGGAACTTTGCCAGCTTTGGTCTATTGCGTGTGTTTGAACGCAGATCTCTTCCTGCTGCCGACGGGGGGGACACTAAACGCTGCCACGGCATAATGAATGCTGCAGAATCACTGTATTTTATGCTTGTTATAGATTGTGTGACGTCAAGTACATTACCGCCGGTGGCAACCGACGACCGCGGTGGCGCGGTTGTCAGTGCGACCGTCACAGCCCTACTCGTTCGTATTTACCGCCTCTCCCTTCTCGTTCGGCCGAAATACTGCCAAACTGCAGAAGTTGTGTTCTTTTTCGAGACCAGGTCACTTGGTGCGCGACTCGCCATCTTTCCCCTTCTCTCTCTTTCTCCTCCACGCTGTCACGTGATGACAATCACGCATAGGCATTTTCAGTCATTTTTTATGACCGTATAACGGTATTGAAACTGATACCGTTGCTATTTTTAGATCCCGTGGTATACCATATTACCGTATTACCGCCCAAGCCTACTTCATAGACATAACCAAGTTTTTGTAACTCTTGTATCTTTTTAACATAAGCTTGTTTTTGACCGTTTACGTGCAATAAGACGTGAAAGATAACAGTTTAGCACTCACATGCGGACAACCACTTTCTGTGCGCTCAGAAAACCAGAAAATCAGAAGTTTAAATTTTTTTCTCTTAATTTTGAGATATAAACTCAACAGTTGCATGTTATAAAGTCAGAATAGTGAGTTTATATCTTGCAATTCTGACTAAAACTTGCAATTGTGAGTTTATATCACACAATTCTGACTTCATTTCTCAGATTTGCAAATTTATATCTTACATTTCTGATCTTGTAACTCACAGTTGTGAGTTTATATCTCACAACTCCAGAATTGCAATTTGTATTACACAATTCTGAGAAAAATGTGAATTTCATCTAGTAGAAATGTTTGGTACTGTGCCCCAAACAACATTTTACTGAAAGCTCGTTTTTGAGAAATCAAACTCTAATGTGACAGCGTTGCGCTGCTTGTTCACAATTTGTTGCGTTTCATTTTGTTCAAATAGAGTTAACAAAAAATGGTATTCTAATGCTAACTGCTTTGTCTTTGGCTGCGCAGACGAGTCCCAGCCTCAGCGGAGACAAGAGAACAGTGGATTTATTGATTTATTTACTGTATATTACGCTGCTGCCGCACAGATCTAACATAAACGTGATTTCTTTCCCAGCTGTTTACCTTCATAGACATAACCAAGTTTTTGTAACTCTTGTATGTTTTTAACATAAGCTTGTATTTGACCATTTACGCGCAATAAGACGTGAAAGATAACAGTTTAGCACTCACATGCGGACAACCACTTTCTGCTGTTTTTCTCCAATTTCCCAGCTGTTTACCTTCATAGACATAGCTGACTGTTTTTGTAACTCTTGTCTGTTTTTTACATAAACTTGTATTGTAACTCACATTTGCATGTTATAAAGTCATAATTGTGAGTTTATATCATACAATTCTGACTTCATTTCTCAGATTTGCAAGTTTATATCTTACATTTCTGACCTTATAACTCACAGTTGTGAGTTTATATCTCACAATTCTGAGAAAAAAGTCAGAATTGCGAGATGTAAACTTCTGAAAATATAGTCAGACTTGTATTATGAGTGGTCAAAAATTGGAAACAAATTGGTAGCGAATTTCATTTAGTAAAAATGTTTGATACTGTGCCCCAAACAACATCTTACTGAAAGCTCATTTTCTCTAATTTGGAACACAACTAGCTTAAGTTTGTGACTTTGATTTTGTTGCATTTTTTGGAAAATATATATTTTATATAAAATTAAAAATATGTATGTTTATGCATTTTTCATAATAAAATGTAAAAACTTATTTTTTTAATTTCCTCTTTTTAAACTTTTTTTTCCCACATCAGCAATAATCTGTCAATTGTCTTCTTTAAAAAGAGACTAAATGTAAAAAAAAGAATCATAACTATTCCACAAATAGAATTTAAAATACAAAAATATGAAATAAAAACATTAGGGCTGGGTAAATATCGATTTCTCAAAATTAATCTATTCTAATTTTTACAAAACAATAGCCTGTTTTCAATTAATGAATGGATTGTAGCGCACATCTAATCCAATAACTTACAATACACTTTGTCCTTTGTTACTTTTCCATATGAACAAAGTCTCAGATTTCAAGATCTGTCCATTTTATTACTGTATTCAAACAATAAATGCCATTTGGAGCTGTTTAATGTGGAGTAACAGGTCACTGTAGCGCCTCAGTTTAATAGAAGCAGCACATGAACTGATCATCTCCTCAACTTTATTACCAGTTACAGCACAAAATAAACATGAATAAACATCTAAAGGTATGTTAAAAGAAAGAAGATACCAAAATCTGTATCCTGTCTCATCTATTTGCTTAATCAGAGTTTCCACCTTGGAAAGATGCCAATAAGCCTGTAACTTTAGTTGGTAAAACCTTGGAGTGTAATTTAAGTGTTTGTGTAAAAATCTGTCAATTTAAACTTTCAATATTATAGTAATGTAGTACCAAAATCACTCTCATATATATTTTACAGTATTAGAAAAATTGGCATGTACTGTACCTGATGTATATATCTAAAATAACATCAAATTAAATCAGAAATCGAATCAGAAGCTTGTGAATCAGAATCAAATTATGAAATTTGTCAATACCTAGCCCTAAAAACATTATCAAACTGAAATATAGTACATTCATTTAGCTGGAAAAAAAAAAAAACAACACCAGAAGGTTAAAAAAGGTTTTATGAACATCTTAGCAACAAAGAAGCAGTGGATTGAGGATTGTGTTGAGTTAAACTCTGTTTTTGTGTTTCCTGTTAGCATGTGAGGTGGGTTTCTACAAGCCAGTGGCAGGAGATCAGCTTTGTGGGAAATGTCCCCTCCACAGTCACTCTGAGACACGAGCGGCTCTGACCTGCCCATGTGATGCCAACTTCTATCGCTCCTCAACGGATCCACCTGCTTCTCCCTGCACAAGTGAGTCTTCATGTTTGCAAATCATCAAACTAAGAAATCTTCTAACTTTGATTTGATGTGGCCCAGAAAAGTATTTGAAAACAGAATGTCAATGCATGTAATATATAAAACATTTCCAGTGCTGCAGGATCCTTTCTCGTCACTAAATTCACATTTCTTTGTAATCGGTGTTTTGTTTATTTTTAGTGGACATTTATTGGAGATTTTTTTATTTTATTTTATTTTATTTTATTGTGTTGTTTTATTTTACTTTATTTTATTTTATTTTGCATGCCTGATCAAAGAAATAAAAAGTAAAGTAAATTTTTTAACAATTTTATCTTTTTTTTAATTTCTGTAAATTTTATGCATTAAATAAATGTCTTATAAATAATTTTGTGTTAATTTAATACCTGACCAAATTGTATTTCTTTTTATTTTAAGTTTGTGCTTTGCTTAAAATGTGTGCCTGTGCAATCTGTAAAACAGATAAAAATTATTCACAGGTGTTTATTTTATTTTATTTTATTTTATTCAGCATGCCTGATCGAAGAAATAAAAAGTAAAGTAAAAAAAGTAAATATATTTTTTTTTGTATTTCTTAAAATTTTATGCTTTCTATAAATGTAATTTTGTGTTAATTTAATATCTGACCAAACTTTATTTCTTTTTATTTTAAGTTTATGCTTTGCTTAACGTGTGCTTGTGCGATCTGTAAAACTGATTAAAATATTTTTGAAATCTAATGTACTTTTTAAGTGTGCTTAAAGTTTCTAAATACTTTCTGCTACCAAAAATTTTACTTTTTTTTTTTTTTTTTTTGACTTTTAATGAGCCGAAAAATCGCAAGACAAGATTACTTGTTGGACTGGGGTTGTGTGGTTACTGAAGTGCAAATTCAATCATTCTCTTTTGATCAGCTAGCCTGATAACCACCAATTCCCTCAACCTCACTAATTAACCTATAATTAAGAACTGTCTAACTTCGCCCTCCTCGCAGGACCTCCGTCAGCTCCAGTAAACATCATCTCATCTGTGAACGGCACCTCGGTCAGTCTGGAGTGGGGTTCACCTCTGGATACAGGAGGCCGCAGCGATGTTATTTATGATGTCCTTTGCCAGAAGTGGGACAAAGACGGGACGCAGTGTGAGGAATGTCGGGTGGGTGCCGGAGGGGGTAACGTGGCTGGGAACGGCAATGGAGGAGCTGCAGACACGAATGGAGCTGTTAGCGGGACAGCTGGAGGAGGAGGACTTGGGGTAAATGGGGTCATGGTGGCCCGGACAGGAGCAGCCCTGGTGCGCTTTATCCCTCAGCAGACGGGACTTACAGAACCGTGGGTGACAGTGCTGAATCTCGCCGCTCACAGTAACTACACTTTCCGTATTGTCGCTCTAAATGGAGTCACGCACCTGAGCAACGAGCCGCCACAGTCTGTGACGGTCAATATCACCACAAACCAGGCAGGTAGGAGACACTAATGGATCATGATTACATTTATTATTTGCATCATTTCTGAAACACTGCCCCTTTACAAATCAAAGTCTTACTAGCCTAATGTCGATTCTAGTCTAGGCTCTAGCCTACTAGCCTAGTCAAAATCTAGTCCATAATAAGTTTTGAAACTTGCTTAGCCTCAGCCAAAGTGCTCTAAAAAGGTTGAAATCAGACCCACAACCTAAACTACTTTAAACCTGTTAATGACCACGATTAGCCAGTTTTAGACAGATTGGACAATATAGTCTAACCAGGTTGGTTTTACCCAAACCAAGTAATCTAACTGATGAATCAACTTAATTGAACAGATTAGTCTACCAGCCCTAACCAGATTAACCTCTGCTCCATCATCTAGCTAGTGTAAACTGGTTTGAACCAGCTAATGACTATAAATGTTCAGTTTTGAACAGCTTAATTAAGGTGGTCTACCAATTCTAACTAGGTTGTCCTCAACTAAACCATTTATTAATCTGATTGTACACCTAGACAAGTTTGAACTAGCCAAAGATCACGAATAACCAGTTTTGAACAGCTTAGTTATGGTTCTCTACCAGCCCTAACCAGATTGTCTGCTCCATCATTTATCTTGTCTAGCTGATCGACCACCTAAACTAGTTTGAACCAGCTAATATGCATAAGTAATCCATTTTGAAATCATTTAAAAATCATACAAAGCTGGTATGAATAACCACTTCGAACAGCTTAGTCAAGGTTACCAGCCAGCTAGTAAGCAAAAATAACCAGTTTTGAAACCACCTAAAGCCTGAAAAGCTTAGTCAAGGTTGTCTACCAGTTCTATCCAGGTTGACCTCTACTTCATCAACAAACTAGTCTAGCTGATCATCCACCTAAACTAGTTTAAACCAACATAAATAACCAGCTCTGAAACCATCTAAAAAACAGATAGAAACCAGATAGAAAGTTGGTGTTAATCACCATTTTTGAAAAACTTAATCAAGGTTGTCTACTAGTCCTAACCAGGTTGACCTCTGTTCCATCAGCAAGCTAGTCCAGCTGATCAACCACCTAAACTAGTCTGGCCAGCTAGTAAGCAAAAATAACCAGTTTTGAAACCACCTAAAGCCATTAAGAATCACCACTTTTGAAAAGTTTAGTCAAGGTTGTCCACAAATCCTAACCAGATTGACCTCTGCTTCATCATTTAGCTAGTCTAGCTAAACGACCACCTAAACTAGCTAATATGCATAAGTAATCCGTTTTGAAATCATTTAAAAAATCATACAAAGCTGGTATGAATAACCACTTTGAACAGCTTAGTCAAGGTTACCAGTCCTATCCAGGTTGACCTCTGCTCCATCAACAAACTAGTCTAGCTGATCGACCACCTAAGCTAGTTTAAACCAGCTGATAATCATAAATAACCAGTTCTGAAACATCTACAAAACAGATAGAAATCATAGAAAGTTGGTATGAATTACAATTTTTGAAAAGCTTAATCAAGGTTGTGTACTAGTCCTAACCAGTAGACAACTAGTTGACCTCTGCTCCATCAGCAAGATAGTCCAGCTGATCAACCACCTAAAACTAGTTTGGCCAGCTAGTAAGCAAAAATTACCAGTTTTGAAACCACCTAAAGCTGTTATGAATCACCACCTTCAAAAAGGTTAGTCAAGGTTGTCTGCTAATCCTAACCAGGTTGACCTCTGCTCCATCGTCTAGCTAGTCTAAACTAGTTTGAACCAGCTAATGACTATAAATGTTCAGTTTTTAACAGCTTAATCAAGGTGGTCTACCAATACTAACTAGGCTGACCTCAACTAAACCAGCTATCAATCTAACTGATTGAACTAGCCAAAGATCATGAATAACCAGTTTGGAACAGCTTAGTTATGGTTGTCTACCAGCTCTAAACAGATTAACATCTGCTCCATCATTTAGCTAGTCTAGCTGATCGACCACCTAAACTAGTTTGAACCAGCTAATTTGCGTAAGTAATCAGTTTTGAAATCATTTTTAAAAAATCAGTCAACAAACTAGTCTGGCTGATCATCCACCTAAACTAGTTTAAACCAGCTGATAAACATAAATAACCAGTTCTGAAACCATCTACAAAACAGATAAAGTTGGTATAAATCACCATTTTTTAAAAGCTTAATCAAGGTTGTCTACTAGCCCTAACCAGATTGACCTCTGCTCCATCCTTTAGCTAGTCCAGTTGATCAACCACCTAAACTAGTTTTGGCCAGCTAGTAAGTATTAATAACAAGTTTTGAAACCACCTAAAGCTGGTATGAATCACCACTTTTGAAAAGCTTAGACCAGGTTGACCTGCTAGTCTATCTGATAATCCGCTTACACTAGTTTTAACCAGCTAATATTTGATATTATTATATCAAATATAGTTTTATTATAATTTATTATTATATCGAATATAATTAAGCAAATAACGAGTTTTGAAACCTCCTAAAGCTCCTCACCTCTTTTGAAAACCTTGGACAAGGTTGTCTACTAGGGCTGCCCTCGACTAAGGATTTTTCTGGTCGACTAGTAGTCGCTCATTTTAAGCATTAGTCGACTAATCGTACGTTTATTAATAAAACATTTAAATAATTATAATGAGCCTTTAATTGCCTACATATCCTAATAAACGCTTAAGCACGCATAAAGCTTGCTCGCACCGCAGATGTAAGGATTATAAATGTGTCAGGGAAAAACAATAAGTATGTTATAAAAATGTTTTACTTTTACCTGTATGCCCAAAAGTGAGGGAGTAAGCTATTCTAAGAGCAAATTACCGCACCGGCGCATCCATCTGTCCTGCAGTAAGCGCATGTCTGTTCAGCTTCCACACAGACAGCCCACATTTCTCTAGGTCAGTGGTTTGCAAACTTTTTTTTAATATATGTATATATAGCCTAATTTGCGCGCATTGGGATTGTCGCTCTCTGAACGCGGGATATTAAAATTGCTTTTGAATGCGTGCACGCGTTTGCTTTCGTTTTAACGGTCGCGTGAAACTCTCCGCGGTACTGAACGTGCATTCTGCAGGCACGTCTAAAGGCTTTGTTATAATGACAGGATTAAATAGCTTGCAGAACTCAGGACTGAACAAAAAGTCCGGCGTTTTCAGCGGTGAGTGGAACTGATAACTAACTGATAAACGCAAATACAGATACGCACTTAACATTACATTGTACAACATTACATTTAAAGTTGCTACTACTTACGTTTCAGATAATAAGCCATATTTGAGGTTGATTAATGATAAGCGAATGTTGGGTGTACTGCCCAATGTATAGCCTACTGTATAACTATTACTACACATACAATAGCCAGTAACGATCTCTCCGTGAGATTTATTTATTTATTTAATTCTGCGACTAAACGACTAATAAAATTTTGGTCGACCAAGCCTTTTCTGGTCAACTAACGCTTAGTCGACTATTAGGGGGCAGCCCTATTGTCTACCAATCCTAACCAGGTTGACCTATGCTCCATCAGCAAGCTAGTCTAGCTGGTCAACTAGGTTTGCCAGTTTTAAACAGTTTAGTTTAGGTACCAGTTTAGGCACCGGCCTTAACCAGGTAGACCTTTGCACCACTAGTCTAACTGATCATCTGAAGGTTGTCCGCTAACCCTAAACAGGTTAATCTCGACTCCACCAGCTGGTATACTTGCTAGCCACGTAAACTAGCTTCAACCAGGTAATAAGTGTAAATAACCAGTTCTGATCAGCTAGAAACCATCTAAAGCCGGTGTGTATTTTCCATCAGAAATAATACAGTGCATGTCATTGTTCCTCATATATAATATAAATAATAGTATTGTTACAGAATAAATCTGTTTTCTTACTAAAGGGACCTTCATTTTGTCATTGCTTTCACAGCTCCGTCTCAAGTGATGGCCATCCGACAAGAAAACGCCAGTCAGAACAGTGTCACTCTTTTCTGGCACGAGCCAGCGCAGCCCAACGGAGTCATATTAGAATATGACATTAAATATTATGAAAAGGTAATTCCTTCATCAGAGTGAAAACACAGGTCCTAAAGGAGTGATATTTATTCATTAAATGGCTTGACGACGAGCCCTGCTTAATGAAGGGTCACATTTTATAGACTAGCCTGGAGTCAAATATCTCAGTTTAACCACTTGGTTTATTGGCAGCTCAGGCTAATTGAAAGGAAATTACCGACCAATAGCGCTCTCAGACTGATTTGGCGAGATTATTTAAAGTGACATTGAAGGCAAACACAGCAAGCCCTGCCAAACACTGGAGGGAAGTTAATTGTCGCGTGAGCTGGGAGCTTTGCTGCCTAATGGCGCAAAAGAGATCTCAGCTGTGACAGAGAATTAGTATACAGTGCCTAGTCAACAATGCCGCTATGTAAATATGATTTACGTGCAATCCCTGTTTGCCAACCCGCTGCCCGTGCGCTGATTCCTGGGGAATGGTGCTTAACAAAGACCACGCAGTGGTTTTTGATGGATATACGGCGCTGGCGGTCTCCTCAGGGGACAGACGAGCATCAAAGGCTTTGTAACAAAGTGAAATGCTTCGGAGGGGACAGAGTTCACGGACGCAGTGGGGTGAAGCAGGGAATGCTAACAGATTAGTGAGCACTTCAGTTTAATCGGTTCAGTCCTCCATCCTGAGTCTCAAAACATGATTTTGTCAGGTCCTGGTGTGAATTGTCCACTGTTGTTTTTTTATGGCTTGTATTTACATAACCTGTTTGCATAATAGACTTTTTATTCGAACATAACCTCTCATTTTCACAGGACAATGAGCAGCTAAGTTATGCTACGCTAAAGTCAAAGAACACCAGTGCTAAAGTTTCAGGTCTGAAGCCCGGCACAAGCTACATCTTCCAGATTCGGGCCAGAACCTCGGCTGGCTGTGGGCGATTCAGCCAGTCAGTGGAGATACAGACCGGCAAAGCAAGTGAGTGTTAAATTATTACCAGTTCTACGGACATGAATAATACTTGTGGATTGTTGCGGAGAGATGTGCCATTATTTTTCAAAGCTGTTGGACTTTCGTCGGAGACTATGTAATGTTGTTGCACTCATAGCGAGTGAAATATAGAAGTATTAGATATTAAATAATTTTATAGATAATTTTATTCAAATATGTCAATGTGTATAAAACATAAGGACTCACTTGTAAAACCTTATTAAAGAGATATATTTTTCTATATATTTTTTCAGTGAATCTATTCCTTCTAGGAACATGAAGGATGATTTGTTTTTTGTTATTTTACATACTTAGACTAAAACAGCTATTAGTCTAACTGATCAAGAAGTTTTTAATAGCTTAGTCAAGGTGGTCTACCAGTCCTAACCGGGTTGACCTCCACTAAACCAGGTATTAATCAAACTGATCAAGCACATATACTAGTTTTAACTAACTAAACACCATGAATAACTAGTTTTGAACAGCTTAGTCAAGGTAGTCTACCAGTCCTAAGCAGACTGACCTTGACTAAACCAGCTATTAATCAAACTGATCAAGCACATAGATTAGTTTTAACCAGCCACAGATCATGAATAAGCAGTTTTGAACAGGTTAGTCAAGGTGGTCTACCAGTCCTAAGCAGGTTGACCTTGACTAAACCAGCTATTATTCCAACTGATCAAGCACATATACTAGTTTTAACTAGCCAAACACAATAAATAAGCAGTTTTGAACAGATTAGTCAAAGTGGTCTACTAGTCCTAACCAGGTTGACCTCCACTAAACCAGGTATTAATCTAACTGATCAAGCACATAGATTAGTTTTAACCAGCCAAACACAATGAATAACCAGTTTTGAACAGCTTAGTCAAGGTGGTCTACCAGTCCTAAGTAGGTTGACCATAACTAAACCAGCTAGTAATCTAACTGATCAAGCACATATACTAGTTTTAACTAACTAAACACCATGAATAACTAGTTTTGAACAGCTTAGTCAAGGTGGTCTACCAGTCCTAAGCAGGTTGACCTTGACTAAACCAGCTATTAATCTAACCGATCAAGCACATAGATTAGTTTTAACCAGCCACAGATCATGAATAAGCAGTGGTCAAAGTGGTCTACCAGTCCTAACCAGGTTGACCTTGACTAAACCAGCTATTAATCAAACTGATCAAGCACATATACTAGTTTTAACTAACTAAACACCATGAATAACTAGTTTTGAACAGCTTAGTCAAGGTAGTCTACCAGTCCTAACCAGGTTGACCTTGACTAAACCAGCTATTAATCTAACTGATCAAGCACATATACTAGTTTTAACTAGCCAAACACAATAAATAAGCAGTTTTTAACAGATTAGTCAAAGTGGTCTGCCAGTCCTAACCAGGTTGATCTCCACTAAACCAGCTATTAATCTAACTGATCAAGCACTAGTTTTAACCAGCCACAGATCATGAATAACCAGTTTTGGACAGGTTAGTCAAGGTTGTCTACAAGCGTTAACCAGGTTAACCTCTGCGCTATCATCTTGCTAGTCTAGCTGATCGACCGCATAAACTAGTTTGAACCAGCTAATGAATATAAATAGCCCATTTTGAACAGCTTAGTCAAAGTGGTCTACCAGTCCTAACCAAGATTGACCTTGACTAAACCAGCTATTAATCTAACTGATCAAGCACATAGACTAGTTTTAACTAATCAAAGACCTTGAATAACTAGTTTTAAACAGCTCAGTCAAGGTTGTATACACATGAAACGCAAAAACATGAAATATTGAGTTACAAAGAATGAGTTATAATAAAATTTTAGTCATAATTCTGCTAAAAATAAACAAAACATCTAATGAAATACATTAGCTCCTATGTTATTCAATATTTATATCAACAATTTAGGTCATGGAATAGCTAAAATACATCTGTATGCAAATGATACAATTATATATACAGCTGCATCCTTTTTAAACCAAGCTTTATAGCATCTACAGAATGCTTTTTAAGCACTGCAGCGCTCGTTGCTGGAGTTAAAATTGATTTTCAATTCAAAAAGGACTAAGTATATGATTTGTAACAGATCTGACAATTACAACCTTGAACAGTTCATTAATAGAAAGAGTTAGCTCCTATAAATATCTAGGTATTTGGATGGATGAAAGATTAGCTTTTGATATAAGTTATTGAAAAAGCTTAGACCAAAACTAGGTTTGTTTTATCGGTTACACTGACTGTGTGTGTTGTTTTCATTGTGCACAGACACACCATTTCTGTCCGAACGTCTCCTGCGGTGAGAAAACTGGTGATGATTCAGTGTTTAATGATGCGTTTGTGTTGATATTTGGTCTCTGTTTTTCTTTGCCAGCTCCCCTGCGAAATACCAACATGACGATTATCTGGATCTGCATGGCTTCGGTAACAGGACTGGTGACATTTCTGGCCGTTGTCATCTGCAGAAAACGGCAAGAGGAGTACTTTGAATTGTCTGCATTCATTTTCCCTGCTTTATTCTGTTACATATGTTAAAGGGATAGTTCATCTAAAAATACATTCTGTCATCATTTACTCGCCCTCATATCTTCCAAACCTGCATGACTTTCTTTATTTGTTTCTGTGACTGAATGAGGCTGGTTTTGGAAAAATGATTCATTCACAAATCTTTCAGACTTAACATTTTCTCATAAACGTGCCAAGAACAGTAGGGTTGATTTTTTTTTTTTAGATTTTAGATCAAATATTTTGCTCTTATGTATCTTCAGAAGTCATACAGGTTTAGAACAATATGAGGGTGAGCGAAATTGTCATTTTTGGGTGAATCATTGATTTTAGAGAAAATTCATGCCAGTTTTCCATTTGAAAATAATCCCACTCAAACACCTCTGTGATTCATACTGTAATTATCTATTGAAGAGTTTCACTGCGCTATATTTAAGTACAATTACACCCTGAAACACATACCTCACAAAGGAAATTTAGTTTGATTTATTTTGGACTAATAACACTGTGTCCTCAAATATCCTCAAATCATATATAGCACAACAGTGGGCTTCCAGAAATAAAAATCCCATTCATTTTCTCCATACAGAAATGGATTAAAATCATTTTAGGACAAACCTGCTGGTTAAGTGATAATATAAATAGAAAGCACTATAAAAATACCACAAAACTCCTATGAAGCATTGTGAATGACCCAAAGTAATGCATATGTTTGAATATTTTGCTGTGGTAGTTCAAATGTATATTTAAGTTGTCTTGAGAAAGCCAGCTTATTCTTCTGAGACTAAAATTATCAACTCTAACTCGTCTTAGAACTTTAACTCTACAAACTCCAAACTCAGCCCAGATCTTCAGACTTATTTGACCGGGTGTGCTCTATCTTTTCAAACTGATCGGACTTACGATTTTCCTAAAAATAACGATTAAAACTGGGAAAAATCCCATAGATTTACACTGACGAAATGAGCCAAGACTATTCAAACTCACACTGACAAAACTCCCACAATCCCTTGAGACTCAATCAAGCTTCCCTTCTATCTACTATTTCTAATCCATTCAAACATAAACTAACTTGCTAATCATGTTAACAACATACTAGCAACTTGCTAATTATGCTAGAAACATGTTAGAATTATGCTAGCAACTTGTTAATTCTGTTAAAATCATGCTAGCAACTTGCTAATCATGCTAAAAACATACTAGTAACAAGTTAATTGTGCTAGAAACATGGTAGCAACTTGCTAATCATGTTAGAAACATGCTAACAACTTGCTAATCATGCTAGAAACATACTAGTAACATGCTATTCGTGCTAGAAACATGGTAGTAACTTGCTAATCATGCTAGAAACATGTTAGTAACATGCTAGTAACTTGCTAATCATGCTAGAAACATGTTAGAATTATGCTAGTAACTTGTTAATCCTGTTAAAATCATGCTAGCAACTTGCTAATCACGCTAACAACATACTAGCAACTTGCTAATGATGCTAGAAACATGCTAGAATTACGCTAGTAACTTGCTAATCCTGTTAAAATCATGCTAGGAACTTACTAATCATGTTAACAACATAGTAGCAACTTGCTAATTATGCTAGAAACATGTTAGAATTATGCTAGCAACTTGTTAATTCTGTTAAAATCATCCTAGCAACTTGCTAATCATGCTAAAAACATACTAGTAACAAGTTAATCGTGCTAGAAACATGGTAGCAACGTGCTAATCATGTTAGAAACATGCTAACAACTTGCTAATCATGCTAGAAACATACTAGTAACATGCTATTCGTGCTAGAAACATGGTAGTAACTTGCTAATCATGCTAGAAACATGTTAGCAACATGCTAGTAACTTGCTAATCATGCTAGAAACATGTTAGCAACATGCTAGTAACTTGCTAATCATGCTAGAAACGTTAGATTTTTGCTAGTAACTTGCTAATGCTGTTAGAATCATGCTAGTAACTTGCTAATCGTGCTAGAAACATGTTAGATTTTTGCTAGTAACTTGCTAATGCTGTTAGAATCATGCTAGTAACCTGCTAATCATGCTAGCAACATGCTAGTAAACTTGATAATCATTCTAGAAAAATGTTAACAACATGCAGCATGCTAGTAACATGCTATTTATGCTAGTAACTTGTTAATCATGGTAACAACATGTTAGTAACATGCTAATGTATCTATTTATCTGTAATCTGACTATCTGTCTGACTGTACTGTCTTCAAAACATTCGTGCTTTAGGCTTTAAAACTATGTTAAAACTTCAGACTATTTCGGACTGAAAACTATCAAACTTAATACTTTTAAAACTTTTTCAAACTTCCTGGTCAGGCTTTCTCAATCCAACTTAAAGTTTTCCTGACAAACTTTTTAATCTAGTTAATCATTGCAATCTTATACTGTAATCTTATACAGTTTTGTTTTGAACCACTGTTTCTGATTCAGTTGATTCTTTTGTCATTTTAAAATACTTTTTTGCTTCAAATCAAATCTTTAATATGATTCATCTCAGAGCTGAACTGGAATTTCTATGGAGAAAATGAATTTGAAAAGTAGCTTTTTGATGGCAATGTGTTAAATGAATTTGATTATAATTTCTAATCACTTACTTCAGTAAATGGACACTTTTTCAGTTTGTTTGATATATATATATATATATATAAAGGGAGTGGATTAAGACACAGAGGATGTTTGTTATCTACATGTGAAGCAAAAATCTCTTGAAGTTAATTAAGCATTGAGTTCATTATGTTTTACAGTCTTTATGTTTGAATATTATTAACATGTGGGTTGTATATCTCAAGGCCCTTTTTTAAAAAAAAAACACACAATATTTCTGTTTTTTCTTCTGGTTTGCGTTTACAGACGTTGTGGGTACAGCAAAGCTTTCCAGGACTCAGACGAGGAGAAAATGCACTACCAAAATGGCCATGGTACGAGAGACACTCTTTTCCCCTGATGATTTCTCTTTTAATGAATTTTAGGCAGGAAACTATTGCTTTTTTGGTCCAATATCTTGCTGTAGCTGCTGCCTGGGCCCTTCAGAGATTGTGGCTGTGACTGAAAATTGCTTTCATGCTGCAATATGTGACCAAATGCTAATTCTGTTTATTCTAGTATCATTTCCAGAAGCCAGATTTTATATTGATCCCCACACATATGAGGACCCCTGCCAGGCTGTCCACGAGTTTGCCAGAGAAATTGAAGCGTCCAGGATCAAAATAGAGAAAATCATCGGTTCAGGTATAGCTGTCCTTGGCGATTGCGTGAAATACACATGGGCATCTGGGGAATACATGAGAAATGGCTGGAAAATGATCAACATGATGTGAAGTTCTACTCGAAGAATATGAAAGGTGTTTACGTTTTATTTGAAAAATGAGAAACCATTAAAAACTTTAACTTTTTCGACCTAAAAACTACTACAAATGACAAAAAATTGCTTTAAATTTTAAATGAAAACAAAATTATATATAAAAAATGTTATTAAAAATAACACTGATACATTAATATTATTTTGTATATCATCCTATGCAGTAGTAAATTAATCTTAGATTTTTTTTGTTAGATTTTTTTGATACTTCAATGAAATTCTAAAATCTAGTAAAATATATATATCTATATATATAATGTAATAATGTAATTATTACATGTAATAGTATTAATAACACAAAATTATAAAAATAAGAACTGATTCAAAATAATAATTACACTGATTCACTGCAAAAAAAATAATTTAAATGCAGTAGTAAATAAATTTATCTTAGATTTTATTTTTGATACTTCAACTGAAATTCTGAAATCTAGTAAAATAAATATTATTCATAATAATAATATAATGAACATAGAATCACATTAATAATTGATTCAAATTATTATTATTATTATTTTTTTTTAGAATTCAAGTTTTTATTGCTTTTGAAAGGTTGAAAGGTTACAACATACAGCTTTATAAGAAATAACAAAACAAAGTAAGAAAAATAGATAATACAGGGTGACATACATCAAGATTCCAGGATACATCCAGGCTTATTTAGGACATTGGGAAGGACAGGGAATTATAAAATGCAAATCACCATATGATGGTCTATTCGTTTTGAGTTGTTACTGTCATATGAGTCCAAAACTCATCCCAAAGCGAGAGTCCGTCTCCTCTAACACTGTTAATTCTGTTGAGCATTGTTTCGTAAGATGCTATCTCTGTCATTGCATTTGCCCAATCTTTAAATTCAGGAGCAGTTACTGTCTTCCAGTGTCTCAGAATAATTCTGCTTGCTGTTACAATACATACCATTAAAACAGAAAAAGCACACTTTGAAACATTTGGTATTTGAGACTTATCCCCCAGTAGACATAATTGAGGTGTTAGAGGTATTTTAGAACCATACCAGTGACTTAAAGCATCTGTAACTTGCACCCAAAATGGTTTGACCAGATCGCAATCCCATAAACAATGTAAGAATGTCCCAGTTTCCAACTGGCATTTCCAACACAAATTGTCCTTCATTAATTTCATCCTATGTAATCTGACTGGAGTGTGGTTATTGTTATTATTATTATTATTATTATTATTATTATTTAATATATATGTATTTTTTTTAAACAACTAAAAATATAAAATCTAGTAAAAACAATACAATAATAAAAATAATTCAAAATAATAATTACACTGATGCACTGCAAAAAAATCTAATTCCTGTTCATATTATCTTATGCAGTAAATTTATCTTAGATATTTTGGTTGTTGTTGTTTTTTGATACTTAAAAATAATTAATAATAATAATAATAATAATAATAATAATAATAATGAAATGGACATGGAAAAAATTACAAATAATAATTGATTCAATATTCAATATGTTGTGTGTGCATATATATATATAAATTCTAAAATCTAATAAAAAATAGTAATAACACAAAATTATAAAAATAATAACTGATTCAAAAAAATAATTACACTGACAGCACACAGCAAAAAATAACACACAGCAAAAAATAAAATATATATTTTATGTATATATATATGTATATATATATATTATCCTATGCAGTAATAAGTAAATTTCTTTGACTTTTTGTATGATATATATATATATATATATTTCAGCTGACATTTTAAAACATAGTTTAAAAAAGAAATAATAGTGGAAATGGTAAAATATAAAATGTATAAATAATTCAAGATATGATCATTATTTTACATAATTTATATATGTTTGACATATTATATCAAATATAGTAAAAAATAAATTAATAATAATAATAATAATGAAATGACTATGGAAATGTAAAAAAATTAAATAAATAAAAACTGTAATAGTATACCAAATATACTAAATAATACTAATACACTGGGGAAAAAATCATTATATTTTTCTTGCAACATGTTATTACAAAACTTTGTAACAGAATAATATGTGTAAAAACTTTTTTTTCTTTTGCAATATATAAATATAAATTAAGCAGCTCCATCAGGACAGTGCTAAGTAAAACTTTTTTCTGCTCTTATTTTTAAGATTTTACACAATGCGCATATACATGTACACATCATTTTAGTGTTAATGCCAATGTAAATATTATTGTGAAGGTTGAAAGTATTACACAAATCCAAATCCAGCATGAGTGGCCGCTGTCTAATCTTGTTTTCTGGCACACATCAGGAGAGTTCGGGGAGGTGTGTTATGGGCGAATGAAGCTGCCGGGGAAACGTGATATCCCAGTGGCTCTGAAGACTCTCAAAGCCGGCTACACAGAGAAACAGCGGAGAGATTTCCTGGGCGAGGCCAGCATCATGGCACAGTTTGATCACCCCAACGTCATCCACCTGGAGGGGGTCGTTACCCGCAGTAAGACTCACTGAAGCGCATTTATGAATGGGACATTTTTGAACTGCATTATTATTTTATGTCATTCAATAATTCAATACCATTTAGGTAGCGGAATGTTTACCCTTTGTCCCATACATTGAATAAACAGTAAATAAATATCATAAGAATACTTATTTTTTATACTAATTGTTTTTATTATTGTTTTAATAAAGCTTCAATTAGTATAAAATTTAAGAAAAAGGATTTCGAAATAAAATGAATTATGAATAACCAATGATAAGATAATGTATTATTATATCATTTTATATTAATTCAATTGTAGATTGTTCAAATTACATTATATAATTTTTAATATGTAATATATATTTTATTATAATGTTATTATATTTAATATATATATATATATATATATATATAAATTACTAATTATTCAATTTTTATTGAGATTTTAACATATTTTACTACATTTATTTAAATTGTATTATGTTTGTGTGTGTGTGTGTGTGTGTGTGTGTGTGTGTATATATAAAAGTCAAAAGTTTGGACACACCCTCTCATTTAATGTTTTTTAAAGAATTTTTTTTTATGCTTATCAAGGCTGTTTTCGCTTGATCAAAAATACAGAAAAATAATGTAATATTGTGAAATATTATTGCGATGTAAATCAATGTTTTTCTATATTAATATAATGTAATGTAATTTGTATCTGTAAAGTTGAATTTCCAGAATTATTACTCCAGTCTTCAGTGTCACATGATCCTTCAACAATAATTCTAATCTGCTGATTTATTATCTATATTTATTATTTATTATATATTATACATTTTTGAACCTGTGATACTTTTTTCAGGATTTTGTGATCAATAAAAGAAAAAAAGAATAGCATTTATTTAAAATAGAAAGGTTTTCTAACAATATACACTACTGTTCAAACGTTTGGGGTCAGTACATTTTTATTCTTTCTTTTTTCGAAAGAAATTAGTACTTTTATTCACCAAGGATGTGTTAAATTACTAAAAAGTGATAGCATACATTTACATTGTTAGAAAAGATTTATATTTTGAATAAATGCTGTTCTTTTTAACTTGTTATTCGCCAAAGAATCCTGAAAAAAGAATCACAGGTTGCAAAAAAATATTTTTTCCAAATTCCAAAAATGTTTTCCAACTGTTTCCAAATTCTAATAATTAATCAGCATATTAGAATGATTTCTGAAGGATCATGTGACACTTAAGACTGGAGTAACAGCTGATGAAAATTCAGCTTTGCATCACAGAAATAAATTAAATTGTAAAGTATATTAAAATAAAAACCTTTATTTTATATTGTAATAACATTTTGCAATATTACTGTTTTTTTCTATATTTTTGATCAAATAAATGCAGCCTTGATGAGCATAAGAAACTTCTTTAAAAAACATTAAATGAGAGGGTGTGTCCAAACTTTTGACTGGTAGTGTGTATATATATATACATATATATATATATATATATATATTTTTTTTTTGTATTTATTAAAATGTGTGCTTATTTTCACAAATGCAAACACTTTTATTTATTTAAATTTTATTTCTACTTCACCCAGTAAATAATTCAACCATAGTCGTGTAAAAAGTGAAGAAAACCCTGGTTCTCTTCACCTAGACTTCAATCTCCTGACATCTTTTCCTTGCTCTTTCCTCTGTTTCTCTCTGTGTTTTTGCATTCTCTACCAAGGCAAACCAGTAATGATCATCACAGAGTACATGGAGAACGGCTCCTTGGACTCTTTCCTGAGGGTGTGTAAACACGTTTGCGTTTGTTCTCGTATGTCTCTGTAGTTTCGCTTCGCCTCACTGAACCTCCCTGCGAACTGAAGTTAAACTTCACAGATTTCTCTTCCTTGTCTTGTTTTTCTTTCCTCGGAACAGAGACATGACGGTCAGTTCACTATTATTCAGCTGGTGGGTATTCTGCGTGGCATAGCAGCTGGCATGACTTACTTGGCTGATCTGGGCTATGTCCATCGGGACTTGGCTGCCAGGAACGTTCTGGTCAACAGTAATCTGGTGTGCAAGATTTCAGACTTCGGTCTGTCACGCGTGCTGGAGGACGACCCTGATGCGGCGTACACCACCAGTGTGAGTTTATGAAACAAGAAACATACTCTACACCAAGTATATGAAGAGTTCAGATGCAAAACCAGCTAGAAGTCATCCATCAAATACTTTTACTTCAAACTCGCTAAAATCCCACCCTTAGCCCAATCAGAAGTACCAGAACTTACATAGAAACCTATATATCGGAGCCTGATCAAAAAAGATGTCAGATGGATTTAGAGGCTTTTGCATCTGAACTCTTCATATATACCCACCCTAAACTGTGGAACAGTCTGCTGCTATATATTAGAGAAGATTCTACACTCTGTCAGTTTAAAAGTCATTTGAAAACATTTTTTTTTATGATAGCGTTCGATCAGAGATAAATGCGAAGGCTGCTAGTGCTATATTGGATTTTTTAAGATGTATGTTTTAAGATGTATATACATAGCAACCTTACAAGTCTGTCATGTATATACATTTTCCTTTTTAAATGTTTTTTTTTTTTTTTTTGGTCTTTTTCTTCTTTTCATTGTGCTGCTGTTCTATGTGATTCTACTGTTGGTCAACATGCTTTAGAAATGAATTTGAGTTTGAATTTGAATTTGTATATATGACCTCTATATATACAGTTGAAGACAAAATTATTAGCTCCTCTGTGAAATTTTACATTTTTTTAGAATATTTCCCAAATGATGTTTAACAGAGCAAAATAATGTTTTCACACTATTTCCTATTATTTTTTTCTTCTAGAGAAAGTCTGATTTCTTATAGTTGCTTGAATAAAATAATTAAAAATAAATAAATGAAAAACTGCTAAGGTCAATATTAGCCCCCTTAAGAAATTATTAGTTAGTTGATTAGCTATAGAACAAACCGCTGTTGTCCAATAACTTGCCAAATTAACCTAATTTGCTTGATTAACCAAATTAACCTAGTTAAGCCTTTAAATTGCTCTTTAAGCTGAGGATTAGTGTCTTGCGAAACAACTAGTAAAATAATATGCACTGTCATCATGACAAAGACAAAAGAAATTAGTTTAGACTTGAGAGAAAGAATTGTTAATGCTCATAAAGATGGAGAAGCATACACACGTTTATCAAAGCGTTTTCAAGTGTCAAGAACTGCAGTGAGATGCATTATCAAGAAGTTTAAAGAGACCAACACAGTGGAGAACAAGACGGGCAGAGGCAGGAAGCCAAAGATTTCAAAAACTTTGGAAAGAAAACTAGTGAGAGAGCTTTCTAAAGACCCAAGAACAACTGCTAAGACACTAGTGAATGACCTAGCCAAGTCTGGAATTGAAGACAGTCACTAGAGCCCTGCACAGGAATGAACTCCAAGAAAGACTCCACTTCTGAAGGAGAGACACCTCCAAGCTAGAATGAAGTTTGCTAAGGACAACCTGGGGAATGTGATGCATACTGGAAACGTGTCTTTTGGTCAGATGAGACAAATCTAGAGCTTTTTGGCCATAGAGATGTGTATGACTGACAGACTGCAACGTTTTGAGTTACAAAATCTTTGTTTGTGTTCTACTAAAGAAACAAAGTCACCTACATCTTGGATGCCCTGGGGGTAAGCAGATAAACGTCAAATTTTCATTTTTGGGTGAACTATCCCTTTAAGTAGCAAGGGTATATTTGTGGCAATGGCCAAAAATACATTGTTGGGTCAAAATTACCAATTTTTCTTTTATGTCATAAATCATTAGGATATTAATTAAAGATCATGTTCTATGAAGATATTTTGTAAATTTCCTAATGTCCTTATTTTCAACTTTAAAGGTGATTTTTCTCAATATTTAGATTTTTAAATAGTGGTATCTCTGCCAAATATTGTCCAGTATTGATATTAATAAATCGCCAGTAGGTGGCAGCATGAGTGTCTTAATGAGTGAGGCATCGCGTCTCGTTTGACATTCAGTAAGGAAGCAAATGGCTGTAGTTCACTGACTTTCCGATTCGTTCAAAGCTGCCGATTTCTTCATTAAAGGGTACATAACATGCACAGTTTCATCTAATCTCATGTTAATCCTGAGTACCTATAGAGTAGTAATGTATCCTTAATATGTCCAAAAAGTCTTTAGTTTTATCAAATTTATAAAAGAAAAATACAGCTTCTCCAGAAAAAGCTGAGTTTTGGAGGTGCGCTGCGGGAGGAGCTAAGTTCGATGATCACTTGCACTGGGATTGCCAATAAAATAGACATTTGATGCCGTTTCGCTTACCATCTGCAGTTCTGAATCATGAGTGGGATCTTTTACAGCTCGGACCGCTCCATCTTTCAGTATCAAACAATGTGCAAATCCAGCGTCGAACTGGGCCTTGTATATGAAACGTTCATCAACAAACATACACTTGCAAAAGTGGAACTGCATCCACTGTTCACTTAACGCTTGGTTCTTCAGGAAGTAAAGTTATCTTTTCCTTACAACCAAAACCCCACTTCTTTAGAGACATTTTTCCCAAGTGAATCCCTTGCAGAGTGCAGCCGAATTAATCGCGTTGATGTGTGAGCTCTCTTTCTCACGGTCTAGTCGACGTGATCGTGGGCGTGCTTTTCCGGGAGAAATGCTCATAAGGAGTTCCACCATTGTCTACGTCATTAAAGCCACAATCACAAAAAACCCGGAAGTAAGATTTTCGGCAAAGAAATTCTGTCATTTGTCCAAATTATTTTTTTAAACTTTGGCCATGTTTAGCATGAGAATCCAACTCTTTAACACTGTAAACAACTCTGAATATATGAAACACCATTGTACCCCGCCTTTAACGAAATACAGCTGTTGCTTGGAGATGCACATCAGTTCTGTTGCGGATTTCGTTGCAACTATTGTTTTGTTGAAAAAATAACGAACAATATTGACAATATTGTGCTTGAAATGTAGGCTACATTTAAAATATAAAATGCTCTCTTAATATAACTTTTTAGTTTAACTGTTTTTAAACATGAAACTTATTTTAAACATGAAAAATAACTTGCAAAGGGCATGTTTCTGTATTGAAAAGAGTTTCTAAAAATCAATCTTTATGTACAGTCCATGTCAATATTTCTTCTTTGCTATTAAGTGCTACGAATCTACTTTAAGGACGCAATGAACAGCAGGGTAATTTTCTAAAGCACCATACTCTGCGGGCATCCTGTCACACATACGCGGATACATTCAGTTTTGACCGCAAGAGATGAGGTAATTTGATGTAACTTGACTGTTCACGGCACTCCCATTTTCCTGTTTTATAATAAAAGCTTGTCAGAAATACATGCTCGTTATTGATTCCTACTTTAAATTGGAGTAAAATTAACTGAATGGCAAAGCTCATCATTTTGTTTGCGTACCCCAGTTTGAGAACCACTGCCATTGAACACCTGTGGAGAGATCTCAAAACAGCAGCTGGGAGAAGGCATCCTTCAAATCTGAATGACCTGGAGCAGTTTGCAAAAGAAGAGTGCTCCAAAATTCCAGTAGAGAGATGTAACAAACTCATTCATGGTTACAGGATGCCAAAGAGTGCGCTACCCAATATTAACTTAAGGGTGCCAATAATTTTGTCCAGTGCATTTTTTTGGGTATCAGATTTGAGCTTTCTTTTCAGTTTTTTTTTTGTGTGTGTGTGTGTGTGTGTGTGTGTGTGTGTGTGTGTGTGTTGTTTCAATGCAAACAAAAAATAAACATGTGAGTGCAATTTTCTGAGAGAAGGGTTGCATTTTCTGACAGATTCGCAAGGGTGCTGATCATTTTGGTTATGACTGTAGACTTATTGGTTATTTTTTCTCCCTAATCTTTATGGAATTTTAGGGAGGAAAGATCCCGATCCGTTGGACAGCGCCGGAGGCCATCGCCTATCGGAAGTTCTCCTCCTCCAGTGACGTCTGGAGTTATGGAGTGGTCATGTGGGAAGTGATGTCATATGGAGAACGGCCATATTGGAACTTGACCAACAGAGATGTGGGTCTAAACTACTCTGTATATTGGCTGTGTTCAGAAGAGTGCAGAGTTATAATAGTTAACTAAAATGGAAACTAAGACAATGAAGGGGAAAAAATACATTTTTGTTGCTTGAAAGTAAATAAAATGATAAAAAAAATTCTAATTTAAATGAAAATACAAAAATAAGAACTGATACAAAACTATAATAGTATCTAAATTATAATAAAACACTGATACACTGCACAAACAACAAAAAAACATTCTTTTTAACATTATCCTATCCTTTTGGGAATTTTTTTATTTTTTTTTATTTTGGCTAAAAATTTAAATCTTAGTTAGTTCTATGATAGAATCTCATTGATAATTGTAAAAAAAAAAAAAAAAAAACACTGATACATAAAATATTTTTTTTCTTAATGAGATTTTTTTAGCAATTTTATATATTCTTTTTATCATTTATCTAGTGAAAAATAAATTATATTAATTAGAAGAAAATTAAAGCAATATTGTTCATATTACAAATGCAATATTGTTCTTAATGATTTTTTCATATTATCCTATGTAGTAGTAAAATGTATACAAAAATTATATATATATATATATATATATATATATATAAACAATTTTTATAAAATTATAAAAAAAACAGGAAAATAGAAAATATTAGATTTTCTTGCAGTGTATCTGTGTTTTGTTTTTATTTTACAATTATCAGTGAGATTCTATCATAGATCTTATTAATGTTTTAAATATATATCTTAGAAAGAATTTTTCTTGTTTTTTATCATAACTTTTTTTATATTTTAACTTTCTAAAGTTTTAAAAATGATAAAATCTAGTAAACAAAATTATGTTAATAAGATGGAAATGAAAGCAATATTTTTCTTAAAGTTTTTATTTACATTATCCTATAGTAAGTAAAATGTTTTAAACAAATTAATTATAATTTTATAAAATGATAAAAAATAACAAAAAATCTTTAAAAAATTTTGCAGTTTGTCAGTGATTTTTTTTTTTTTACAATTATCAATAATTGTAATTCTATCATAGATCTTATTAATGTTTTTAAACAGTTCTCATTTTTATTTTTCCATATTCATTTTCTTCTTATTTATTTTTACTAGCTTTCTTTTAGAATTTTAGTTGAAATATAAAAAAGAAAATAAATAAAAATAAAAATCTAGTAATGAAAATGGATTATATATATATATAATTTAATAAAAAATAATATACATTTTATATATTCTTATTATTATTTTTAGCATTCTGTGTTGTAGTAAGAAAAAATATCTTTATATATTTATATTTTTTTCGATTTCAACAAAAAAATTATTATAATGAGAAGGAAATTAATTATTAATAAGATTTTTTTCATATTATCCTATGCAGCAGTAAGTAATCAGTTGATTGCACAATGATAAATGATTAACAAGAGCAGTATGCTACATTGTTATCACATTATCGCATTATGCATGTTTAATAAAAAAGGTACATATTTTTAATCTAATTTTGTGTATGCATGTTTTAATCCTTGAGAATCAAATAATGAAGCACTGGAAGTTCAGTTTCATGTAATATATGTGACCCTGAACCACAAAACCAGTCTTAAGTCGCTGGGGTATATTTGTAGCAATAGCCAGAAATACATTGTATGGGTCAAAATTATTGATTTTTCTTTTATGTCCAAAATCATTAGGATATTAAGTAAAGATCATGTTCCATGAAGATATTTTGTAAATTTCCTACTGTAAATATATCAAAACTTAATTTCTGATTGGTAATATGCATTGCTCAGAACTTAATTTAGACAACTTTAAAGGTGATTTTCTCAATATTTAGATTTTTTTTGCACCCTCAGATTCCAGATTTTCAAATAGTTGTATCTCAGCCAAATATTGTCCTGTCCTAACAAACCTAGGTTTTTAAAAAATAACCCTTATGACTGGTTTTGTGGTCCTGGGTCACATATATATATTTTTATTTATTTATTTATTTTAATAGATTTTAGAATTTTAGTTGAAATATCAAATAAATACAAAAAAGCAGAATGTTGCTCATATAAATTTAGTACACTTTCCAGTATGCAACAAGCAGTGTGTATAATATTAATATTCCTTTCCAAAAACATCAAAATAGACTCATATTTGAATTCAGTTTGGTTGTTTTCTCTGCAGGTGATCAAGTCCGTAGAGGAGGGCTACCGACTCCCGGCCCCCATGTGCTGCCCTGGGGCCCTCCACACCCTAATGCTGGACTGCTGGCAAAAAGACCGCAATGAAAGGCCCAAATTCTGCCAGATCGTCACGGTCCTGGACAAGCTGATCCGGAACCCCGAGAACCTCAAGTCAATGGACACATTGTGCAGGTGAGCGGCCAGCAATCGATACGCGCCTTCGGGGGGGATTTGCCCGACAAATGCACTTTGTCGGCGTCAGATATGATCCGTTTGAAAAGTCTGGCAAAGTTGACGAGCTGAAAGTTTCATCCGAGTGGCTGGGAATACGGTGGGCTGTTTTAAGACGCAAATGTACATTTTCCAATAAGCTCATCTCAAATAGATGTGTTCGCTGTTAAATAAAAGACCTCTGCGCTATATTGACATTGATCCGCCGTGAACCGAAAAAGAACGCTTCTGCTTTCACAATTGGACTTGTATAAATTGCTCAGCTCGGAGCGCGTGTCCTGTCAAGTTGCCGGTGCATATCCAGATGCGTTGATGGGAAGAAATAGGGATTTCATCCCTGTATTAATCTACCCAAACCGGCCAAATCTGCAGCCCCCCCCCCTTTCCCACCTTCTCTATCATTTTAACTCGTATCGATTTTCTGCCCGCGTTTCAAAGGTACATCTCGTACGCGCCTCCTCACTCCCCCTGCTCTCATTTCAGACTAAACAGTCCTTTGATGAACAGAAGTATTCCTGATTTCACCAGCTGCAGATCTGTGGACGAGTGGCTGGACACCATTAAGATGGGCCGTTATAAGGACCACTTTGCCGCAGGAGGCTATCTGACTCTAGGACATGTGATGAGCATGAAGCAACAGTGAGTTGATTGAGTTCTCTCTCCGTAAAGCGGCGGAGCGCTCCAGATCGCTAATGCACAAATGAACCTTTTAGATGCGTCGCCGCAGCGTGAATCTTTGCGCTGAGGTGGATGGAGGACGGCTTGGAGGTGTTTTTATGGCTGTAAGCCTTTGATTGATCGTCACCTCTTCGAGTCAGAAGATCAATGACCATTAGATGCAGTTTCAGGACGATGTGTCCGCTGTCTGTCCAATGGGTCAATCAATGCAATGGCTATTGGGTCCAGTTTTAGTGAATCTGTAGACATTGCAGCCTTCAATCAATGCCTGGTTTAAAAAAAAAAGGGAACATTCTCAAAACTCTGCTTTCAGATGTTTCAAAATATTGATCACTCAAAATGAAGCATTCATTACTTTTTCACTATATTCCATATGGTCTGCCATTTGTGACGAGACGTGAGGCCAAGTATGGTGACCCATACTAGGAATTTGTGCTCTGCATTTAACCCATCCAAGTGCACACACACAGTAGTGAACACACACACACACCGTGAACATACACCCGGAGCAGTGGGCAGCCATTGCATTGCTGCGGGGTTCGGTGCCTTGCTCAAGGGTCTCACCTCAGTCGTGGTATTGACGATGGAGAGAGCGCTGGATATTCACTCCCCCCACCATCAATCCCTGCCGGACCTGGGACTCGAACCTGCAACCTTTCAGTCACAAGTCTGACTCCCTAACCATTAGGCCACGGCTGCCCCCTGAAAAGCTTTATTTGAAAGCTTTATGTGAAGAAAACAGCTAGAAAATTCATAGTTGTAACTTGTTACTGTTAACTAATACTTAAAATCTAAATCTAAGTAAAATGATTTGCGATCCACACTCTGTAGTCCCCATCTGAATAATGATTCACAAACTATCATTTCAGATTGGTACTTCGAGCGAGGATTGTGAATCATTACATTTGTGAACCTGCTATCTGAATCAAAAGATTCACCAGCCCACTCTGAAGTCCTGATCTGAATCAAATGATTCATGATTCATGCTCTGAAGTTCCGATCTGAATGTAAAGATTCACAATCCCACACTGAAGTCCTGATCTGAATCAAATGATTCACGATTCATGCTCTGAAGTTCCGAGCTGAATCCTGATCTGAATCAAATGATTCATGATACATGCTCTGAAGTTCTGATCTGAATCAAATGAATCACGATTCATGCTCTGAAGTTCCGGTCTGAATTTAAAGATTCACGAACCCACTCTGAAGTCCTGATCTGAATCAAATGATTCACGATTCATGCTCTGAAGTTCCGGTCTGAATGTAAAGATTCACAAACCCACTCTGAAGTCCTGATCTGGATCAAATGATTCATGATACATGCTCTGAAGTTCTGATCTGAATCCTGATCTGAATCAAATGATTCATGATACATGCTCTGAAGTTCTGATCTGAATCAAATGATTCACGATTCATGCTCTGAAGTTCCGGTCTGAATTTAAAGATTCACGAACCCACTCTGAAGTCCTGATCGGAACCAAATGATTCACGATTCATGCTCTGAAGTTCCGATCTGAATCTAAATATTCACAATCCCACTCTGAAGTCCTGATCTGAATCAAATGATTCACGATTCATGCTCTGAAGTTCCGATCTGAATCTAAAGATTCACAAACCCACTCTGAAGTCCTGATCTGGATCAAATGATTCATGATACATGCTCTGAAGTTCTGATCTGAATCAAGTGATTCACGATTCATGCTCTGAAGTTCCGATCTGAATTTAAAGATTCACAATCCCACTCTGAAGTCCTGATCTGAATCAAATGATTCACGATTCATGCTCTGAAGTTCCGATCTGAATTTAAAGATTCATAATCCCACTCTGAAGTCCTGATCTGAATCAAATGATTCACGATTTATACTCTGAAGTTCCGATCTGAATCTAAAGATTCACGAACCCACTCTGAAGTCCTGATCTGAATCAAATGATTCATGATACATGCTCTGAAGTTCCGATCTGAATCTAAAGATTCGCAAACCCGCTCAAAAGTTCCCATCTAAATCAAATGATTCGTGATCTGGACTCCGTAGTCTCAATCTGAATAATGATTCGTGAACCATCACTTCAGATCGGTACTTTGAAGCATGGATTGTGAATTGTCCTGATCTGAATCAAATGATTTACGATACATGTTCTGAAGTAAAAAAAGTCACAATTACTTACTCACAATTACTTACTGTCTTCCATAAAAAAATTAATTTAAGGTAAATAAATAATAAAAAATAATAATTCAAAAATAAAAACTCAAAACATAAAAAGCTAATTCAAAATATGAGTAAATGCTATAATAAAAGTACAACACTGTGGCCTTTTAGGGCTCTTTTCTTTTCATATTTCCTCCACATTTCCTTGACTACTCAATGGGTCAGACAGTGCTTCCCTGGTGGTCAGTTTTGGACCAAATGCCCTATTTTCCTCAACAAAATGCAACTAGATTTTATGAAATCATTTAGTTAAAGTCTGTTTATTAGATGTGGTCATAAAATCAGCCATTTATGTCTTTAGGGTTTATGTTGTGTAAGAAAAACATTCTACCCTGACCAACTGCAGCTGTGCTGTTTGCAAATCATTTGTTTGTTTGAAATGTTTTAATGAATCTTTTAACATAAAAAGCCCATAATTAGAGCCGCGCAATTAATTGCATAATTAATCATGTTTATGGTTACAATGGCCATGATTAACTAATCTTGAAAAGGGTCAATTACAGCAATAGAAAGGGTTTTGTGTAGCAGTTAATTGATAGTTTCAGTAACTATGGAAGCTTGTTCTACCAGAGATTAGAAAAATTAAATGGTTGTATTACAGTTCAGACTTTTTTCTTGCATTTCCAAGTTTATAATGTCAGAACTGTGATATATGAAGTTGGAATATAGATACAGACTAATTTCTAGATTAAACTTGCAATTGTAAGGGGAAAAAATCAGGATTGTGGGCTAAAAATTTGTAAATACCTTTTTTTTTATTCTGTGGCAGAAAAAAAAGAAAAAACTATTGTGAGACATAGTTCAGAGGAAAAACTGAGAATTATGTTTATGTTTATATAAGACAGTTTGTTTGTTTTTCTCAGTTTATATCTCTAGTTAATATTTCTGGTTAATAATTCTGACTTTTTCTTGCAATGCTCTCTTTTAGAAATGGAGGAGGAAAAGCCTGAATCCTAGTCCAGTAGCAAATACCTTTTTTATTTAGTTAAACCATGGTAACCACAAATTAAACACTGTTTTGCTACACTAACCATAGTTTAACCATGGTATTTATTAAGGGTGTCACGATCCTCCAAATCCTCGATTCGATTACATTTTCGATTCTAAAGTCACGATTCGATTCGATTCTCGATTTAAAAAAGAAAAATTTGAAAGCACAAGCTATGCCATTTTAAGACTTTTATGCAATATAATAATATCTGACCTTCGCAATGTACCACACACTACATTGTCAAATATAAAATGTTTATTAACAATATAATGTAACAATAACTTATATCTTCAGTCAATTGGAAACTTATACAAAATAACCTGCCATCTAATTTCTCTTTTGTAACTGCAGTTTTCTTCACAGATGATGACATTCAAGTTCACAAAAAAAAAAAATAGCAGATTCAAGTTCTTGTTAAAGAGGAATATGAAAAGAGAACTGCTAAAAATATTTACGTTCTACTTGGGATTTCGTAGCGTGGTTCTAGCACGCTAATTAAATGCCTAAAACCGGAGTTTTCTACCACTGAATAAGGTCGCATGTCCGCGGCTATAAATACTCCTAACGCACTTGTAATTGCCTTTGCACGTGTTGAGTTACTTGGAAGTTTTATTCCAAATGAAGACGGGAGAGTAGTTTGTGTTACACTTGTCGGTTTAACAGATAAATCTATGTTTTTGTGGTGCCTGCGGAGATGCCCTGCCATGTTAGTCGTGCTGCCGGTGGAATAATGTGATATACATACATAGCAGAGCTTGCAAACTGTGTTTTTTTTGTCGACAACACGAACGTTGTCAACATAACTCACTGGAAATCCAAAATACTTCCACACCGGCGACTTCAGTGAAAGAGGAGGGGGTTCAAGTTCTGTCGACGGGTCTCCTGCGTCTGCAGTTGCCATGCTATCTTTTGGCTGTTTGTTGTAGCTGTTAGGTTGACTCACAGCACTTCAACAAGCGTGTTTTTTTTTTTTGCTTGGCAAGCAAGCTGACGTGACATGGGGGCGTGGCAGCATCGACGATTCCATTTTTTGTTTCGATAATCGAGATTGAGCATGAATTTCGATCAATGTCGATTTAAAATCGAAATCGTGACACCCTTAGTATTTATAGTAAAATTCCTGGTTACTACACTTTACTATAATAAAACCATGATTTATTGCCTTAATCGTTTGATGTTTTGTACTGTTTAATAAAAAAAGAGAAAAGATTCATGATATGCCATCTGAAGATTTGAATCAAAAGATTCACAAACCCACTCGGAAGCTCAGATCTGAATCTAAAGATTCACAAACCCACTCCAAAGTCCTGATCTAAAACAAATGATTCGTGATGCGCGCTTTGAAGTCCAGATCTGAATCAAATGATTCAAATGATTAGATCGGAGTGCTTCGAAACAGTAAATGATTTTGCGACACAGTGGTTTATCTGATTCAGAGTTTCTAAAACCATGGTATTTATAGTAAAATTGTGGCAATGAAAAAAAAAATCACGGTTACTACACTTTTACTATAATAAAACAATAGTTAATTGCCTTAATCATTTGATGTTTTGTACTGTTTAATATTAAAAAAATAAAAGATTCATGATACGCCATCTGAAAATCTGAATCAAATGATTTGTGATGCACACTCCAAATCCCCAATCTGAATCAAATGATTCATAAATCCACTCTGATGTTCTGATCTGAATCAAAAGATTCATAAACTTACTCTGAAGTCCTGATCTAAATCAAATGATTTGCAATCCATGCTTTGCAGCCCTGATCTGAATAATGATTCCCAAACCATCATTTCAGGTCTTCAGGGACTTCAGAGCGCGGACTGCAAGTCATTCAATTCGCAAAATGATTCGCGAGTCCGTCTCAAAGTTACGATCTGAATCAAAAGATTCATGAACCCACTCAGAAGCTTAGATCTGAATCAAAAGATTCACAAACCCACTCCGAAGTCCTGCTCTAAATCAAATGATTTGCGATGCGCGCTTTGAAGTCCAGATCTGAATCAAATGATTCAAATGATTCAATCTGAGCCCTTCGAAGCAGTAAATGATTTTGCGACACAGTGGTTTATCTCATTCAGAGTTCTAAAAGCTCAGTTTCACCCATCACTACATGCTCTTTAAAATCATTACAAGGAATGGATCTTTTGAATCGAGCGAACTGAACGATCACACTGGTTCCAGTGTAAATGACTCACTCAATTGAATCAATTTGTCTGTTCCTCCGCTTTTCACATGTATAGCCATGTTTACATGACCCTCTCAGTACTACTACTACTGGCTTAAAAATAAGTGAAAAAGTATGTTTACAAATACAATAACCATATTTCCATTCCAAAGATAACATCCAACACAAATCTAGTGAAATCACTGATGAGCTGCACCTCAAAATACATGTTAGATGGAAACATTGAGCATTATGAGTGAGTTTGAAGCTTAATTCACTATATTTGAAATAGTTATTATCAGAGCTGGGTAAATTGTAATCCGTTACTGATTCCAGATTACATGACAAAAATTGTAGTCAGTAACATAATCTGTTACTTTTGCATTACTTTTAGATTACTTTTGACTTAACTTGTTTATCACATTGATTTAAATAGGATTATCTTGTATCTTGTCATGATGTAAAAAATGCATAAGAATAAAATATGTAAAATATAAATATGTTGAAAATTAAAAAATAAAACCAAAATAAAAATATATATATATAAATATAAAAACAAATAGCTTTCTATTTGAATATTTATTTTTTTATTTAAAACAATTATTTATTAATTGAACAAAGTTAATAAATATTTTTAAAAAAACAAAAATGACAAACTACAAAACTACTAAAACCTAAACTAAAATTTAAATATAATAATACAAGCTAATTCTAAATAATAATAAATACTGCAAGGAGTTTGTGAGTTTAATGAAAAGCTAACAATTAATTAAATAATAAATAAATTAATTAATTAATTAATTAATTTAAAATAAAGTCCCTTTCAAGGGTATTTCTATAGTTTTTGTTTAAAAATAACAATTAAAATGAAACACTTACTAAAAAGATGAAATATATTTTTATTGACCTGCATGCCATGCAACCTTTAATCAACATCAAAGAAACTGTGAACATAATTTAATTATTGAAATATTTATTTTAAATTCTCAGAGGTACTTAAAGTATGTAGTTAAAGTATATTTGGTGAATAAGGTTTAGATGACAAAAAGTTTTGGAATGCCTTGGAATGCTGCATTTTAAAGAGTTTGAAAGACAAAAAAAAACCTTCCAAAGACATAATACATATTTAAAAAAAAATAAATAAAAGTGATAATTCAAATAAAAATGAATGTGTTCATTAGTAGTTGCAATATTGAAACCCTTCTTAAACCTGAAATGATTTTTGTATGAATACATATTTCTGAATAAATGATTGCCATTGTGTGAATAATATGTAATCACGCAATCCTTAAAAAAATAACTGCAGTCTGATTACAAGTATTTTAAAATGTAACTTCAGTATCAGTATATATTATAATACATTTCTGAGGAATTGTTGTATCTGATTGTATTAGTCTACATGGAAGTGATTGTTTATCTTCTCAGAATCTCCAACGACAAGTAATCTAATCACATTTCTTTGTCCACTTCCATCCCAGTGACATCCAGAGGTTGGGCGTCACATTAATGGGCCATCAGAAGAAGATCATGACCAGCGTCCAGGTGATGAGAGCCCAGGTACTGAACCAGAGCGTGCCGTCTGTGCACATATAATCACGGACCTCGTCGGAAATACAAGTACATATTGATCTGATACGTGTTTGGGTCTCGTGTATGTACTTCAAACGACTGTCCCTTCCTTAACGCAACCTAAAACGGACTATCATTACTGGGATAAGGATGGAGCTTTTCTTCTTCAGTGGGACATTCTGCAATTATCCCTTTTTCTCTTTTACTTTCTTTTGTAAATGTTTGGACTGCCTTAAACGACACATTATTTAAATATCGTTGTACATGGATGAAGATTTTATCATGAATATGTAAAGAGTGGACCTAATCATGAATATTAAAAAGGTGGAATATGCATAATGTGCGAGTTTGGCCACACCCACCACAGCACCACAACGGCATGGATGAAGCTTCACGAGTGCCTCGAGTGCCGAAACACGACGCCGAATTAAAGACGGAACAATGAGATGCCGCAGGAGAATAAGCGTTAAGCTACAAGCATATAATCTATGACAAACCCAGACCCTCAAGAGGAAACATTTGGGCTCCTGACAAACGCTGCAGAGCGCACAAGAATACGGACGAACGCTGAATTAGTCTGTTTTGTCTCTGTGGTCGTAAAAAGGGAAAAAAAGGCAATTATGTATGTCATGTGTTTGATGAAACGCTCTGAAACTCAACCCGCTGTTATTTATTGCGTGCAGAACGACGGCGGATCCCTCCGGAAATGGGAGGAATAAATACGTTGGTCTGCGGGAAACGCTTTTAACTTTCCTTACTCTTGAAATCTGTCTCAAATGGAATCTGTAGCTTTCTCTTCCTGCTGGATTCAGAGTTCAGGCCGGTTTTAAAATATTTATTCAGACCCTAAAAAAAACAAAGTTGAGTATTCTCCGTGTTTAGGCTGTTTTGCATCCAATAAATCGTGCGTTTTACTAAAACTAACACACTAAGGATATAGTACTGAACTTGTTATGTGCTAAGAGCAGAGGCGCGCATAATTGTGTGGATCTTGAAATGGTGGGAGTGACTCATTTGAAGTCAACATGAAATCAAAACTGACCCTGCTTACTTTGGTAGATGTTCCTGGGCTTATTATGAATCATCAAAAAAAAAATGCTTTTGTAATTTATTTCTCTCGCCAGCTAAAATGGCTTTCTCATCCAACCACTTTTTATGATTTTATGGAAGCTTGTTTCCACTACAGGATAAGAAGTTTATACTTCATAATTCCAACAGAGATCTAAGATAGATATAATTTCCAAATTGCATGAAAAGTAAAGAAAAGCAAAACTGTAGGTTGTGAAAAAATAACAATTGTGAGAAAAAGTTCCCTTTTTTATTTTTATTTCATTTGGTGGAAATGGGCTTCCATTAGATCCCGCCATACATTATATTCCCTTGTTGGATATCCTTTTTCACAGCAGTAAAATGGGTTATGAATGCCATTTCATGTTGACTTCACAAAAACACTGGACCTCATTTAATTTTTGAAAACAGGGTATTGTCTGTATGTTAATCTTTTTTATTTATTAAATTATAATTATTCTGTTTCAATTATTAAATTACCTAATTGTGCATTTGTTTGTAAGACAGAGAATAATGGAGTTTCCCATGAATCATATATGTAAATATTAATAAAATAAAGTTTTTTTTCGCTCTCTCTCTGTTTTTTTTTTTTTTTGTTTTTTTTAGTAATATCTGTATGCAACTTGGAGTGCAAATAAAAAACATATTTTAACTGTAGTAAAACTGGTTGTACAAAAAAACATGTTTTGTTTGCATTTTTATAACTACTGCCTTAATGGTTTAATGTTTTGTAATGTTTAATTTTAAAAAATAATCACGATCTGAATCAAAAGATTCACAAGCAGGCTCCAAAGTCCCGATCTGAATAAAATTATTTGTGTTTTGCGCTCCGAAGTTCCCATCTGAATCAAAAGATTGGCAAACCCACTCAGAGGTTTCCGATCTAAATCAAATGATTCACAAACCCATTCCGAAGTCTCAATCTAAATCAAATGATTCGCAATCTACGCCCTGAATTTCCCATCGGAATCAAAAGATTTGTGAAACCCGCTCCTAAGTTTCTAAATCAAATGATTCAAAATATCTGCTGTGCTCTGAATGAAATGATTTATGTTACACAAAGTTTGGATCTCAATCAAATGATTCATGAACCTGTTCTGAAGTCCTGATCTGAATGAAATGATTTGCAAACCCGTTCGGAAGTCCCAAACTGAATTAAATAATTCACGATACACAACGTCCCGATCTAAATGAAATTGTTTGCGAACCCACTCTGAAGTTCAGATCTAAATCAAATTATTAGTAATACTTTAAAGCCCCCATCTGAATCAAATGATTCACGATACGCAAAGTTACAATCTAAATCAAATGATTCACGATACGCAAAGTTACAATCTAAATCAAATGATTTGTGAACCTGCACTGAAGTCCTGACCTGAATTAAAAGATTTGTGATCTGCGTTCCAAAGTTCCCATCTGAATCAAAAGATTCACAAACCCACTCTGAAGTTCTGATATGAATCAAAAGATTCACAAACCCACTCTGAAGTTCCAATATGAATCAAAAGATTCACAAACCCACTCTGAATTTCCCATTTTTATCAAATGATTCACAAACCCACTCCGAAGTTCTGATCTGAATCAAAAGATTCACTGACCCACTCTGAAGTTCTGATCTAAATCAAATGATTCACGATACTTCGAAGTTCTGATCTGAATCAAAAGACTCACAAACCCACTCTGAAATTCCAATCTTTATCAAATGATTCACAAACCCAATCTGACATTCTGATCTGAATCAAAAGTTTCACTGACCCACTCTGAAGTTCTGATCTAAATCAAATGATTCACGATACTTAGAAGTCCCAACCTGAATCAAATGATTCGCGATACACAAAGTTCCAATCTAAATCAAATGATTTGTGAACCCGCTGTGAAGTCCCGACCTAAATCAAATGATTCATGATACTTTCACATCCAGATCTGAATCAAATTCACGATACACAAAGTTCCGATCTAAATCAAATGATTCATGAACCCACTCCGAAGTCCCGATCTGAATCAAATGATTTGCAATACTTTGAAGTACCCTCCTGGTGGAATGACCTGCCTAACTCACTACGAACAGCTGAGTCCTTACCCATCTTTAAGATTTTCCATCTTTTTAAAAGCTCAGTGTCACCCATCACTATATACACGCTTTTTAAAATTGGAAAATGAATGGCTCTTTTGATCTGTTTTTTGCTAGTGAATCACTTGAACTGAACGATCGAAGTCGAGTTTGAATCAAGCAGAGCAAAATATCTTCTATTATTTTCTTCTGTTGATCATGAGGTAAATGTTGACACTTCTTGACAGTTCTGCGCCATTCACCCACATGGATATTTGCTGGAACATTATCATGCATTATCAGGTGTTACGCACGTATTCTGTCCCATTTCTCCAGTCTGAACCACAAGCCGACAGCACTTCAGTGACAGCAGAGCAATTGCTTTTAATGTCCGCTGGGCTTTAGCGCTCTCCTCTGAGAGGTTTCTTCATTACTTTAGCATAAAGCTGTGAATTTAATGTCTTAAAACTGATTCATGACTACATTGCATATCAAGAGACTGTCAGTGAGCATTGTCACATTATGAAAGTTGTCATCTGTGTGGAAACAAAATATTAGCAACTGTTTTGTCTGTGTTTGCCTTTGCCAAGAGTGTAACTTGCCCATTTGGATGGTTCTCTCTGCACGCTGAAACCACTCATGCGCAAATGTCACCTTGAAGAGGATTATACCCAGAATTCATTTCAGGTGAATGATCACATTTACAGAAGCTGTACATGCACAACAAACGTCATTATACTGCAAAAACAGACAGAGAAATTAGGTTCAACAAAAAAGAAAATAAATAAAATAAATAAATAAGAAAAATATTGCACTGTCTAAAAAATATAACTTTGTGCCATTTTTTAAATAAAGTTTCTGCAGGTTTTATGAAAGTAAATGTAAGAATTAAGACCAGGTAAAAAAATTATTATATATATATATATATATATATATATATAGATAGATAGATAGATAGATATAGAAATAGAAAAACAATCATGGAAACAATATAAAAATTTTAGGATCTTGAGACATTTGCACTGAAAAAGAACACAAAAATACTTTTAATTTAAACATTTTAATAATTTATTTATTATAATTTTTTTATAATTATAGAGCGCTGTCTTAGAAATATATTATCTAAGACAGATTTAGATACAAATTAAATTAAATCACTTTTTTTTTTACAGAATTTTTGTCTAAAAAAAAGATTTTGTGAATAAAAGTGTATTTTTATTTAAGGACCTTGAGACATTTGCACTGGAAAACAAGACAAAAATAAAAAAAAAAATTAATTTGATTAAATTATTATTATTATTATTATTTTAATCAATAATCATTATGGAGAGCTAGAAGTTGGTATTTTTATTTTCCAAACTTTTTTGTTCTGTTTTCCAGTACAAATATATTATGCAAGACACTTTTCCTTGAGATACAAATTAAAGTATACACATTTAATTTAATTTAATTTAATTTAATTTAAATACAAAAAAAGAAAAGAAATTATTGCCATTTTGTTTTCTAAAAAAAAGTATTTGTGTCTTGTTTTTCAGTGCAAATGTCTCAAGGTCCTTAAATAAAGACACACCTTTTAAATTGAATTATAGACAGAAGTACATTTTTTTAATGTAATTCAATTTAATTTAATAATTAGGGAGAGCTGGAACTTATTTTTACTTTCCAAACTTTTTCTTTTCCAGTACAAATATATTATCTAAGACACATTTACTTGAGATACACATTCAACTATAAATTAAGTTAAATTAAATTAAATTCTAAAAACAAAAATATTATTTTTGCCTGAAATTAAATTTAAAAAGTGTATTTTTATTTAGGGACCTTGAGACATTTGCACTGGATAACAAGACAAAAACACTATTTATTTATTTTTTTTAATTTAATTTAATTTATTAAATTCATAAATACAAAAATAAATAATTTAATAATTACGGAGAGCTTTTTGTTTACAGTATACATATACTAAGACACATTTACTTGAAATACAAATTAAAGTATAAATTAAATGAAATTACATTTAAAAAATTTACTTCTGTCTAAAATCAATATGTATTTAAGGACCTTGAGACATTTGCACTGGAAAAGAAAACAAAAATTTATTTTTTTATTTATTTTTTGTTTGTATTTATGAATTGTAAGCCTTTCTGCTTCAAGACTAATTTAAGAGCTACATTTACCTTGCAATTAAAAACGACAAAAGATGTGTTGTTAAAAATGTGGATTTGGAGACTTCATGCTTGATCTAAATTGATCTAAAATTATAAAGAAAAGTTAGGTAAGCAAACTACTTTGGATATTTTGTTATTTAATGCAATGACTTCTGTCTCCGCTCGCTTCTAGAGCAAGCTCCTGATTGGTTAACGCGGCACGAATTTTCGCCAAAATTCAGATTTTTTTTACTTGCTCGATTCGCGCGAATCACGCGTTACGCGCGTCAAACGCCCGAAACGCTCAATTTGCGCGCGTCTTTGCATTTACTTAACACGTGTGAACGCACTCAAGAGTCTAAATGCATTCAGGGCTTTTGTTTGACTAGAAAGAAGCATATTGTCAACACTGAACTGATTTGCATTTCCCACAGACAGCTAAAGTGACTTTCTTCTGCAGTTAGATGTCAAATATTCAGTCTGTCCCACAAAACTCTTAGAAGAGACGAGTTCGATTCAAAGACGGAGATAACAGCGCTCACTGTTGCGGATGTGTGTTGTGGCGACGTACGAAGCTTGTCCTCCATCGCTTTCTCATTCCCGTTGAGTGAGCACAGTCAGATAGGACGCCAGGAGGTCACGCAACAAGCTGTGCAGCAATGTGCCACCCTCCCACACAACATAATGCACAATATTACCAGCAGATTACAACACACAACACTCCTGGCTACAAGTTCAAGGTGCTTTTACAGCTGTGATAGTGCACATTATAGAAACATTCAAATGTTGACAGATAAAATCACGATTTTAAGTTGAAACGGGGATGCATATATTTTATTCTTTAATAGTCAGACACATTTTTAACATTTTAACTTAAAGTCTTGATGCATTCCCGTAAACTTCAGCTCATTTTAGCTTAACATTGTAGCTTAAAATTTTGGAAAAAAAATACTGTTATTTAGCAAGGATGCATAAAATTGATCAAAAGTGGCAGTAAAGAAATATATAATGGTTAAATAAATTAATAAGAATGTTTTTTTTTCCTACTGAAAAAATTTAAATAAAAAATATGGTTATGGTTTTTAGAAAAAAAAAAAATAATAAAAAAAATAAATATTCAACGCTTTCAACATTAGTAATAATTCTGAGTATAATCACAAATGTTTCTTGAGTACCAAATCAGCATATTATAATGATTATATATTAAGTATATTAAATATATTAAAAGAAAACTTTACTTTAAATTGTAATATTTCAAAGTGTTATCATGTTTTTGTATTTTTTAAATCAAATAAATGCAGCCATATGAGCATTGAGAGACTACCCTTTAAAAGAAGAACATTAGGTTAAATGGTTAATTACTAAAATAATATCAATATCAATATCAATTAAATTAAATATTTTTAAGTAGAAATATATTATCTAAGACAGATTTAGATACAAATTAAATTAAAAAAAAAATCATTAATTAAATGAAATACATTTTGTGAATAAAAGTATATTTTTGTTTAAGGACCTTGTGACATTTGCACTGGAAAACAAGACAAAAATACACATTTTTCATTGAATTAAATGATTTTAAATTAAATTTAATTAAATTTAATTTTAAGTATTTTGTCTTGTTTTCCAGTGGAAATGTCTCAAGATTATTAAACAAAAAATACACTTACTTGAGAAACTAAATTACATAAAAAAGGAAAAAGACAAAAATACTTATTTTCCAGTATGAATATATTATCTACATTTACTTGAGATACAAATTAAATTAAATCAAATTACATTTTTAAAATAGTATTGTACAATATTACTATTATTTTTTTTTAATTATTTTTAGCACATAAATGCAGCCATAATAAACATGAGTCTAACTTTAATATATATTTTATTTTAAATTAATTACAAAAATAATAAATAAAAAGTCATTTCAAACTTCAGATACATGTAGACATTTTCACTTAAAATACTAAAAAGTATATATATATTCTCATTTTGACTTTTTAAAAAGGTTTTATGAAATAACGTGTGTGTGTGTGTTTTAATAGAGGTACCTATCATTTCTGGCTATCTATAACTTGAATAATATCTAACTGATGAATTAATTAATTATTTAATAAAACAATAGAATTCAAAAAATGCATGTACATTCTTTTGAATGTCACACTTGCGAGTTATAAAAACAATCCAGTTGTCAGAAATGTGTATGCAAAGCATATATTAATTTGGCCAATGTAAACAACACCATAAATTACTTTTGTCACCAACTGAGTTTAAAACAAATATTTCAATACGAGTGTCCACAGTTATCCAAAGGGACAAAATGCAAACAGCGGCGCTCTTGTTGTCCCCCAAACATTTGCGATACGTGCAATTTATACAAACTCTTTGTTTAAACTTTCATGAGCACCTTGAATGTTGCTGAGCTTGTAGGCTTTATTATAAGAAATACATTTGAGTGCACATGACCCACTTGTACAATGGAAAGGATAAGTTAACGTGATCACAAATAACGTGCTGCAAACATACGCTTCTGTCTAAGTGTACTAAGTGGCTCTTAATTAGCCTAATGAATCTCATGACTAGCATGAGTCATAACCACGCATACATTAAAGAGATTCACAATGAGTGACCTAATTACCTGTACAAGTCAAAAGAGGATTTCCCAACCCTTAGAGGAGAAATTCTACTAATAAAATGTAATAGCGCCCTCATTAGCATATATGCAAATCGGCAGCATTTCAATGCAAAACCTTTACTCCGCTGGCCTCCGCTTGCACCCTAACCACTCAAACTTTCCCTTTGATGTTATAAGCAAAGTCTGTCACCGATGATCCTTATTTGCATGAATCTGATACAATCCACGCCGTGCAAATTATCACGCCCCTGGAGATGTCAAGCAGACAGAGGAGAAATTAAGCTCTCATTCCGAAGATAAGATATTTTAAGGGCCGAGAAAACGCATATGGTACGGGGTGAATGCTGAATCAGGCGCTTCCGTGCTGTTGTTGGCCCGAATTAAACCTTGTTAGTCACAGAGAGGAGGCCTGACCGCCGATTCAACTTCACGGAGCTTATTAGAGAAAAGAAGATTCGCACAATAGAGCTCCAAGTGTTTCCGACGGTTCTCAGATTTACTGCGGCGGAATTTTCTCGAGGGCTAATTCAATGAGTAATGAACGGATACCGGTGTCGTCTTTACCCTAGGAGGTTCTTTTGAACACTAAAATAAAATGTCATTATCCATTATTAATGGTTCTTGTGGGTATTGTCTGTACGAACGGTATAAACAACAACCGGCGCAGTTTCAGATTCAAAAGCAGGTCTTTATTTATTTTATTCTATTTTATTTTTTATTCCAAGGACATAGTCAGCAATCGCGATATGATTCCTTACGTGTTGGGGAAGGTTACTTTTAAAAGTAATGCATTACAATATTGCGTTACTCCCTAAAAAAGTAACTAATTACGTTACTTAGATACTTTTTCTGAAAAGTAATGAGTTACATTACTTTTGCGTTACTTTTTAAATCTGGGCAGGACTTGCTTGTTTGTTTTTTATATAAAAACGTTAGATTCTTAGCAAATGTAAAAGCCCTTTCACACCAAAATGAAATGAAGTGAATAAGCCTAAGGATAAAGGAAATTTAAATTGACGTCTGTGCAGTAGAACTGTAGGAAAAGAAAGTTCAACACTCTTCAGCAATGAGAAAAAAAGCACAAATGTTAGTTAATATAAAGTAAGTTTTGCTTATTAGTACACTGCAAAAAATGCTTTTCTTAGTTAGATTTTTTGTCTTGTTTCCAGCCAAAATATCTAAAAATTCTTAAATCAAGAAGGATTTTCTAGACAATTCAAAATTATTGTTTTTTTTTTTCTGAAAACAAGTCAAAATTAAGTGTTTTTGCTTGAAACAAGCAAAATAATGTCCCAATGGGTTAAGCAAAAAAAATAAATAAATAAATAATTCTGTTTGAAATAAGATTATTTTGCTTACCCCATTGGCAGATTATTTCACTTGTTCTAAGTAAAAACTCACTTAATTTTGAAAATAATTATTTACTTTTTGATGTAAGAATTTTTAGATATTTTGGCTGGAAACAAGACAAAAAATTCTAAGTAAGAAAAGTATTTTTGCAGTGTACGGTTGAATTGGATCAATAAAGGTCAGCAGCAAAGTCATTGGTTAATAAAATGGGATTAAATACATAAAGGAAACAAAACACAACTGGCATTACTTTTTTGAAAACAGTAACTCAAATATTTTTTTGGAAATGAAAAAGAAAATTAAATCTTTTATTTAGCAAGGATGCTTTAAATTGTCCAAGTCACGATAACTGAACATTATATTCTATTCTCCAAAGAAACCTGAAAAAAAAATACTAAGAACATAATAATAATAGTTTTTTGAGCAGCAAATCAGAGTATTAAGAATGATTTCTGAATGATAATGTGTCTGGAGTAAAGATGCTAAAAATCAGCTTTAAAATCACATGAATAAATTACTTTTTAAATAGAAAAGAGTTATGTTAAATAGTAAAAAATATTTCAAAATTCTACTGTTTTTGCTGCACTTTAGATCAAATAAATGCAGGCGAGCAGAAAAGACTTATTTGAAAACATTAAAAATCTTACTGTTCAAAAAATGACTTTTTGCAGGTCACATAATAGTTGCACCAGAAGATGGCGCTTTATGAGCGAGTCATTTATTTATTGATTCAATCAACTGATTAATTCACAACGCTTATTCAATCAGATCTTTGCCCATTATGCGTGAGTCATTTGAGTCATTCACACAAACGATTCGTTCAAACAGTTGATTCACTCAGGAATCAGGAAGAAAATGGCGGAGAAAAGCTGTTTTTGGCAGAGCAAATAACTGGCGATGTTGATCTAAAATGTATGTTACTCAATTTTATATTCTTGAGTTATAAAAGCAACATCTAACTATGGTGTTTCCTTCTTATTGCTATTTAAATAACTTCGGCCTAAGCAGTGTGTCTGTATTTCTAACGTTTCGTTTTCGAATTAGTAACGGAAGCTTATTTTGAATTTAGCTTAGGAAAGTAGTTACTCAAAGTAGTTTATTCACATAGTTATTCGTTGATCTTTGAGTATCATGTTACTTTATTCACCTTTTTTCTTCCAGTAAGTAACTTTTTTGTAAATTTATGGGTCTGGCTTCTGGTCTTATCCATGTCCAGCTATTGTAAACTGTACAAAACAGCTTGTTTTGCTGCTTGATATTGCAGATTGGTGTGTCTTACCATGTTATTTTATTGTATTATCTTAATTATGAGCACACTGGTTTGCACATATTGTTGTTTGGACTGCTTGTTGTTATTCTTCTCCTTATTTCCGATAGATGCGTAGCCATATTGGCAATACTCAGATGAAAACTACTAAATACTACTGAATACGTTGTTCTGCTAATTTATGTGTTAAATTATATTTTAATTTTGACAGCAAATTTAGATTTAGTTTTATAGTCTTTTGACTAAAATGCTGTTTAGTTTTAATCATATTTTAGTCATCTGAACTGTTTTTAGTTTTAGTCTAGTTTTAGTCGACTAAATATCATAAGATATTAGTTGACTAAATCTAAAGTGAATTAACTTCATGCTAAAATGTATTGGGTTTAGTTACAGTGCAATGCATTTATTAAGCGTTTCTCTAAAATTTCCAAACTCATTATATAGGTTTGATATCAAGGTTTTATCATTATAAACACATGATTTAACTGCAGTGATACACAACATGCTTTAATATTAAAATTAAATAAAACCACTTCTCATAAAGAATATGGTCTTCTTTTCAATAAAATAGAAATGGTTATATCGGCTAATTATGCATTCTTAGTAACTTATATTCTTCATTTTTTCAAACAGACATATTTATTTCTATAAATGAATAATTGATTCAGTCAAGAGCAATGAGTGGTTTTCTGTCTTTCTTTTGTTGCTTGATTAACATCAGTGACTCGGACATTAGCAACTAAATGTGGCTGCTATCCTTTTAAAACCGAATGCATGAATGCAATGTACTGATACACTTTCTCTCTACTGTTTACGTTCATTTAAGACGTAAACGGCTGTGTTTACGTCAACAACCTGAAAATTAATTGACGAAAATGCCAGTAGATTTTTGTCATAGTTTTTGTCATTCAAGAAGAATTTTAGTTCATTATCGTTTCGTTTTCGTCTGTGAAAAAAATGTTGTTGATGAAAATTATGACAAATTATTCATCAACAAAATTAACACTGGTCTAAACCACAGAATAAACGCATGGAAGCTGCTAAATCATATAGAGAAGGACTTAGTAAACAGGTAAGGGTGCAATATTTTAACAAACTAAAGTTAATAGGTGGTAAAGATTAAGATATTTAAGATATTAGCATAATATTTCGCCTGTCTGACAGGAAATGATAAGAACAAACACAAACGTTGTCAAGATTCTTGCCCTGGAAATCCTGGTTCAGTTTGGCCAACCACAAATGCCTTTTGTTCCTCAGACAGTTTTTTTGCACTCTTCTCCTTGATTTGTTAAAACTTTTGGCAGGCTATAGTACTTCAAATGCTTTTCCTGGTCTGACCAATTAGTACAGCCCAAAACATGACATCTGAAAGGTGGTTTCAGGCCCTTTGATTTTATTTTGTCCATAGCTTGAATGTAACAAAAGTTATAGCTATGTGAAGTTGGCTGATAGCTATGATTTTCAGGAATGGAATTATGAGAAAAACGGGTTTAAAGTGAGACATGTTTTACTTTCACTTTGCGGGTTTAAGGAGAGCTGTCAGGAGTGCTATTCTGGATTATTACACAAACAGACTAATGTTGTTTATCATGGGTATAGTCTCCGAACTTTGATCACCCCTTCTGTGTTTAAATAGCATGAATAATGTACCTTGTAGTTGTAGTTTACATGTAGAAATGTGAGAGCAGCACAACTGTTCACGCACTGTTTATATAACAGACTGTAATCGGACTCCTCCTCTTTAGTAACTTAATCCGATCCTTCATCTCTGGATGTGAAATAGTCCATTATGACATTGTTTAGGGCACTGACATCTCCAGGATTGAGCAGATTGAGGCAAGTTAGATCGTTTTTGAGTGAGCAGCTTCTTCCGAATACATTGATCTCTTGCACTCCGCCATCTCACGACAAATAAATAAATAAATAAAAACGTTGCTTGCCGTAGTTTACACAGGACTGGTGGGAAATGTGCATTGATAAACCTTTATTAAATATGTTACGTGGTTTATTTTGATAGGTTAACTGTTTTTCTGGTGTTAAGAGAAAGCACCTCCGCAGCACGTTCTTAACATTAGAGAAAGACACTTTCATTTCTGCTTGCTGCAATAAATCGCAATTTTTCTGCATTAAACAAGTGAATTTTGCCAAGATATTTTCAGAGATAATAGACAGGATGTTATAGAATAATAATTTAATGAAAACCTAATTTTGACAAAAAAAAAATGACATTCAACCTATTTTTCGAATTTCTTGAAAACGTCCCAGCGCCACATCCGACGGGTTTTCCTAGATCGCAGCACATTTTCAGCAGCAATAATCAGCAAAATATGCAGGTTTTGCCAATATGGCTGATTGATGACGCGTTGTGAACACTCTGCCATAAAACTCGTTTTCAAACTTTATGCATAAACAATTTATGCATAAACCCAGAGGTCAACAAGTGAATGGTGTCGAAATAACGTCCCCTTCAGTCTTTTCTCTTTTGAGGCTGTGTGTTTGTGACTATTTGAAAAGTTTGGTACTGTCCCAGTTAGTGCACTGATCTTGCCTGTGGTTTGTTTTCCCAGCATGCTGTAGCTCCCCCACCGTTGTAGTAAAAGAGGCGACAGCATGTTTGCAGGCGCAGCGATGGGTACGTTACTCCAGACAGAGTGTCTGTCTATTCCTTCCAACATTTCTGAAAATCACATCAATGGATGTGACCTAAAAGTTTCAGGATTTCAAAAATCAAAACAGAAAAAGAGAGTTTTCTAAGATGTTATACTACACTCTAAAAAACACAGTTTTTTTATTTATTTATTTTTTTTACCAATTTGGGTTGTTTTTAACTCAAGGGCTGGGTAAATAAAGGACAGAACACATTTGGGGTTAATTTTACCCTGCAAATTGGGTTGTTGATTTAACCCATCGTAATGGGTTGATTCTTTTTTATTGTAATATAGCTTCTTTTTTATTTTATAAATGAAATAATGTTTACAGATTAACTTAAATCATCTACACTTTTGTAATATACTCCACACAACCACTGGTTTGCATGGTAACTTAATTTATTTTCCTTTATTTATAGTTTTTCTGCATTGTTTATCTGTTTAATGTATACATATTGCCTATTTAATCTCGTTTAACAAACATTAAAAGTACCGCTGTCCCGATTTTCAATCATAGCCGAAATATACTGGGACTGCTTTCATAACCTGCCCCAAAACAAAGAATAAACAGCTCTGAGGAAATAGTTTAACATCCAAAGTATTTGTATTTTGTATTTTTATGAATAAATTTGTTTATTTTATGTAGAGTATCAGGCTTTTCCATCACGCGACAAGACATACATTTAAGGTGTTTCAAACCACACACCTGTTGCTCTGCATGAAATTGAACGATATACAGCACAGTAATTATTTTATATATAAAATAAAATGTACACAAACTTGTTTTTACCAAAGAAATGCGTCAATTCGATGGCACTTAGAACTGCTCTCTCAACGCAAAATCCTCGCGATAAATACGTCAACCACTGGGTTATGTCTGGCCCAGGAGCTTGGTAACACAAAAACTACCCACACACTGAAAAAAACAGCCCAAAAAATTGACCCAAAAGGCTCAATGCAGCATTTGGGTTAAAAAAATAACTCAGCATTTTTTAGAGTGTAATGGCCTTCTCTCTCCATGCAAGTCTATGGGATTTATAATTTGTTTTACATGATAGTGGTGTAGTGAAATAGTGATACTTCTCTCATTATTGGTTTTGATTGACAAAGCGATCACACAGTTGAATTTACACTGCAATTCAGTGACCTAAATAGAAATTAATAGACACAAATCCACACATGGGTGTAGTTACAGAAAAAAAGGCAAGCGAGAGTCGCTGGCTAAACTTCACACCTGTATCGCTGTGTGTGTTTGTGTGGACAACAGCGAAGCAAGACTGATTACTGGTCTGATTACTCTATGCAAATTACACTAATGTCCATGCCAAAAATAAATTTTAGGGAATCAGCACGTTTCAATCCGGCTCTCATTAAGAACTCCAATGAGCAAGAGAGGCAAAAAAAAAGAAAAGACACGTGTGGAAATGGAGCACAGAATTTATGTGCATTGATCTCCAAACCCCTGGAGTTTCAGTCGTGCCCTAGCCTGATTTTTTTTTCCTCTGGTCTGTCCTCTGGGCACATGAGTTTGCTGGCTGAACCTTTCAGCGCTGGTCTGACTCTCCCGTGTGCAGCCTACAGGCCAGCGTGTTTCCTCACGGGTGTTTGAGCATCAGCGCTTTGTGTCTGATAGCATCTTCAGCTTTTTGAAGAGAAAATAGAAGTTCAGCACTTCAGATGAAAGCGAACCCGCTTCTGTCTTTACGCGAACGCGCTCTTCAGTTAAATTAGTAACATACTGTGCGAGGAATGAACCCTAAAACTTTGTCACCTTCAAAACCTGAAAACGTCTTCAAGATAGACGACCGCAGCGGCAAAATAAATTAGGCAGCATGGTAGCATGTACTGACATGTCTGTTCAATTATAGTACATACTGCATATATTAGAATGCTGTAGTCCTATATAGAACAGGGGTTCCCAAATCTTTTTTGGCAGCTGAATGCCTTTCATCTAAATAGTTCACTTGAAGTATCCCAGAGATTTCAAGTAATGCTTTAGCTTTTCCATATACCAGTCAAAAGTGTGGACACACCCACTCATTTAATGTTTTTTAAAGAAGTTTCTTATACTTATCAAGGCTGTTTTCACTTGATCAAAAATACAGAAAAAAAGGTAATATTGTGAAATATTATTACGATGTAAATCAATGTTTTTCTATATTAATATACATTTAGATTTAATTTATATCTGTAATTAAAGTTGAATTTCCAGCCTTCAGTGTCACATGATCCTTCAAAAATCATTCTAATATGCTGATTTATTATCAGTGCTGGAAACAGCGCCGCTTAATATTTTTTTTTGAAACCTGCAATACTTTTTTTCAGGATTTTTTTCACCAGTAAAAGGTTAAAAAAGAACAGCATTTATTTAAAATAGAAAGGTTTTATAACAATATACAGTACTGTTCAAAAATTTGGGGTCAGTGCATTTTAATTTTTCTTTTTTTGAAAGAAATTAGTACTTTTATTCACCAAGGATGTGTTAAATTAATAAAACATGATAGCATAGATTTACATTGTTAGAAAAGATTTATATTTTGAATAAATGCCGTTCTTTTTAACTTGTTATTCATCAAAGAATCCTGAAAAAAGAATCACAGGGTGCAAAAAAATATTTGGCAGCTGTTTCCAACATTGATATATTAGAATGATTTCTGAAGGATCATGTGACACTTAAGACTGGAGTAACGGCTGAAAATTCAGCTTTTCATCACAGGGATAAATTAAATTGTAAAGTATATTAAAATTAAAACCATATTGTATTGTATTATATTGTAATAACATTTTGCAATATTACTGTTTTTTTGTCTATATTTTTGATCAAATAAATGCAGCCTTGATGAGCATAAGAGACTTTTGACTCGTAGTGTATTATATATATATATATATATATATATATAAAAAGAAAATGCTATTTCCACTTACAAGTTTCATGTGCTATTTCTGTGCAGGCAATTTAACAGCAATTTCCGAGTGAAAATTATTTTTACACCTAATTTTCAGTGTGTAGAATACATATTTATTAAATGTTACAAATGTATTTATTTATTTACTTATATACAGTCATGGCCAAAATTGTTGGCACCCCTGAAATTTTTCCAGAAAATCAAGTATTTCTTACAGAAAAATGTTGCATTAACACATGTTTTGCTATACACATGTTTATTCCCTTTGTGTGTATTGGAACAAAACAAAAAAGGGAGGGAAAAAAGCAAATTTGACATAATGTCACACAAAACTCCAAAAATGGGCTGGACAAAATTATTGGCACCCTTAACTTAATATCTGGTTGCACACCCTTTGGAAAAAATAACTGAAATCAGTCACTTCCTATAACCATCAATAAGCTTCTTACACCTCTCACCCGGAATTCTGGACCACTCTTCCTTTGCAAACTGCTCCAGGTCTCTCATATTGGAAGGGCGCCTTTTCCCAACAGCAATTTTAAGATCTCTCCAAAGGTGTTCAATGGGATTTAGATCTGGACTCATTGCTGGCCACTTCATATTTGAACCTCCACCATATTTGACTGTAGGTACTGTGTTCTTTTCTTTGTAGGCCTCATTCCATTTTCGGTAAACAGTAGAATGATGTGCTTTACCAAAAAGCTCTATCTTGGTCTCAAGATAGACATTTTCCCAGAAGGATTTTGGCTTACTCAAGTACATTTTGGCAAACTGTAGTCTTGCTTTTTCATGTCTCTGTGTCAGCAGTGGGGTCCTACTGGGTCTCCTGCCATAGCGTTTCATTTCATTTAAATGTCGATGGATAGTTCGCGCTGACACTGATACACCCTGAGCCTGCAGGACAGCTTGAATTTCTTTGGAACTTGTTTGGGGCTGCTTATCCACCATCCGGACTATCCTGCGTTGCAACCTTTCATCAGTTTTTCTCTTCCGTCCACGCTCAGGAGATTAGCTACAGTGCCATGGGTTGCAAACTTCTTGATAATGTTGCGCACTGTGGACAAAGGCAAATCTAGATCTCTGGAGATGGTCTTGTAATTTTGGTTCTCAAGTCCTCAGACAGTTCTCTTCTCCTCTTTCTGTTGTCCATGCTTAGCGTGGCACACACAGACACACAGTGCAAAGACTAAGTCAACTTCTCTCCTTTTTATCTGCTTTTATATTGCCCACACCTGTTACTTGCCCCAGGTGAGTTCAAAGGAGCATTACATGCTTGAAACAATCTTATTTATCCACAATTTTGAAAGGGTGCCAATCATTTTGTCCAGCCCATTTTTAAAGTTTTGTGTGACATTGTCAAATTTGCTTTTTCCTCCCTTTTTTTGTTTACAATAAACATGTGTATAGCAAAACGTGTTAATGCAATACTTTTCTGTGAGAAATACTTGATTTTCTGGGGATTTTTTAGTGCCTCTAAAATTTCAGGGGTGCCAACAATTTTGGCCATGACTGTATATTGTGAAAAATATAGCGTTACACTATAAAGACAACATATCTTCTAAATTAAATAATTGTCTTTATTGCATTGAAGCCAAATCAAATGATTAAAATATGATTTGGATACATTTATAAGACCAGGGTTAATTGTTAATTCCAATTAATTTTAATTCCATTACAATCTCACAAAGCCCTGCAGTTCTGTCACAGTATTATTTTGCACACTCTGTTTGTACAGTGTTTGGTGAAGATGAAAACATAAAATATTTATACGTTCATATTAATGTTATTGTCAGTTTTTCCAAACCTAACACAGTGCTAGAGTTATTATTGAAAGCTTGACCCGAACCCACCAGTTTGCAGGTCCCGTCGGGCTTGGGTTTGGTTGCAGATCTCTAATTAGAGAAACACAGATGTAGGATTGATTAACTTCAGTTTTTGTGTCAAAAAACGATTCCAGTTGGAGGTCAGAGATTGGAGTTTTTTCCTCATGTATGGTCTGTTTTCCTTTTAAACCTCGCTCAATCCAAGTAACACAGACTGAGGCATGGCAGCAAGGCCTCATGGGACGCTCGGTCTGGGAGACCGCCGGAGCTGCACGCACATTCAGATCGTGACGTTTTTGCACGGAAGCCAAAGGAAAGTGCCGTCACTCCATCCCCTGGCCTTGCCCTCCGAACTGCTCTTCCCTCAGCACCTTTGCAATATAAATAGTACTATTTTCAGCATCAAATACAGTGCATGTTGTGCTGCACGTGAATCGTGTTTGTGTTCGTGTGCATGGGCGTGTGAGCCGGTGGAAGTGGAGCGGTTCGTTTCATTAGCCGCAATGTTTGATTCATGAGAGAGCTTTTCACTCAGTCTCCACGCCGTAAGACTCGAGTCACGAAACGAGATTCACATGCAGACGGGTACAATACTGCGATCCATGACAGCTTTCTATTCCTGACTTTCACTGTGTTTTTAGACCAGAGTGCAATCTGTCATTTTTGTTGAGTGCTCATTAACCAAATGATGAAAAGGCATTCATGCGAAGTGTTATTATTGCTATAAACATTCTATTTTTTTTTAAAGATAAGACATTTTAGATATTTTAAAAAACTTTTAGTCTTTTTAGAAACAGGGAAAAGGCTAAATTATTACAAGGCAGTGGTTACAGATGAATTTAATAATCAAAAGCTGAACATTAATAGCCAATAGTTTTTTTTTTTTTTTTTATATATATATAAATAATCTGAACAAAATATATTTGTATTCCATACACATGCATACACTAGCAGTCAAAAGTTTTTGAACAGTAAGATTTGTAATGTTTTTTTTAAGAAATCTGCTCACAAAGCCTGCATTTATTTGATCCAAAGTACAGCAAAAACAGTAATATCGTTACTATTTAAAACGTTTATTTGAATATATTTTAAAATGTAACTTTTTTCTGTGATCAAAGCTAAATTTTCAGCATCATTATTCCAGTCTTCAGTGTCACATGATCCTTCAGAAATTATTCTAATATGCTGATTTGCTGTTTAAGAAACATATTATTATTATCAATATTTAAAACAGTTGAGTAAATTATTTCAGGATTCTTTGATGAATAGAAAGATCCAAATATCATTATTTATCTGAAATAAAAAGCTTTTGTAACATTATACATTATACCATTCAAAAACTTGAAAACTTTTTTTTTTTATGAGGGGTGGTAAGAAATGATAGAAATCAATACTTTTATTTAGCTAGGATGCGTTAAATTGATCAAAAGTGTTGATAAAGACATTTATAATGTTACGAAAGATTACTATTTCAGATAAATGCTTCAGATAAATGGTTCGTCTGAACTTTCTATTCATCAAAGAAGCCTGAAATAATTCTACTCAGCTGTTTTCAACATAATAATAACAATAAATGTTTTTTGAGCAGCAAATCAGAATATTAGAATGATTTCTGAAGGATCATGTGACTGGAGTAATGATGCTAAAAATGTGGCTTTGGAATCACAGGAATAAGTTGCATTTGAAAATCTATTAAAAATGAAAACAGTTATTTGAAATAGTAAAAATATTTCAAAATGTTACTGTTTTTGCCGTACTTTGGATGAAAGAAATGCAGGCTTGGTGAGCAGAAGAGACGTCTTTAAAAAAACATGACTGTATAAAATACATTACTGTATAAAAACTTTTGGTAGTGCAATTAGTTTCAATAAAATGCTAAAATTCTTTATGGATTTATATTATCCATACAAACTCTTAAAACATGTCATAACTCAGTTGAAATGCATGTTATTTATATTAAGTATAATATTATAATACAGTCTTTCAAATAAAATCAATCTTTCAGTCATGACATGATCAATGTTTTTGATGGTTGCAAACTTTTTTTTTTCTTTTTTTTTTTTTTTCTAGTGCTGATACCTTATGCAATGGCATGCAATAATGGTACACTCCTAAAAAGGTTGTTCATTGATGGTTTCATGACAAAAAATGTACCATCCATGAAATCTTTCCACTTCTAAGGTTCTTTATACTGGAAAAAAAAGATACTTTAGATTTTTTAAATGTTCTTCTTTTTTTTCTTTTTTTTTTTTCTATGGCATCACTCCCCCTTTTAGAGCTTTTGTTTTTAAGAGTGTATATTTGACTATTGACCTGGCAACCCTAACTCAAAGGTCAACTCAGTACAATTTTGAAATATTTGAATAGATTTTAAAATATAATTTATTCATGTGATCAAAGCGTCGTTTTTTTCCCCAACATCGTTAGTCCAGTCTTCAGTGTCACATGATCCTTCAGAAATCATTCTATTATGCTGATTTGCTACTCAAGAAAGATTTATTATTATTACTATCAATATTTAAAACAGTTGAGTACATTGGAGTAAATTCAGGACCCAAAGATCCGCATTTATCTGAATTAAAAACCTGTGTAATGGTATACACTATACAATTCAAAAGCGTGGAGTTAGTATAATTTTTGCCTTTTTTGTTGTTCGAAAATAAATTATAGAAATAATACTTTTATTTAGCAAGGATACTTTGAATTGGATTATTATAATTTTTTTTTTTTTTTCTAGTGCTGATGCCTTATACAATGGCATACAGTAGTGGTACACTCCTAAAAATAAAGGTTGTTTATTGATGGTTTCATAAAGAAAAATTTAGCATCCATGAAAGCTTTAAATTGTTAAGGTTCTTTATAGTGGGAAAAAAAAGATTCTTTAGATTTTTTTTAAATGTTCTTCACACTAAGTAAAAAAAAAAATCTATGGCATCACTTCCCCTTTTGTAGCTTTTGTTTTTAAGTGTATATTTGAGTATTGACCTGGCAACCCTAACTCAAAGGTCAACATCTTCAACTTTTTTTAGCCGACAATCTATGTTCCAGATGTTGTTTGTCAGTTGTTTCCTTCAAGCTGAGACTTAAAATGATGAGAAAGTCGCCAAGAGAGAATAGAAGAAACAATTTCAGCAGTGCCCCGTCTGCGAAGTACGGCTAAATTGAAGAGGCTACGTGAACGCGCCATTTGATTTGATTGCTTATGTAGATAGAGATAGCAGAACGTTCCCTCTGAGCCTGTTCGCGCAGATTTGAGGCAGGAGTAAATCCTGTCTGTGTCTACGGCGCTCAGAGGAAGACAGAAATGCATTACTCATGCGGCACCTTATCGGCTGAAAGAGTTTGGCTATTGGTGCGCAATTAGATGTGCTAATCCTTACTTAAGAAAGAGTAGCAAAACAGTCGCTATGTTGGGTGGGCTCTGCTTTGGCAGAGTATTTAAATGTTTTGCTTGTGCAATGAAACCCAAGCCTTAAATACCACCAGGACCTTCCATAAAAATTACATTTGTGATATGTTGTCGAAATATACAGCTGTTAACTTTACAAGGCTGCACAGATGGGGAAAATAGCCCATGTTGCGGCCTTTGGTGAAAAAGAAAATGATGTAGACACAGTTTCCACTCAGAAATTGTCAATTTTATGATTAATTACAAAGAAATGGCAAGTAACACATTCACTTATAGTTAGTATTTTTTTGTAATGTTATTTCCCATTGAATATTCTGTATGTATCCTGACTTAGAAATACCTTACATTAAGTTAAAATTGTTGCAAATGCTTTTTTGTTGTGTTTGTGATTCGTTTTAAGGTAAAATGCATTATGAGGCTTTGTGGCTGATAACCCAGTGGTTGTAAGTTCAAGTCCTAGAAATATCAATCTTTTCTTATCACTTTCTAATCTGTTTATTTTAAATGTTGATGTAAAAATCCAAAGGACAAGACAGTAATACAATGACTTAAGCAATTTAACATTAATCTGATGTTTTATATCCAGCAAAGTCGAGGACAGAAATGTGTTTTAGGGCAAGACACTTGCCTGACAAATATTAACGTGCGGCGAAGATGCCGCACTGACTGGCGTCGACTGCTGAGAGCAACAGATGTCACTGCTGGAGACGTCCTTGAAATGACACAGGGATTACAAAATGAATTTGCTCAGATTTGCCCTATTCAGGGGTGATCCAATTAGTAACTCATAATCATTTAAAATGCAACTTACTGACTTTTGCTCTCTTGCACTTTTGCCCTCAGTGTTGTTGGGCACAATTTATGCTATTATTAGCAATACACATATTTTAGAAGGATTCATTTTAAGCTTTCATATAATGTGAAATTTTAAGTGGTCTGCTGCTGTTTCAAGGCTTTAATATAATGTGTAAAATAACAAGTTGTCAACTTTTTGAGATCGAATCCACCTACCTAGGCATTTAAAGTCAATATAAATTATTTGCAACCCATTTCACTTTCATAACATGCCATTTCAGAGTAAAACAGTGTGTTCAATGTAAAAAACAAAAAACAAAACTGGGGTAGCACTTGATTTTTTTCCCAGCAGGAGCTGTTGCAATCATACCAAGTGGGTGTTTTGCATATGGCATTTTTTGTGGCAAAAATTTATGTGACTCTGCACCACAAAACCAGTCATAAGTACCACAGGTATATTTGTAGCAATAGCCAAAATGGGTCAAAGTTAGTTATTTTTCTTTTATGCCAAAAATCATTAGGATATTTACTAAAGATCATGTTCCATGTAGATATTTTGTACATTTTCTACCATAAATATATAAAAACTTGAATTGCTAAGAAGTTCATTCGGACAACTTTAAAGCTGATTTTCTCAATATTTCAATGTTTTTTTTTCACCCTCAGATTCCAGACTTTCAAATAGTTGTATCACGACCAAATATAAAAATCAGCATCAATGGAAAGCTTATATATTCAGCTTTCAGATGATGTATAAATCTCAATTTCAGAAAAATTACTCTTATGATTGGTTTTGTGGTCCAGGATCATATATATGCTAAATAAATGTTGAAATCTATATGGCTTATTTCAGCATGGTACAGAATATTTCATTTAAACCTTCAAATGCCAAAATGTATAAAAATGTACTTTCAGAGGGAAGAAAATGCATAAAAATGCATTTTGTGTGACTGTAAAACATGTTTTTTTTTTTTTTACAATATTTTAGAAAATGTAAATATTGACATTGAAATATAATATACACTACCAGTCAAAAGTTTGGACACACCCTCTCATTTAATGTTTTTTAAAGAAGTTTCTTATGCTCATCAAGGCTGCATTTATTTGGTCAAAAATACAGAAAAAAAAAACTGTATTATTGCATAATGTTATTACAATATAAAATAATGGTTTTTATTTTAATATACTTTACAATATAATTTATTCCTGTGATGCAAAGCTGAATTTTCATCAGCTGTTACTCCAGGCTTAAGTGTCACGTGATCCTTCAGAAATCATTCTAATATGCTGATTTATTATTAGAATTATCAGTGTTGAAAACAGTTGTGCTGCCAAATATTTTTTTGCAACCTGTGATTCTTTTTTCTGGATTCTTTGATGAATAGCAAGTTAAAAAGAACAGCATTTATTCAAAATATAAAACTTTTCTAACAATGTAAATCTATGCTATTGCTTTTTATTAATTTAACACATTTCTTTCAAAAAAAAAAAGAAAGAATAAAAATGTACTGACCCCAAACTTTTGAACAGTAGTGTATACTGTTAGAAAACCTTTCTATTTGAAATAAGTGCTGTTCTTTTTTAACCTTTTATTAATAAAAAAAATCCTGAAAAAAGTATCACAGGTTCCAAAAAAAAAAATGTTTCCAGCACTGATAATAAATCAGTATATTAGAATGATTTTTGAAGGATCAAGTGACACTGAAAACTGGAGTAATGATTCTGGAAATTCAACTTTAATTACAGATATAAATTAAATTTTAATGTATATTAATATAGAAAAACATTGATTAATATTTCACTATATATATATATATATATATATATATATTTTTTTTTTTTTTTAAACAGCCTTGATAAGCACAAGAAACTTCTTTAAAAAACATTAAATGAGAGTGTGTCCAAACTTTTGACTGGTAGTGTATATATGTATGCAAAAGCTTATCCTGACATCTTTCTTTAACAAAATGCATTTTTATATAGGTTTCTATGCAAGTACTGGTACTTCTGATTGGTCTAAGGGTGGGATTTTAGCGAGTTTGAAGTAAAAGCATTTGATGAGAGCATTCACTCAGTATCATTATCTCATTTTTGAACGAGATGGCATTTAGCTGGTTTTGCATCTGAACTCTTCATATATATATATATATATATATATATCATAAAATGCATTTTGCAAAAAAGTCGAATATATTTCAAAATATGTGTATTTTTTCTGTAATTTTCAGTCAAAATGTTTCAAAGACATATGTTTCAGAGACTCATTTTTGTCTCAGAAGATAATTTAACGCAGTATTATGAAGGCGGTTGAATTAAACCCCTGTATAATAGCCATAGCTGGTAACGCATGTACGTTATTCTGCCAACATGTTGAATCCATCAAACTAGATTTACCAAACCCTCTCAGCCCTCTTCTTCCAGTCCTTTTTTATCTTTTTTCTTATTATTAGAATTGTCAACAGGAAGCAAAATAAGGCATTCATTTGATGGAGCGTGCTTTTTATTGCACTAAATATACAAGGCCTGATTAATCACTTGGTTTATTGAAGTGTTACCTGCACACCCTGCCCTCATTTGCATCCTCGTTGCCCTTGCTAGGATGCCACTGCTTTGGCATACGCTTAGCTTGGCAAAAGTCTGGAGCTCCTCCAGCGCCTCCGTACGGCTGGCAGGCGGGCGGCCCCTGGGAGTCAGGATTGTGTGATAACACTTTGAAATGATAGTTTAGCCCAGGAGAGCACTTGACACGCAATATCTTCCCCGCTCCGATCGACAGGCAAAGCAAGCTCAGAGCGGGGTAAACATCGGCTCAGGGCGTAGACGCGCGGCGAGATCCAGAGGAAAGAGCGCTCATCACACGCCGAGATGCAGGAACGCATCCGGTCCGCCGCACAATTACCACTCTGTCCATCACGGGTCTCATCACCGGAGGCTTTTCTCATCCGCTGCAGACGCATTTATTCTCCTCTTGGCCTGTCTGTGTATTCAGCCTCGACAGCTGCAAATAGACAACAGGTAATGTATTGACAGTCTAATAAAGAGTGTTGGCACTGGATATAAATCACGCAGTTCTGCATGTTTATTTGTGGGGGCGACTCTCACCTCTTTGTCATATTAATAGTTATACAGATGAGACGAAGGAGGTGTCAAGGGAAGGACGAAAGGTGTACTCGCATGGAGAAAACAACCAGTTGTGAGTTTACACTGTTTTCTTCAAATCTCACGAACAAGTCGAGCTGTCGCTCTCACTAGACAGAGACTGTTAGGCCCAAAATATACTCAACTGATGGGTCACAAGCTGTTTTCTGTTCTGAAATGGCGCATAGACAGCTGAGAAAAACAGTGCTACAGTATATAGAAAATACATGCACTACACTACTGCTTTAAAGTCTAATTTTTTCAATTAAAAATACATAACTGTATTATTGTGAAATATCATTACAGTTTTAAATAACTTTTTTTCTTTTTGAATATATTTTAAAATGCATTTTTTTTTCCTGAGATGCAGAGCTGAATTTTCAGCATCATTACTCCAGTTGGCATATTAGGAATCATTGGAATATGCTGATTTGTTGCTCAAAAGACATTTCTTCTTAGTATCAGTATCAGTAACTGCTGCTAATTTATTTTGTGGATACCATGATACAATATTTTTTTTTTTTAGGATTTTTTGATTTAAAGAAAATCAAATGGAGCATTAATACTATCAGTCAAAAGTTTTTGAATAGCAAGATATTTAATGTTTTTTAAAGAAGTCTCTTCTGCTCACCAAGCCTGCATTTATTTACAAAAACAGTAAAATGTAAAATTTTTAGTATTTAAAAAAACTGTTTTTGAAAAAATGTGAGAAATTATAGAAATGAATACTTTTATTTAGCAAGGATGCTTTAAATTAATCAAAAGTGATGATCAAGACATTAATAATGTTACAAAAGATTACTATTTCAGGTAATTGCTGTTCATCTGAACTTTATATTCATCAGAGAAACCTACAACATAATACATGTTTTTTGAGCAGCAAATCTGAATATTAGAATGATTTCTGAAGGATCATGTGACTGGAGTAATGATGCTAAAAATTCAACTTTAAATCACAGGAATAAATTGCATTTTAAAATATATTCAAATAGAAAACATTATTATGTGTTATACATTATTTTAAATTGTAAATTGTTATTTTAAATGCAGGCTTGGGGAGCAGAAAAAAAATATCTAAAACACATGAAAATCTTATTGTTCAACAATGTTATAGAGCAAGCATAACATAGTTTGGAGATCAAAACTAGAAAACAATCTATAATTACTTGATTTGTAAAAATATATACATATTGTTCTAAATATCTTCATCCCTCAAAATTTGGAGTATTAGCTGTTATACTAACATGTTATTGGTATGGTATTTCAACAAAAACCTTTATTTTGTGGAAAAAACAAATCAAAGGGATCAAAATTAGAAGTCAAAGAAGAATTTTAAAGGGCTATAGCGATCAGAAATTAGTAGGAAGTGAGCTTAGCCTTTTGATTCTTTCTGCTTGATTCACTTTCAGTCCTTCTTCTCTTAAACATGCCAAGACAGATCCTAACCCTGTTCAGCACTGAACTGGCAAGCAATTTCAGCTGTGGTGTTAGACCAATTCCCCATTGAGAGTCTTTATTCGGTCCTCTCATACATTTGTCTTACATAGACAACCAGCTTTTTGGACTTGTAAACCTGCAATATTCAATAAATTGGAAAAGCTGAAATGGTCATCTGTTTGGCCTTCATCTGGACAACCTCCTTTCACAGGGTTTCAGTCACCTAAGAGCGGCCTGACATCTTGCAATCTCAGTGAAAATTGGAGAAATGCTGCCAGTTAAATAGGGTTTGTCATGTAATTAAGGAACCAGATTAAGAACAATAACTTGGAGGCATCTATAAGTGTTTTCCAATTTTGATCAGATGTGTCATTTAAGATTTTTTTGTTTTTTCTTTTTTACTGTGCTTCATAACAGTTATTTACCCTTCTGCTCCTGTTAGTACAACTCTAGGATAATTTAGGGAACTATAGTTTGTTCTTTAGTTTTGATCTCCACTGTACATCTAAAGCAAAATCTATCGCCCCCTACAGGACTGAGAGAATGCAGAGTAATAATGCACAACATTATTGAGCACTCGCAACACGTGCATGTGTAGTCATGCAAGCAAATGTTTGGCCATTGACTTATTCTAGACAAGAACCATCCATATGTCTATGAAAGTTCTGCATAATGCACATATTACACTTGTAATTGCTTGTTTTTATTTTACTTTGAGGGTCGAATAGTAAACTGGTTTGCATCAAAAGCGTTTAGATTAGTAAATATACAGAGATCTCTCGCTTACTTGCAACTTGTAAGTACATTTTTAAATATAATAAAATATTCATTATGATCAATGCCTCAAGCCTCGTCAGATCTAGTTACTAGTTCATAATCACTTATGAACCACAGACCACTGTTTCTAATATAGGTTGTATGTGGAGGCAGAACAAAAAAAAATAAATCCGATTTTATGTTAAGTACACTATACATGAGTATAGTAGAAAAGCATACATTATTAAAGAAGTACTACTTCGAACACTGTTCCAGACTAACTCTTTAAACTTTCAGTGTGAATTTTCCCAAATGTTTTATTTGAGAAGGGTCTGTCGGAGACTTCAGCCGACCTTCACAGCAAAGAAACAACCACAGCAGTGGTGAGGGTGGACTGAAAGTGTTTGACAGCTTACATTTAAGGAGATCACAGCAACCTTGGCTGTGTGCAATCATCACACCAAGGACTTTACCGCTCCAGAATCCATACAAACTATAAAAACGACTCAAAAGAGCAGCCAGAATGTTTTAAAGTGGAAGAATATGACAATACATTAGAATTGATTATACAGTCAAGGCCAAAAATATCAGCACCCTTGCAATTCTGTCAAGTTGCAGTTGCAAATGTTTTGGTACTCACATGTTTATTTTTTATTTGTTTTTTGTTTGCATTGGACACAAAAAAAAACCTGATACAATTCCAAACAGAACCCAAAAAAATGCACTGGACAAAATTACTGGCTATGAATGAGTTTCTTACACCTGCCTACTGGAATTTTGGAGCACTCTTCTTTTGCAAACTGCTCCAGGTCATTCAAATTTGAAGGATGCCTCCTCCCAACTGCTGTTTTGAGATCTCTCCATAGGTGTTCTATGGGATTCAGATGTGGACTCATTGCTGGCCATTTCAAAACTCTCCAGCACTTTGTTTTTTAAACATTTCTGAGTGTTTTTTGAAGTGCGTTTCGGCTCATTGTCCTGCTGGAAGACCCATCACCTCTGGTGGAGATGCAGCTTTCTGACACTGCCCCAAAATTCTTTGGAAATCATCAGATTTCATGATAACGTTCACACAGTGAAGGCATCCAGTGCCAGAAGCAGCAAAGCAACCCCAAAACATCTTTGAACCTAGACCATGTTTGACTGTAGGGACTGTGCTCTTTTCTTTGAAGGCCTCATTTCTTTTTCCAGAAACACTGCCATGATGTCCTTTACCAAAAAGCTCTACTTTTGTCTCATCTATTCACAGTACGTTCTCCCAGAAGGATTGTGGTTTTGTCACATAAGTTTTTAGCAAACTCCAGTCTTGCTTTTTTTATGCCTTTGTGTCAGCAGTGGTGTCTTACCATAGTGTCCCTTTTCATTCAGATGGCGACGGATAGTGTGAGGAGACACTGTTATGTCAATTCACTGATTGAATTTGTTTGTAAGTTAATCTGGGTTCTTTATCCACCATTTGAACAATCCTGCTTTGTAATTTTTCATTAATTTTGGTCTTCCGTCCATGTCCAGGAAGGTGTAGCTACAGTGCCATGGGCTGTAAACCTCTTGATGATATTGCACACAGTGGACACAGTACATTCAGATCTCTGGAGATGGACTTGTAGCCTTGAGATTGTCCATGTTTTTCCACAAGTTTTTCTCTCAAATCCACAGACAACTCTTGACACTTCTTTCTTTTCTCCATGCTCAGTGTGACACACAACACAAAGGTTGAGTCAACTTTTCTTTATTTTAACTGGTTGCAAGTGTGATACTGATAGTCTGTACTATATTGCCCACAGCTGTTACTTGCCACAGGTATGTCTAAATACAAATTACAGGAGCATCACAGACTTGAAGAGCAATTATTTCTAACAGTTTTGACAAGGTGCTAATAATTTTGTCCAGTCCATTGAGTTCTGTGTGAAATTTTATCAAGTTTGACTTTTTTTGTGTTGTTCCAGTGCAATACCAGGACAACCAGGCGCAAGAACAGTTTTTCCCCCCAGCAATCCACCTTATAAACAGTTAAATTTTCCCCCATTGTGCATTAAAAAAAAAGTGCAATAATCTTATATTTATTTGTTACCACCTCCATCCTAATACATCCCTGCATCTCTTTCTATTCTATTATATTCTATTATATACTATCATCTATAGCACAACTGTACATACCACTTATTTCTTAATTTCTTTTTCTATATATTTTTTGTCTATTTATATTTACATATGTGTGTTTTTTTTTCATCTTATTTTTATTGTCTCTGTGTTGTTGTTGTCTCTTTGTACTGGAAGCTAATGTCACAAAAACAAATTCCTTGTATGCGCAAGCATACTTAGCAGTAAAGCTCTTTCTGATTTGATCTTCTGATTTGAAACAAAAACAATAAGCATGTAACTACCGAAACATTTGCAATTGGAACAATTTTCTGAAAGAAGTATTGCATTTTCTGACAGAATTACAAGGATGCCGATATTTTTGGCCATAACTGTACTCTCCGCATAAGAATCTCATTGAGACAAATGGGAATGCTAACGGATTGCTGTTGTACAATGAAATTAATGCAGAAAGAAGGACTTAAACCATATCTAGTCCAATATCACAGAGATGTGAGGGTTTTTCTGTTAAATCACTTTTTCCGCAAAATGTGGATTAACACTGACTTTTTTCAAAATTCTGAGTTTATATCATTAAAATTAGAATTTCAAGAATTTTTTTTATTTTTTTTTATCCCATGGCAAAAACAAGATTCTATACTTTTATGCATTCCAGCACAGTCCATCCAATGGTGTGAGTTTGGGGCGGGGCTATCTGCTTTCCTGACCAATAGCAGAAAAGGGGAGTGTTCATTTGAAACCATTTAAAAACAGAATTACACTTTTTTTTTTTTTTTTTTTTTTTAGAAATGTTCAACTAGGAAAGCCATTATTTTGAAAAGTCCAGCCAATAACAGTTATGTTGACACGTCTGACAGCTTATTAACACCATAACAATGATTTGGAGTAGATCTGAGGCGGATTCGCCGTAATTAGATTGTGTCTCTCTCTCTCACCCTCCTGCTGCACTTTTTCATTTGAGTGAAAGATACACATTTTCACTTGTTCCTCTTCAGCCCTTAAATACGTTATTAATGAGAATATAATTTTTTATGGCGTGTCATGATAGCAATAAATGACAGAGTATTGGCCAGAATTAGTTACTGCCAGGAACGCTATAGCTGGCCAGATGGCTGGGATTTCTGAATAAGAAAAAGGAAATTAAATAAATAAGGATGGAGATGAAACAACAAGACGTGCCGCAAGGACACAAAACCTGCCTTCGATGAGTATTTTTAGCCTGTTTTGCGTTATGGTTGTCAATTAAGAGTACTTAGCAGTAATGGTGTCACATGCTAACCTGTGATAACATTTACGCTCTCTTCTTAATAATTAACACAGTTCTTGGTATCTGTCCCTCTGGAGCTTTTGCACATTATAGCTAACAGCATTTTAATTATCCTTCATTAAAATATATGACGGTTTGAAAACACAATGTGTTCTCATTGGTATTCATAAGTATTAGCACACGTACAGTTTAGTACAATTGAATTGACGCTGAAATGTATGATGATACATGGTTTTAAAATGTAAATGTAAAAGAATGGGATTGTGACCATTTTCAGAGAAATGATAAAGTATGCACATACTGCATGTAAACACTTGTATGTTTCATTGTCTAAATGTACAAAATGTTTGTGTATACTTGATGATTTTTCAGAGTTTATCTTTAGTTAGATTTGGATGCTAGTAGCGATTTATGAATATATAGGCAATATAAATATTATTAATTATAATAATGTTAGTATATTTGTGTGATTAAATGTTGTGAATGTTAACTAAAACTAAATACAAGTATTCAGTTGTATTTGGTAATTTAAATAAAATGTAATGTATATAATATTAGATGCTTTTCTTGGCAAATACCTGCAGTTTAAGTACTAACAGTTAAATAACTATATAAATTAAAGCTAAATAGAATATGTAGAATATATAACAAAATTTCTAAAACTAAAATGAAAACTGAAAATAATAAAATAAAAGCTTAAACATTTTTGAACAGTAAGATTTTTAATGTTTTTTTTTAATAATTTAAAATAATAAAATAATTTAAAGTAATTTAAAAGAATAAAAATATCAGTCTCTTCTGCTCACCAAGCCTGCATTTATTTAATCCAAAGTACAGCAAAAAAACTATTTTAAAATATTTTGAAAATTTAAAATAATTGTTTTTATTTGAATATATTTCAAAATGTAATTTATTCCTGTGATTTCAAAGCTGAATTTTTAGCATAATTTCTCCAGTCACTTGATCCTTAATAAATCTGTAATATTCTGATTTGCTCACAAACATTTATTATTATTATTATATATATACTGACTCTTGAAAACACTTTTTTTGAATAGTATAGTGTATAATAAAACAAAAGCTTATTATTTCAAATAAATGCTTTTGATTCATCAAAGAATCCTGAAAAAAATGCACTCAACTGTTTTAAATATTGATAATAACAATAATATTAATAAAATGTTTATTGAACAGCAAATCAGCATATTAAACTCATTTAGGATCATGTGACACTGAAAACTTGAGTAATAATGCTGTTTTGATCACAGAAATAAATTACATTTTAAACATAAACAGTTATTTTAAATGGTAAAAACATTTCACAATATTACAGCTTTTGCTGTATTCTGAATCAAATAAATGCAGGCTTGGTAAGCAAAAGAGAATTAAACATTAAAAATACAACTGCAGAAAAATGTTTGACTAGTAGTTTTATAATATATGGTGCTTATTGTATAATGGACACAACCGCAACATCATTTTTAGCAACTTAATATTAATCTGGATTATAATTAAGCATTTCTCTCTTTCTCCTTGACAGTCTGTAATCTAGAGCAACTATTTCCCCTCTTTTCTTTTGGCATCATCCAGCTGCGTTGTTGTTTTCTTTCCAGTTTCTAGAGGACCACAAGCTATCATAAACTCGTCTCATAAACCAGCTGTCCCAAGATCACGCTAAACTTCCCGGCACTCAAGTTGAGTCCATTTGCATTTGACACGTGCCTCGTTTTAACCGAACGCACTGGGCTATGTAATGAGAGGCGGCTGATTGTCTCCCACAGTTGATGTATTCCGCTGGGAGGGCAGAAGGTGAAGATCCCAATGCTGTTACACCTGAGGCAGCTGGTTGAACCCCTTCAGCTGCGGAAGTTACGACACCTCCTCCTCTGACAGGAGCAAACTCCTGATTGAGCTGCGCTTTTGTGTTCTGTCATTATCGTTAAGTAAGCTGCTGTCTCCCTGCCTAATGAAGACTGAGATCATTCAAGCAGGACATTATGAATAAGGTAATCAAAACTTAAGCGTCGCCCTCTCTAAAATGATTTCACCAACGGGTCACATTTATTTATGGATATGAATATGGCAAATTAACAAGTGCGTGTGTTAATTTTGTCTCATCATTGTCCTTTTATTGCGAGTCGCCTCCGTTTACAGATTCTTAAACGTACTCTAAAGATGACTTAAAGATGATTAATACTTGTTGGAATAGCTACATCCTCCTTTGGATTCCCTTATCTTGTCTGTTATTGTTTTGTAATTGTGGTAATGCACCCTACACAAATAAGTGCTTTCAGATACTTAAAACACCTGCTGGCCACAAATCGTCAATCAGTGGCAATGAGTGTACAAATGTAGAATACAACAAGCAATTCATGATAGGGAATATCTGCAAAAGTAATGTGGCAGATGCATCACGAATTAAATGTTGCAAACATTATTTTTCTTAGCAATGTTTGTGACCCTGAACCACAAAACCAGTCAGAAGTAGCATGGGTATATTTGTAGCAATAGCCAACAATCCATTGTATGGGTCAAAATTAGGTGGCACTGCTGAGGTGTTATGGAGGCCCAGGATGCTTCGATAGCGGCCTTAAGCTCATCCAGAGTGTTGGGTCTTGCGTCTCTCGACTTTCTCTTCACAATATCCCACAGATTCTCTATGGGGTTCAGGTCAGGAGAGTTGGCAGGCCAATTGAGCACAGTAATACCATGGTCAGTAAACCATTTACCAGTGGTTTTGGCACTGTGAGCAGGTGCCAGGTCGTGCTGAAAAATGAAATCTTCATCTCCATAAAGCTTTTCAGCAGATGGAAGCATATAGTGCTCCAAAATCTCCTGATAGCTAGCTGCATTGACCCTGCCCTTGATAAAACACAGTGGACCAACACCAGCAGCTGACATGGCACCCCAGACCATCACTGACTGTGGGTACTTGACACTGGACTTCAGGCATTTTGGCATTTCCCTCTCCCCAGTCTTCCTCCAGGCTCTGGCACCTTGATTTCCGAATGACATGCAAAATTTGCTTTCATCCGAAAAAAGTACTTTGGACCACTGAGCAACAGTCCAGTGCTGCTTCTCTGTAGCCCAGGTCAGGCGCTTCTGCCGCCGTTTCTGGTTCAAAAGTGGCTTGACCTGGGGAATGCGGCACCTGTAGCCCATTTCCTGCACACGCCTGTACACGGTGGCTCTGGATGTTTCTACTCCAGACTCAGTCCGCTGCTTCCGCAGGTCCCCCAAGGTCTGGAATCGGTCCTTCTCCACAATCTTCCTCAGGGTCCGGTCACCTCTTCTCGTTGTGCAGCGTTTTCTGCCACACTTTTTCCTTCCCACAGACCTCCTGCTTGAGGGTGTCAATGATGGCCTTCTGGACAGCAGTCAGGTCGGCAGTCTTACCCATGATTGCGGTTTTGAGTAATGAACCGGGCTGGGAGTTTTTAAAAGCCTCAGGAATCTTTTGCAGGTGTTTAGAGTTAATTAGTTGATTCAGATGATTAGGTTAATAGCTCATTTAGAGAACCTTTTCATGATATGCTAATTTTTTGAGATAGGAATTTTGGGTTTTCATGAGCTGTATGCCAAAATCATCAATATTAAAACAATAAAAGGCTTGAACTACTTCAGTTGTGTGTAATGAATCTAAAATATATGAAAGTCTAATGTTTATCAGTACATTACAGAAAATAATGAACTTTATCACAATATGCTAATTTTTTGAGAAGGACCTGTATAAAAATCGTCTTCCATTGCAATGACCTGTACTTTTAAATATCTTTAGATCTTCACAGTGCCAGTGAACACGTCCGCAATCCCCGTGCACTGTGTAAACAATGAATGATGTAAAAGCGCAGAGCGCGTTCACATGTCACGAGCCTGAGCTGTGCATGTGCTCAGGACGGATGGACGTTGTGGAGAATCAGAGGTAAAAAATGATAGAAATACTGTTCAGTTTCTCACACAAACCGATCGTTTTGTGTCTTAGGACATCAGTGTATTGTCACAAGCCGCAGGGTTTAATTTGGTTTGTATGTTTTTTTATTCTCAATGATTTGACTGCCATTATATAACTGACAGACTGCAATGGTTTGAATTAAAAATCTGTGTTCTACTGAAGAAACAAAGTCACCTACATCTTGGATGATCTTCTTGGTAAGCAGATAAGCAACAAAGTTAAATTTTTGGGTGAACTATCCCTTTAATTATTTAAAAATCATACAATGTAATTTCTGGATTTTTTTTTTCTGGATAGGTGGAAGAAGATCATTCCATCAGCGAGGAACAGTGAATGAGAATGTTCTAGAAAGCATTTTTGCGCTTCTCTGTGCTGGTACTAAGAGGTGTTGTTCACTCACAGACAGTAAGAGCAAGTGAAGGTGGGGGTGTGAAGCCCAGGCCTGTTCTGTATGCAAGCATCAGTGTCTTAGAACTTGATGCGAGCCGTAACCGGTAGCCAGTCCAGAGAGATAAACAGAGGAGTGACATGGACTCTCTTGGGCTCATTGAACACTAGTTGTGCTGGTGCATTCTGAATCATTTGTAGAGGTTTGATTGTGCATACTGGAACTCCAGCCAGAAGAGCAGTGCAATAATCCAGCCTCGAAATAACAAAGGCCTTTTTCCATCTTCCTGATATTGTGCAGTGCAAATCTGAATGATCGCGCTGTTCTTGCATTGGAGTCTTTGAAAGTCAGCTGGTCATTAAAGTTTTAGGCTTTTATTATGAATATGTTAGCCTTAAGGTTAAGGACAAGTAAACTGATAAACTGTAAACTAATCAAGATTGCATCAGTTGAGACTTGTGCAGCCTGACCAGTGGTGCATAGTAACGAAGTAGTTGTAATTCGTTACTGTACTTACCCTGTTAAATTGGTTCACAGATCGCACCAAGCGATTTATTCACGACCTGGAAATTATCAGATTGCAGCTGTTCTCAGGTTGACAACTCACTGATTCAGATGAGCCGTTTAGAGCGAGTCTCCAGTGAACTGAACCGGGAGAGCATGCACGTGACTGATGCTGCAAAAAGTAAGTTACTAATGCCGAATTATAGGATTATTGTAAATGAAAATCATATTTAGGTCAAAACGGTCACTTGTTTGTGAACTAAATCTGCTGTAAAGGGTGATCTATTTAAGCCCACTGAAATGCAGACACATGTCTCTACGTTTCTGGTCAAAAACATTTGGTCAGAACATTAAAATAAGAGATTAACATTAAATAAAATAGCTCATGCACGAACATATTTTCCTGCTGCTGCAACTTTAGAAGTTTTTTAAAATGCTACGCATTTAGCCTAGCCCTGGGTGACATCTGTTTTTATATTGTTTATCAACATTTATCGTTTGGATCAACTATGAGTAGACATATGTTTATTCATAATAACCATACTGAAAATAAGTAAATATTGTTAGCTAGTGCTAACTATCTAGCTAACATGCTTGCTTGTGCTAAGTTGAGGTAATTTTTAGATAAAAAGTCCAAATATTTTTATTCAACCACTTAGATTGCATCTGAGGGAAAATAAATGGATGTGATGTTCAGAACATGGTAGCTACAGTAATTATCAAAGTGGGAAGTGATGCCCTCTGGAGGCATTTGGCCAGGGGTGTTTTTAGCATTATAAAAATATAATCATATTCTTAAAATGTTCTTTCTAAGTTCAGGCTCTCATATCATATAAATGTGACGTTCTGCAAAACAACAAGCTTTAAAACACTTTTTTTCTCTGACACACCTGGCATTGTAAGCTTCACAGTGAACATTACTGCATCACTCTCATCAATGTAGTCCGTATCAACAACAAAAATTCTTCACTCCTTATAGTGGTTATTTGGTTTATATTACTTTTTTACTTAAGTACGTATAAAATCGAGTACTTTTGTACTTTCACTTGAGTAAAATTGAAAAAGGAGTACTTTTAATTTTACTGGAGTAGTATTTTATTATACGTATCTGTACTTTTACTCAAGTCCTTGATTTGTGTACTTCGACCACCACTGAGCCTGACTCACAGAAAATCATAGGCGCAACAGCAACACACAAAGAAACAAACATACTGCGGTAGAGTAAAAAGATAAATAATATATAGGTAAGCAACATCACATGACCAAACCAGCACAATTGCAAATGTGACATTGATTTTATACAAGAGTAGTACAATAAACAAGTAGTTAATATTAACTGACTTACATTTTAGATAAATTATTGACCGTTTTTGCAGAACAGTCACGAATCTCAGAGCAACACTCAGCTGTGTTTCATTACTGAATGATTCTGCGTTTTTGACTCATCGAGTCAATGATTCAGTGAGCCATTCCGCCGCCTACTGGTGGTTTGGTTTAATATTTAAAAGTATCATTGCATTTTTCCAACATTTTCAGATTTAAATGTTAAAAAAAGTAAAATATTAATCATATAACATTATTTATGCATTTGCAATTTTACTGTGTAAATGCATTTATGGAACCTCTTATCTTGATTAAACATTTTGAGCAAGTCTCAGGTTTGCCCACAATGTGTCTGTGAGTTTCAGCACAAAATGCTCAACAGATCATTAATTATATCATTTTGAGTGGAATCAGAAACATGGCGTTTTTGTGCATAAATGCAAATGAGCTGCTTCTCCCGCCCCCTTTTGCAGAATAGAGCTGTGCCTTTACAGCTTGTACAGCTGTTTGCTTTTATAATTACATCTATCATACTGAAAACATGCATTTTAAACCATATTATCAGAAAACATCTCCGAAGTACGCACACAGAAAGCGAATGTCATGAGTACTAAACTAAGTTGTCTTTCATGTCTTATTGTGCTTAAACTGTCAAATACACAATCTTATCTTAAAACACACACGACTTACAAAAACAGTTGGTTATGTCTGTGAAGGTAAACAGCTTGAAAAGAAATTTCATGTTTGTAATAGATCTAAGTGTCAGCAGCATAATATATAGTAAATAAATCAATAACTCCACTGCTTTCTTGTCTCCTCCGAGGCTGGGACTCTAAATAGTGTTCTGTGCTCGTCTGTGCAGCAAATGACAGAATAGTTAGCATGCTTTGCTCGAACTTTCACCATGATGTTAGAACCGTTACACCTTTGTCGCTTGACATGCTCATTTTCAAATGCTTGTGGAAAAAGGCTTACCAAAACAAATTTACTAGATTGTCCTTTTTCATGATTTCTGGGTTGCTAGATGGACCAGCGAACCGCTTATAGCACTTAAAAAATAGAAAAAGTCAGATTTTCATGATATGTCACCTTTAAGAGGAACATAAAAGTACATTCATAGGTATTTATGCGTATGTATATTTCCAGTCACATAGTCAATGGTTTAGAAATTAATTTAAATAAATAAAATTAAGTTTAAATAGTGGTTTGCATTCAACAATTGGCTTTTCCCAGGTGTTGGTCGATGAAAGAACACGCTCATAAAAACATATTTTCAAAGCCATGCTAATGGTTTGGACCCTAGAGGTTTTTGGCTGTGTAGTTCTCAATGTCACAATAAAAGAAGCTGGAGCTCCCTGCTTGGTTTGAGTCCGAGTCAGAGGTCAAGCGTTTGAAGTGAAAAGCCATGTGAAAATCTCTATTGTACGGAGAAGGGCGAAGCGGACTGACACTCTTTAACAGTTAGCAGAGGTGGTTCAAGGTCTCTCCTTGGCATCTGAAAGCGAACGGTCTGTTTGTACAAAGCTATAAGAAGAATGGCACAACTCTTTGTCTGTCTTGAAGACATGTTTGATTGTTCTGATTGTTCTGAGAAATAGAATGTTTGCTTCTCAGATATGTGCAAGTTCTAGAATGTTAATTAAACTTTGAATTTTTTGAATGCACTTTAGTCTTATTTTCTTAGATTGTATATGCATGTAATTTTATTGAAATGTATAGTACAGTATGTACAGTTGAGGTCAAAAGTTTACGTACACCTTGCAGAATCTGCAAAATGTTAATTAGTTTATCAAAATAAAAGGGATCATACAAAATGCATGTTATTTTTTTTATTTTGTATTGACCTGAATAAGATATTTCACATAAAAGACGCTTACAAATAGTCCACAAGACTTATGAAAAGTTTACATACGCTTGATTTTTATTTTTGTTTGTCCTGAACAGTTAAACTGCCTGCTGTTCTTCCGAAAAAAATCTTTAGGTCCCATAGATTATTTGTTTTTTCAGCACTTTAGTGTATTTGAACCCTTTCCGACAATGACTGTATGCTTCTGAGATCCATCTTTTCACACTGAGGACAACTGAGGGACTCATATGCAGCTATTAAAGAAGGTTCAAATGCTTACTGATGCTTTAGAAGGAAAAGCTATGCATTAAGAGCCGGGGGTGTAAACTTTTGAACAACTTGTGTGCATTTTTCTTATTTTGCCTAAATATATATATATACATTTAGTAGTGCCCTTCAGAAGCTACAGAAGATACTTATATGTTTCCCAGAAGACAAAATAAGTTTAATTTCTCTTGATCTACAAATTCCAAAAGTCTTCACCCCCTGGCTCTTAATGCAGCAGTGAGTGTTTGAGCCTTCTGTAATAGTTGCATATGAGTCCCTCAGTTGTCCTCAGTATGAAAAGATGGATCTCAAAATCATACCGTCATCTTCTTCGAAGAAAAGCAGGCAGTTTAACTGATCATTCAGGTAACAACACAGTATTAAGAATTAAGCGTATGTGAACTTTTGAACGGGGTCATTTTTATAAATTCAACTATTATTTTCTCTTGTGTACTATATGTGAATGTCTTTTATGTGAAATAGCTTATTCAGGGTCAGTACTAAATAAAAAACAACATGCATTTTGTAAGATCCCTATTATTTAGATAATTAACATTTAGCAGATTTTACAAGCTATGTGAACTTTTGTCCTCAACTGAAGTTTTAAATTAAATAAAGTTAAGGCTAAGTGTAAAAATGTCCATTGTGCAAGTAACCTTGACTAACATTTAAAATGCACTTCATATAAAAGAAAAAAAACACAAAACAATATGGCCTTTTAAAATGTTTGGAAGAGGAACAAAACCGTCTAGTTGGACTGTGTTTGGCATATAGATTATGGCGTGCAAAAACAGTCTAACCTCTGAAATTAAGGTGACTGACTCAAAGATTTTCATTGATGTTTATAATATTCCTTATGCGCGGTGAAGCTCGTGTCCCTGGAATTGACTTCTCAAAAACAGATTAGTGTGGGTTGACTGCTTCAGAAAATTGCTGACCTTTCCCACCTTGTAGCAACTAACACAGTTCTGTCACTGTAACATTTGAAGTGGCCAATAAAGTTTAATCGTCCAAACATTCATTCTTCCATTAACAAAGTGCAGAGCTGCCTCTAATGGAGTGAGGGTCAGGACTCTCTGCTTGTGTCTCTGTGCAAGAGCTTTCTTCAACACAATAATGCACACACACATACCCACAAAACACTGTCAAACATATACAAAGCTGTCTCTAAAATCTAAATGAGATATGTTCAGAGCTGTACAAAGCATTTTTTATTTTGGTTTTTTAATAAAATGCCAGCAACAATACTAAAAAAACAACATCTGTGTTCAGTGTGGAGTTATGTTAATTAATAGTAACCACAATAGACAATTTTTACATGCAACTATATTGTTCAGTAGTTCAAATTTAGGCTGTTTATTGTCGGCAAGCAGCACAATGTCAAATAAATAAATCAATAGTTCATGTCTGCATATTTATTTTGGTTGAAATTATTTTTGAATTTTGTACAAAAAACAATCATACTAGCAACAAGGCAAACACTTCAACAATATTAACACTAATGTTAGTCCACAGTATGATACTTAACAAGAAAGTAGCACCCAAAACTATTAAACAATTAAAATTAAAGGTTGAAATAAATATTTGAAATATTTTTAGAAATCTTTTGATTCTTTTTGTTTTATATTACTAAATTTGTTTAATAAAGGTATTTATTTCATTAAATAATAAAAATACATTATATATATATATATATATATATATATATATATACACAGTGGGTATGGAAAGTATTCAGACCCTCTTAAATTTTTCACTCTTTGTTACATTGCAGCCATTTGCCAAAATCATTTAATTTCATTTTTTTTCCTCATTGATGTACACACAGCACCCCATATTGTCAGACAAACACAGAATTGTTGACATTTTTGCAGATTTATTAAAAAAGAAAAACTGAAATATCACATGGTCCTAAGTATTCAGACCCTTTGCTGTGACACTCATATATTTAACTCAGGTGCTGTCCATTTCTTCTGATCATCCTTGAGATGGTTCTACACCTTCATTTGAGTCCAGCTGTGTTTGATTATACTGAGTGGACTTGATTAGGAAAGCCACACACCTGTCTATATAAGACCTTACAGCTCACAGTGCATGTCAGAGCAAATGAGAATCATGAGGTCAAAGGAACTGCCTGAAGAGTTCAGAGACAGAATTGTGGCAAGGCACAGATCTGGCCAATGTTAAAAAATAATTTCTGCTGCAATTAAGGTTCCTAAGAGCACAGTGGCCTCATAATCCTTAAATGAAAGATGTTTAGGACGACCAGAACCCTTCCTAGAGCTGGCCGTCCGGCCAAACTGAGCTATCAGGGGAGAAGAGCCTTGGTGAGAGAGGTAAAGAAGAACCCAAGATCACTGTGGCTGAGCTCCAGGGATGCAGTCGGGAGATGGGAGAAGGTTGTAGAAAGTCAACCATCACTGCAGCCCTCTACCGGTCGGGGCTTTATGGCAGAGTGGCCCCGACGGAAGCCTCTCCTCAGTGCAAGACACATGAAAGCCCGCATGGAGGACTCCAAGATGGTGAGAAATAAGATTCTCTGGTCTGATGAAACCAAGATAGAACTTTTTGTCCTTAATTCTAAGCGGTATGTATGGAGAAAACCAAGCACTGCTCATCACCTGTCCAATACAGTCCCAACAGTGAAGCATGGTGGTGGCAGCATCATGCTGTGGGGGTGTTTTTCGGCTGCAGGGACAGGACGACTGGTTGCAATCAAGGGAAAGATGAATGCGGCCAAGTACAGGGATATCCTGGATGAAAACCTTCTTCAGAGTGCAACAAGACAATGACCCTAAGCACACAGCTAAAATAACGAAGGAGTGGCTTCTCAACAACTCCGTGACTGTTCTTGAATGGCCCAGCCAGAGCCCTGACTTAAACCAATTGAGCATCTCTGGAGAGACCTGAAAATGGCTGTCCACCAATGTTTACCATCCAACCTGACAGAACTGGAGAGGATCTTCAAGGAGGAATAGCAGAGGATCCAGAGGATTTTAGCAAATGGCTGCAATATAACAAAGAGTGAAAAATTTAAGGGGGTCTGAATACTTTCCATACCCACTGTATATATATTAGTGCTGTCAAACAATTAATTGCGATTAATCGCATCCAAAATAAAAGTTTGTGTTTACATACTATATATGTGTACTGTGTATATTTGTTAATGCATGTATATATTATATTTAATATTTATATTTAATTATATATTTATTTATAATCTAAATTGTATACAGGTATAAATATATATACATATAAATATTTAGTTTTAATATATACATGTATGTGTGTGTATTTATATTTACATAATATATATACAAAGTAAACAAAATCTAAAAATAAAATCATATATAAAATACTACAAATACATTTACATATTACTTTTTTTTTTACGTCTAGAAACTGTATGTAAAACAATGAGTAACATTTAACAGAAAGCATTTTAAAAAATATAAAGCTAAATTTAAAAATCTTTTTAAAATGTTACTTTTTAAAAACAAATGACTAAAATAAGCCATGTATGTGTATATATCTATATCTATCTATCTATCTATTTTTTATATATATATATTTTTTTTTTTTAATATTTCTTTGCATACTAAGTATGCTACAAATACATTTACATATTTATGTACTTAAAAATACTCTACAATTGTACTTTTAGTATACTAAACTGGTATACTTAACATCTGCTGCTAAATTGGAGCAACTAATTTTGTGCTTAATGCACTTTAATTGCACTTATGTTGCACTTTAATTGTGCAACATAAGATATACTGAAGTATATTTCATTGTGCTAAAGTGGAGCTATTGCTTAAGTATACTTCAGGTACACTTTTAATATCTTGCATTTAAAGGCAGATATTATTCAAATATCATACAGTCATCATCTATAGTGTTATAAAAACACATTTTAGGCTTAATACTAAGAAATATGCATTGTGCATAAGTAGTACATCAAAAACAGGGTCTATGTAACTTTTCTATCAGTCACAGAAGTCATAGAAGTCCCAAGTGATATGTCAGAACGTGTTATCTGAACTACACTTAAAATGAAAACATTGTACTGTTTTACTAGGGTAATGCTAAAAAAAAATCTCTGAAGCCTTTCTGCCATTTTATAAAAGCAGTAAGGCAGTCAAGACCATGTGATAATGTGAATTTTCAATGGTTTAGTGCTTTTGTGTACCAAACAACACTCCATTGTTTTCTCATACATTTCATCCCCTTTTGTCGTGTAATTACTGTTCTGGCTCGCGGAAAATTCTCCCTCCCTGCACTGCTCTCCATTTCCCTTTCCTTTATTCGATGCATAATCAGAGTGCCGTTCAACAATCCATCCTCTGGTCTGAAGGAGGTCTGGGTTGGCCACAGCCAGCCGAGGCTGCGATGGAAACAGTGATTATCTCAGTGGGACGCCCTCTTAGAGCCAGTCAGACCAGACCCTTGGTGACCTGTGCAGCCCGTCTCTCTCGGTTTGGAGGGCAGCTGAAGTCAATCTCCATTTGAGGACGCGCAAATTATGGATGAAGGAAGGCGCGCCTCAAATTTACTCGCGTTTGCCGGGGTTGATGTGTCCCCGCCGCAGACTTCCCTTTCATCTCTCGCTTTCGTTTCTGAGCGCCGCAACTTTCTGAGTCTGTTTGAGTGATGATGAGTGGCAGGTCGTGATGGACGGAGGAGAATAAACACTGGTTGAGATGCGGGGCGGTTCTTACCGTGTGTTTGGAGGTGAGAGAAAGTGGTTTGGATAAGTTTAGCGTTGGCAGGCTGCCTTTAGGGCAGAGCTGTGATCAAAGACTAGACGGCAGGTCAGGAAGAAAAACAAAGCTCGGAGCGCTGAAGTCGAAGATGCGGTTAGGGGAATAGACAGACTGAGATGTTAAAAGGATGGGGTCACATGGAGGCCACGGAGATCAGGTGTGGCTTAGCGTGACTGGTGACGGTCTGTAAACCAAAATAACGCGTACTTAATCGAATGTATAACCATAATAGCATCTCTGTCTGGCAGACTCAAATGTGATTATCTGGCTTTATGTAAGTAAGAAATAAGGACCCATAGGATTTTATCAGTCCATTCGGAAATAAAGTTGAAATATATCAGTATCAGTGACATACTATTATATATAGTGTTTTAATTCTTGATATTTGTGGCATAATATCAATTGGCAAAAAATAATTTAGTCTTTTCTTTGCCTTCGCTATGGAAAGTCCGTTTCTGCCACTGAATGAAAAATTAAAAAAAAGTAAATTGCAACTTTTTATCTCACTAATTCTGAGAAATAGTCGCAATTCTGAGAAATAAAGTTAAAATTGCGTGATATAAAGTCGCAATTGCAAGTTATAAAGTCAGAATATAATCTCGTAATTCTGAAAAGTAACAATTGTGAGTCGCAATAAAGTTGCAATCCTGAAAAAAAAAGTCTAGTTTTGAGGGGGGAAAAGGCTATATCCTAATTACGAGTCTCTCACAATTCTGACTTGTAATTGTGTAATAAACTCAGAATTGCAAGATATAAACAATTTTTTTTTTGTCAGAGTGTTTATAACTAAAGTGCGTTAATTCTGACTTTATTACATAATTGCGAGTTATTAAGTCAGAACTGTGAGATATAAACTAGCAGTTCTAAGATCAGTCTTCTTTCCCCTCAAAACTGAACTTTATAACTTGGAATTGTGAGTTTATATCTCACAATTAGGAGGAAAAAAAGTCAGAACTGCATGAAAAAAGTCAGAATTGCAAGATACAAACTCGGATTTCCCGAGAAGAATGTCAGAATGGTGACTTTATATCTCACAATTCTGACTTTATTTCTCGCAGTTGTGAGTTGATCTTGCAATTCTGACTTTATTTCTCGCAGTTGTGAGTTGATCTCACATTTCTGACTTTATTTCTTGCAATTGCGAGTATATATCTGACAATTCCGACTTAATTTCTCGCAGTTGTGAGTTTATCTCGCAATTCTGACTTTATAACTCACTTTTATCACAATTCTGACTTTGTTTCTCGCAATTGTGAGTTTATTTCACAATTCTGACTTTATAACTCACTTATATTGCAATTAGAGTTTATATTGCGCAATTCTGATTTTATAACTCACAATTGTGAGGCTATATCTCACATTTCTGAGAAAAAGTCAGAACAGTAGCAAAGCCGGAAGTACTAGCCGTGTATGGACACAGCTACACTACAATGATAAAAATCCATTCACAAAAACCTAAACAGTTTCAATTATCAAGCCGTTTTGACTTTCGGAGGATTATGACATCATATTGCTCAGGCCCCGCCCACAACTTCTGACAGACTGTCCCGTGTTACAGTGTCTGCGTCCCAATGTGCATACTATCCATCCTAAATTCTATCTGATAGTTGTCATTATTAATACCATTTAGGGCAGATAGGGTGGATAGTAAGTAATGCAGGTGTTTTGTAGTTGAATGTAAAAGTGAACATAAGAGTCTTTATTTTCTTCCGACATCAGAGTCACTGGTGAATTAGTTTTATTTTTGATGGTAACACACCACTGAATACACAAAAGAAGAAGGATGGAGTGAGCAGTGCTCATTAAAGAGACTTGCACTGAAACAGCTCGCTGTGAACAGAGCTGATTTTGAAAAGGTAAAAAGATGTTGTTTTACATGACCATTGAGGAATTTTAACCAAAATATGTTGCAGACATTTCATGAAGGCCCTAAAGAATCATATTAACTTGGCCATCCAATGTGACAGATTTACTAAATGTTCAGAAGTTTTACCAAGTTCATGTTTCCTTGGTCAAGATATATATTTTCTAACTCAGTGTGGGACAGAATTGTCCTTTTTCAGTGAAAAGTACCTTGCAGTGCAACCATCTGCTGTGAAGACCTTGTCATTTCGAGACACAGCGGGTCGTTTGTTAAAGCTACATTTTGTAAGATGAATAATGATATAATGTATTCAATACACCTGTGGTGTTATGGAATAACTAGATAATTGAGGGCAAAAAACAAAACTACATCCGTTGTCATCCCACACCTTATCACTATGAATTATTATTAAGACAGCATGTGATATTCAGTGGTGTTGACTGATTCAGTTCTGATAATGTCTCTCCTTATGGATTCATTATTTCTTAACCCTTCTTTGTATGTTAAATCAAAAAATACACCTGCCAATTAATCACAATGATTTTATTGATTTGTAACTAGCGCTCACAAAGATTAGTTATCAATACATAACACTCAGAATGATTGTAACTAGCCATAAAGGAAAAGAAAAAAAATGTTGGAAAGACTGTTTGAAATTGACTTGGGGAGCCTGTCAGAGCCAGTTAGGTGCATTATTGTGATTAGTTGAAGAAAAGATTGAATTAGATAGTGATAAAGACCTGCAAGGTTTGATAAATAGACAGACAAATAGATAGATAGATAGATAGATAGATAGATAGATAGATAGATAGATAGATAGATAGATAGATAGATAGATAGGGTATACAACGATAGATAGATAGATAGATAGATAGATAGATAGATAGATAGATAGAATATACAATAGACAGATAGATAGATAGATAGAATATACGATAGATAGATAGATAGATTGATTGATAGATTGATAGATAGATAGATAGAAAGAAAGAATATACGATAGATAGATAGATAGATAGATAGATAGATAGATAGATAGATAGATAGATAGATAGATAGGGTATACAACGATAGATAGATAGGGTATACAACGATAGATAGATAGATAGAAAAGAATATACAGTAGATAGATAGATAGAAAGAAAGAATATACGATAGATAGATAGATATAAAGAATATACAATAAATAGATAGATAGATAGAAGAATATACGATAGATAGATAGATAGATAGATAGATAGAATATATGATAGATAGATGATAGATAGATAGAAAGAAAGAATATACGATTGATAGATTGTATAATGATAGATAGATAGATAGATAGATAATACAACGATAGATAGGGTATACAACGATAGATAGATAGATCGATAGATAGATAGATCGATAGATAGATAGATAGAAAGAATATACAATAGATAGAATATACGATAGATAGATTATACAACGATAGAGTATACAACGATAGATAGGGTATACAACGATAGATAGATAGATAGATAGATAGATAGATAGATAGATAGATAGATAGATAGATAGAAAGAATATACAATAGATAGATAGATAGATAGAATATACAATAGATAGATTATACAACGATAGATAGATAGGGTATACAACGATAGATAGATAGATAGATAGATAGATAGATAGATAGATAGATAGATAGAATATACAATAGATAGATTATACAACGATAGATAGATAGGGTATACAACGATAGATAGATAGATAGATAGATAGATAGATAGATAGATAGATAGATAGAAAGAATATACGATAGATAGATAGAAAGAATATACTATAGATAGATAGATAGAATATACGATAGATAGATAGATAGATAGATAGATAGATAGATAGATAGATAGATTATACAACGATAGATAGATAGGGTATACAACGATAGATAGATAGATAGATAGAATATACAATAGATAGATAGAAAGAATATACGATAGATAGATAGATAGATAGATAGATAGAAGAATATACGATAGATAGATAGAAAGAATATACGATAGATAGATAGATAGAATATACGATAGATAGATGATAGATAGATAGAAAGAAAGAATATACGATTGATAGATAGATTGTATAATGATAGATAGATAGATAGATAGATTATACAACGATAGATAGATAGATATAGATAGATAGATAGATAGATAGATAGATAGATAGAAAGAATATACAATAGATAGATATATAGATAGATAGATTATACAATGATAGATAGGGTATACAACGATAGATAGATAGGGTATACAACGATAGATAGATAGATAGATAGATAGATAGATAGATAGATAGATAGATAGATAGAAAGAATATACAATAGATAGATAGATAGATAGATTATACAACGATAGATAGATAGATAGATAGATAGATAGATAGATAGATAGATAGATAGATAGATTATACAAAGATAGATAGATAGGGTATACAACGATAGATAGATAGATAGATAGAAAGAAAGAATATACGATAGATAGATAGATAGATAGATAGATAGATAGATAGATAGATAGATAGATAGATTATACAAAGATAGATAGATAGGGTATACAACGATAGATAGATAGATAGATAGATAGATAGAAAGAATATACAATAGATAGATAGATAGATAGATAGATAGATAGATAGATAGATAGAATATACGATAGATAGATTATACAACGATAGATAGATAGGGTATACAACGATAGATAGATAGATAGATAGATAGATAGATAGAAAGAATATACAATAGATAGATAGATAGATATATAGATAGAATATACGATAGATAGATTATACAACGATAGATAGATAGGGTATACAACGATAGATAGATAGATAGATAGATAGATAGATAGATAGATAGATAGATGATAGAAAGAATATACGATAGGTAGATATATAGATAGATAGAAAGAAAGAAAGAATATATGATTGATAGATAGAATATACAATATATAGATAGATAGATAGATAGAAAGAATATACGACTGATAGATAGAATATACGATATATAGATAGATAGATAGATAGATAGATAGATAGACTGTATAATGATAGATAGATAGATAGATAGATAGATAGATAGATAGAAAGAAAGAAAGAATATACGATAGATAGATAGAAAGAAAGAATATACGATAGATAGATAGATAGATAGATAGATAGATAGATAGATAGATAGATAGGGTATACAACGATAGATAGATAGATAGATAGATAGATAGAAAGAATATAAGATAGATGATAGATAGATAGATTGTATAATGATAGATAGATTATACAATGATAGATAGATAGATAGATGCTAATAAGTGTGTACTTGCAGTTGTTTTGATGCATCATTCAGTGCAGTGCAGTGCAGTGTTCAGACAGACTGTCAGGTGGGTTGGCCCTGGGGTCCAGAGGGAGTGCGAGTATACAGATGTGACTGCAACTCACTGCGACGCCTCCAATACAAAACCATACAATGAAAACTTTACAATCAAACAATGACCATTGTTCATATTGATATGTAAATATAATATCCTTGTGTGCCTCTAACAAAAATGTCACATTTTCAGCCCAGACCCGGCAGTTGCACTGTGCACTCTTCTGTGATCGCTGTGTGAATGCCATATTGTCTGAGCGTTTCTGTCTCTGTACATCCTTGTCAACGGAGCTGGAACTAGCCGGGTCACGTAGACGAGCCTCAGCCCAAACCAGCTGTCAGCTGTGGGGTTTGGCTCCAGCTGCCGTGAGCCGTTCTGGGCCCGAGCTGCTGGGGTTTTTCTGCCGATAGCGCCTGGAAGCCGCAGTCGCTCTCACAGATGCCTAACTAGGATCTCGCAGTGCATTGTGTTTCTCCCATTTGGGTGATGTATGCGCTGCATGTTAATTATGAATGTTTATTTTCAACTCCCAGCAATGTATAATTATGTTTTTTCCCCCCTGTTTGTATTGCACTTGCTATTGTGGACAAGATGTTTGACTATTTGACAGTTATTAGAAATGATTGGCAAGTCATTTTAATGAAAAGTCACGTCTTCACTGCTCTGAATGAGGCAGATGTTTCAAACTGCCGATCTGCCCACAAACTTCAACACTTGTTTTTTTTTTTTTTTCTAAATATAGGTGAATCTCATGAAAACATTTCTGGATCATATTTCACCACAAAATTAAAGGAAAAAACATTTGAAAATATTTATTTTGCATTAAAAAATATTTTTTTAATGCAAAATTACTTTTTGCATTGTAACTGCTTTATTTCAATTAGATTATGCACTTTTTCTTAACTGTTCCCTTTTGTTATCAAAAAAGTAATGACACAATGCAAAAAGTTAATTTAAGGTAATTTTGAATGTGTTTAGGCTTTAGTATTTGTACTTAAAGTTAAATATATTGCATTAAGCATTTTAAATACAAAAAAAATATACATTTATACTTGAAAAGTAGTAATAAGATTTAAAAATGATGAAAGATAAATTATAACTCTGTTTGATGCCATAATAGCCACAATGCATCTTCAATGGCAACCATGTGAAGGGATTAAAACACAGTTTCTTATTTTTTATTTGATTCTGGGATGAAATGCAGATGTTTTACGGCAGAGTTTGGGAGGTTCACCAATATATGTCTGTTTGTAATTAAAAATACCAATAAATATGGCCCTCTAGAAAATCAAAGTAAGCAAATCCAATCAAGACGTTTCTTTCATGCACGCTGATAATACTGACTTTGAAACTTCTAACTCAAAATTCAATTATGAAAAAGCAGTTCAAAGGTGCGACAAACTTCTAACGATGCACACTTTTCTCACTTTCAGACAGGTTTGCTGAGATAAAGAAATATAGAGAGCAGATACAGTCCTGAGACCCTGGCCCTGTTTTGTTTACACCTGTTCCTGGTTTTAAACACAGCATGACAGGCATCCCGCCAGGAAATTAGCTAAAGATAAACGCCTCAGCAAGCAGGTGAGCTATTTCTCTCCGGACTGCTTGATTAATGAAGCCCGCGCTGAGATGGAGCACAAAACCAACAGCTCAGGAAAAAATAAAAAAAAAACACAAAATAACAGGAAACGTCATTTAAAAAGGATTCGTTCAGACATGGGAGTGAAATATGGTTCCTGTTTTCAACAGATGCCTGCTGGGAAAAAAAGTGTGGGAAGTGGAAAACAGTATAAGATTTTTACATCATTTCAGCAGCTATGAGATTTACACCCCCAAAAAGATCCAGGTGTTTTTTCGACTATGGCCATGTTTGACCATGTAGAAAATAAACTCATAAAATGCTGTTTGGACACTCAGTAGTATACAATAGTCAAGAGTTTCATTTCCACCTCATCTTTAATAGAATTCTGTAATAAAAAAAAGGTAGGAATTACATTATAAATCTTTTGAAAATGAAATGGACGTCTCTTTATTAGTTATATGTACCGGAATATTAAAGGACAAGATGTTCTTTCTTTCATCAATCGAAAAGAAATTAAGGTTTTTGAGGAAAACATTCCAGGATTTTTCTCCATATAGTGGAGAATGCAGCTTCAAAGGGCTGTATCCCAGCCGAGGACTAAGGATCTTATCTAGCGAAACGGTCTGTCATTTTCGAAAAAAAAAAGCTATTTATTTACTTTTTAATCACAAATGCTGATCTTGCACTAGCTCATCTTCACACATTACATGAATGTGCAAAGAAAGACAAAAAAAGAGGTAAAACAACGTTTGACAATTTTGAAGTTGGAGGAGAAAATTAGATGGAGTTTTTCGACCTACCCTGCATTTTTGAACCCATGTACACATAAAAACAACATAATGGATGAAGTCAAACAGAGCTAGTGCAAGATGAGCATTTGTGGTTAAAAAGCATCCTTATTCCTCGACTGGGATCGTGTAGAGCCCTTTAAAGCTGCAGTGAAACTGCAATTTGGACCTTCAACCTGTTGATCCTCATTGAAGTCCACTATCTGGAGAAAAATCCTGGAATGTTTTTCTCTAAAACCTTTCTTTTTGACTGAAGAAAATAAGACATGAACATCTTGGATGACATGGGGATGCGGAAATTGTGAGGACATTTTAATTTAGGACTCAGGAGTGAACTAATACTTTAAATTGTCTAGGAGTCAAATTGTTGGTTGTGATGAAAATAGTCTAGTAATTTGCCTAAACCATGGTCATTTCATTATTTATGAATGTCATTCATATTTTTATGATGCATTTTCATATTTTACGGTGAAAAATGTTTGTCTGGGGCATGGAAAACGTTTCCAAGATAGAGGACATTTGCTGAAAATGCACTGTCCCTCAGGCCATCCAAGATGTAGATGGGAACAGATTTGGAGAAATGTAGCACTACATCACTTGCTCACCAATTGATCTTCTGCAGTGAATGGGTGCCGTCAGAATAATAGTCCCAAACAGCTGATAAAAACATCACAATAACAATCACATCCACAAGTAATCCACACCACTTCATTCCATCAATGAATGTCTTGTGAAACCAAAATATGCGAGTTTGTAAGAAAAAAAAAATGCCATTAGGGTGTTTTAAAATTGTTGCTTCTGGCTAAAATAGTAAAATAGTCCATAATATTGTTTTTTTCCTGTGAAAAAGTGGTCTCATCAGAAATATACACAATATCAAGTGAAAACAGTCCAAAACAAGTTCTAAAAAAACACGTCTGTGTATTTTGATGTGAGAAGACAATAGGGAATGGACTTTTTCATTGGAGGATATATTATTATGGATTTTGGTTGAAATGCCTTAATGGTAAATTTGTTTCTTACAAAGATGCAGGTTTTTTTACTGCAGAGGATCAATTGGTGAGCAAGTGATCTAATGCTATTTTTAATCTTTTTAGCGTTAATTGATAGACTAGAGTGGTGTGGATTACTTGTGGATTATTGTGATGTTTTTATCAGTTGTTTGGACTCATTCTGACGGCACCCATTCACTGCAGAGGATCAATTGGTGAGCAAGTGATCTGATGCTAAATTTAATCTTTTTAGCATTGATTGATAGACTGGAGTGGTGTGGATTACTTGTGGATTATTGTGATGTTTTTATCAGTTGTTTGGTGTCTCATGCTGACGGCACCCATTCACTGCAGAGGACCCATTGGTAAGCAAGTGATCTAATGCTAAATGTAATCTTTTTAGCATTAAATGATAGACTGGAATGGTGTAGATTACTTGTGGATTATTGTGATGTTTTTATCAGTTGTTTGATGTCTCATGCTAATGGCACCCATTCACTGCAGAGGATCCATTGGTGAGCAAGTGATTTAACGCTAAATTTAATCTTTTTAGTGTTGATTGATAGACTGGAGTGGTGTGGATTACTTGTGGATTATTGTGATGTTTTTATCAGTTGTTTGGACTCTGATTCTGACGGTACCCATTTACTGCAGAGGATCAATTGGTGAGCAAGTGATCTTATGCTAAATGTAATCTTTTTAGCATTGATTGATAGACTGGAGTGGTGTGGATTACTTGTGGATTATTGTGATGTTTTTATCAGTTGTTTGGACTCTGATTCTGATGGTATCCGTTTACTGCAGAGGATCAATTGGTGAGCAAGTGATCTTATGCTAAATTTAATCTTTTTAGCATTGATTGATAGACTGGAATGGTGTGGATTACTTGTGGATTATTGTGATGTTTTTATCAGTTGTTTGGACTCTCATTCTGACAGCACCCATTCATTGCAGAGGATCCGTTGGTGAGCAAGTGATCTAATGCTAAATTTAATCTTTTTAGCGTTATTTGATAGACTTGAGTGGTGTGGATTACTTGTGGATTATTGTGATGTTTTTATCAGTTGTTTGGACTCATTCTGACGGCACCCATTCACTGCAGAGGATCAATTGGTGAGCAAGTGATCTGATGCTAAATTTAATCTTTTTAGCATTGATTGATAGACTGGAGTGGTGTGGATTACTTGTGGATTATTGTGATGTTTTTATCAGTTGTTTGGTGTCTCATGCTGACGGCACCCATTCACTGCAGAGGATCCATTGGTAAGCAAGTGATCTAATGCTAAATGTAATCTTTTTAGCATTAAATGATAGACTGGAGTGGTGTAGATTACTTGTGGATTATTGTGATGTTTTTATCAGTTGTTTGGTGTCTCATGCTAATGGCACCCATTCACTGCAGAGGATCCATTGGTGAGCAAGTGGTTTAACGCTAAATTTAATCTTTTTAGTGTTGATTGATAGACTGGAGTGGTGTGGATTATTGTGATGTTTTTATCAGTTGTTTGGACTCTGATTCTGACGGTACCCATTTACTGCAGAGGATCAATTGGTGAGCAAGTGATCTTATGCTAAATGTAATCTTTTTAGCATTGATTGATAGACTGGAGTGGTGTGGATTACTTGTGGAATATTGTGATGTTTTTATCAGTTGTTTGGACTCTGATTCTGACGGTACCCATTTACTGCAGAGGATCAATTGGTGAGCAAGTGATCTAATGCTAAATTTAATATTTTTAGCGTTAATTGATAGACTGGAATGGTGTGGATTACTTGTGGATTATTGTGATGTTTTTATCAGTTGTTTGGACTCTCATTCTGACGGCACCCATTCAATGCAGAGGATCCATTGGTGAGCAAGTGATCTAATGCTAAATTTCATATTTTTAGCATTGATTGATGATAGACTGGAGTGGTGTGGATTACTTGTGGATTATTTTCTCAGTTGTTTGGACTCTCATTCTGACGGCACCCATTCGCTGCTGAGGATCCATTGATGAGCATATGATGAAATTGACATTTCTCTAAATCTGTTTGAGAAGCAAACTCATCTAAATGTTGGATGGCCTGAGGATGAGTAAATTCTCAGCAAAAATTCATTTTTGGATGTACTCTTCCTTTTAATAAAACAAAAGTCATCCATTGGAATATAAAAGTGCCAGAAAAACTAAAGTGAAACAAATGACTTCTGTACTTTAGCTATTCTACCAGTCTCAATCAAATTAGGAAATTCAAAAATGGTGAAACTACAATGCTTTCAAACATCTAACCCATTGGACTCATGTAGTGCAATACTACAAATAAACATTCAAAACACATCCATAACATTCGTGTATTCAGGCATAAGGGATTATGGGGAAAAAAACTTGCGATATTTCAATCCAAATCCAGCCAACTGCAATCATATTTCCTTCTGCTTTAAGAAGCGAGCGTGCTCCTCTCCAGTGAGTTTTGAGTTAGCCGCTCACAGCTGTTTACCATGCGATTACCGCCGCCCGCTGCAGCCGTCCCCTCCATCCCATTTCTTGTCAGTCTGTGCACACATGTACGGAGGAAACAGCATCTGTTGTGTTGTTGCACAGTGATCGTCGGCAGCTAGGAAAGCTTTGATATGCTTACCTGATCAATACGAGCCTCCTTGCAGATTAATATGCGAGTTGTGATGTGACCCTCCTCGCCTTTTCCCTACTTCCCGGCGTCTCCCTGCTCTCTTCCCATGCTCCTTTGCACATACACCATAAGCTTTAAATCTACTTGAAAAGAAGGGACTGATTAATTAAGATCGAAAAGAAAAAAAATACGGTCGTAGTTAACTGTAGGGTGTTGTTGAAACTGCTCTGCCTAAAGTTCTTGGATTAACAGCCTGGTTGACATTAACTGTTTGTTAAAACATTATTTGTAATAATTAATCACTGTGAAATTAATGCAATGTCATGTCAGGGTCAAACTTGCCTCATTAATTTGATAACTATGAGTGCAAATATTTTGCACACCATTGTTCTGTCTCAAAATCTAGTGCAGTAGACACTATTTTGTATTGTGAAATAGTTTATATGCATCTATATGCAATATGCTTACATGAAAAACCAAGAGTCGAGGCTCTTGTGCATTTTGTGTTGCCAATGTAGAGCATTTAGCATTAGTTGTTCATGAGGGTCCATTTCAGTTAGCAGGGTTAATACAAATACTTGAATTTGACTTTGAAATTTAAGGCCTGGAAAGTCCTTGAAAATAGCAATATTCCTGAAGAAGTACTTGAAAAGTGCTTGAATTATTGAAACGCAATGTATCTATGAAATAAGTGTATATGAATATAAAATGTATATGACATGTTTCATTTTTTCAGTAAGCACGTATATTTTCATGCAATTCAAAAAACATACTTTTTCCTGCCAATTTCAGTTAATGTCATAAAACTGGTGAGCTAAGCCAGTAGCAGTACCAAAACTGTAGTGTAAACATAGCTGAAGACATGAAAAGTGGAACATTTGAACTGAATCAATTAAGTGAGTCATCTGTTCCGATTGAGTTCAACTGTTCCAATTGACTTTGATTCTTTTTTAAGCAATTCACTAGAAAAAAACAGATCAAATTAAAAGAGACATTAATTTTCAAATTTAGCTTGATTTTAAAAAGCATAGATGGGTGAAACTGAGCTTTTCGAAACTCTGAATCAGTTAAACCTTTGCGACGCAAAATGATTTACTTTAAACAGATCGCGAATCAGTTGATCGGAGCGGGTTCACAAATCTTTTGCTTTAGATCGGAATTTCTGGCTTTGTTAGTTATTTGTTTTAGATCATTTGATGCAGACTGGAACTTTGTATATTGTGAATCATTTGATTCAGATCAAGATTTCGGCGCACATCATTTGATTTAAATTGAAACTTTGGAGCAGGTTTATGAATCATTTCATGAATGTACGATTGTACTCGCTACAAGTCCTGATCTAAAATGACGGTCTGTGAATCATTATTCAGATTCGGACTTTGGACGCATGTGAATCATTTGTTTCAGAGTGGAACTTTTGAGTGGGTTCGCAAATCTTTTGCTTCAGATCGGAACCTCGGAGCATGGATCAAGAATCATTTGATTCAGATTGGAACTTTGGAGCGGGTTTGTGAATCTTTTGCTTCAGATCGAAACCTCGGAGTGTGGATCGAGAATCATTTGATTCAGATTGGAACTTTGGAGCGGGTTTGTGAATCTTTTGCTTCAGATCGAAACCTCGGAGTGTGGATCGAGAATCATTCGATTCAGATCGGAACTTTGGAGCAGGTTTGTGAATCTTTTGCTTCAGATCGGAACCTCGGAGTGTGGATCGAGAATTATTTGATTCAGATTGGAACTTTGGAGCGGGTTTGTGAATCTTTTGCTTCAGATCGGAACTTCGGAGTGTGGATCGAGAATCATTTGATTCAGATCAGAACTTTGGAGCAGGTTCACAAATCTTTTGCTTCAGATCGGAACTTCGGAATGTGGATCGAGAATCATTTGATTCAGATCGGAACATTGGAGTGGGTTTGTGAATCTTTTGCTTCAGATTGAAACTTCATAGTGTGGATCGAGAGTCATTTGATTCAGATCAGAACTTTGGAGTGGGCTTGTGAATCTTTTGCTTCAGATCAGAACTTCGGAATGTGGATCGAGAACCATTTGATTCAGTTCGAAACTTTGGAGTGTGGATTGAGAATCATTTGATTTAGATCAGAACTTTGGAGTGGGTTTGTGAATCTTTTGCTTCAGATCGAAACTTCGGAGTGTGGATCGAGAATCATTTGATTTAGATCAGAACTTCGGAGTGGGTTTGTGAATCTTTTGATTCAGTTCGAAACTTCGGAATGTGGATCGAGAATCATTTGATTCAGATCGGAACATTGGAGTGGGTTTGTGAATCTTTTGCTTCAGATTGAAACTTCATAGTGTGGATCAAGAATCATTTGATTCAGATCAGAACTTCTGAGTGGGTTTGTGAATCTTTTGATTTAGATCAGAACTTTGGAGTGAGTTCATAAATCTTTTGCTTCTAACTAATTCGCCCCTAAATACTGTTGCAGAATATTCAAAAAAGCACATTGGATAATTCAGTGCCTTAACATGTCAATGTGGTCATTTGTTTCTGTATCAGAATTCTGTGTGCAACATGTCAGAACAATCAGCAAACGCAAACACAAAAAATCTTAAGTGAGCAATGAAGGCCTTCAGCGTTTAATCTCTGCGACAGACACTCGGTGACCCATTTCTGCCTCAGCCGTGTGGCACGCTGCCTCTCTTGACTGGCAGAGACTCAAAAATCCTCCTACCCGCTCATGACTCATACAGGATGAGAGGCAGAGGAGGCAGAAGTCTGACAGCCTCATTTTCAACCTCACCTGCTTTAAAGAGTTAGTACGCTCCCTTTACACTGATGCGAAACCGAGTTCATGACTCCGCCTGTAGCGCCTCGGGTTGCAATTCGCACAGGGGAGTCTGACTCCAGATCAGTGTTAAAGACGCCCTCCACCGGGAGCTTGGTTTTTGAAGGAGAGAGTGTGACGAAACGAGCCCCGCGGGCTTTAAACACTGGGTGTCGGGATGTTTGTGGACGCCGTGGGGTCTAATTTCTTAGCGCTTCACACATACAGTTGTCTAAGCACAATGTTAATGACGCAAAGTCGGGGTCACACGGGTGTCACAGACACGCCATCAGCACTGAACTCAGACGCGTCTCGCAGAGATCCGAGGACGAGAGAGCTAATAGGATTTCCAGCGCCTTCCGTTTAGCGTAAAGATTTTCTGTTTTGAGTGGGTGAGTGTGTGAGGCCAGACACACTGAGTTGATTGTGAAAGGATTTTGTTGGTTCTGCTGACTTTGAACAGCATTTAAATCACATTTATGAAAAATACACTGCGTTTCAAAACCTAGTTGGCTGTGTTTCTGTCTACTGCCTATATAAGCAGCTGCCTTTTAACACAGCATTCTGAGGGAAATGGAAATGAATGTTCTAGATATCTGTCTGTCGTTCTATCTATCTGTCTCTCTAACATTCTACATATCATTCTGTCATTCTATTGTTGTCATTATATCTGTCTGTCTGTCAGTCATTCTATCTATCTATCATCTATCATTCTATTGTTCTGTCTGTCAGTCTGTCTATGTATTTGTCTGTCTGTGTCTATTTATCTGTCTGTCTGTCTATCTATCTATCTATCTATCTATCTATCTATCTGTCTGTCTGTCTGTCTATCATTCAATCTATCTATCTATCTATCTATCTATCTATCTATCGTTCTATCGAATGTTCTATCGATCATTATATAATTTGTCTGTATCTCTCTGTATATTTTTATTATATTTTTCAAAATTCATGCATGTCAAGAATTCAACATTTCTCTTGTTCTGCCTACCATACCATCTTTTTTTTTTTTTTGCTAGGGTATTGCCATGCTTTTGCTCAGTTATTCGGTCCAAGTCTATGGCATTTTATTTATTTATTTATTTTCATGCAAGCCAAATGATTTGAGGTGTTATTCATGTCTGTAACACTAACATTGCAAGTTTAGATGCACCCCAAAGTTTACTAATTTTGGATTAGGAGTTTGTTCAAATCACTAACTATAATTAGGAGGAATAAAAGGTAATGTCTTAGCAAACATCACTAATTACAGTTCGCCTTTCTAAAAGATTTAATCAGTAATGTATTCTGGAATGTACACATTACACCATTATGAGCTTGAAAAACATTTTTAACGCATCATCAGACAGTAATAAATAACTTTCTTCCATCTATTCCTTGTTCCTTCATCTTTATTGAAACATCTCTGCATCATCTATAGCCCATATTTCATAAGCGTTGTCTGCTTGATGAGAGCAGAGTAATGAAATGCTTAATTAAACACTCGTCTCAGTCATTTGTCAAAATGAGCATCTGCAGTCTGTCAGTAAAATGACTGGGACCTGCAGTGTCTTCCTTGTGTTCTCCGCTTTGGGAAATGGGGCATTTCAAAGGTTCACCTCCGCAGACAGTGCAAACTCTCCCATAACAACACTAAAATTACTACTGTCATTTTCCAGAGTCAGACTTGAAGCGTTTCGTTCTGTCTGTCTGTCTGTAATCGACTGGCTGCGGTGAAGGATGGTGTAGATGTAGGAAAATGCTGCCCCTTAGAGGCCATTTCTAGAGACTGAAATTACTTTATATGAGAAACTGCAATCGATCGCTTTTAACCCTTATTAATGGAAGATTTGAATGGAATAACTCCAATAACACACATTTATAAATTAAAATGATAAATTAGCTCCATAAATACACATTATGTATATTTTGATACATTTGTTTTACATATACTGTATAAACATTTTTTGCAATTGCTGTGAAAAAGCGATGTGTTTTCTCTGTTAAGCTGTTGTGTATTAGCATGCATATTATTAGCATATTGTCTGTTTATTAGGGCTAAAAAAGCACATAGTTATGCTTTGTTCTGCATAACCATATTTTTGATGCCTTAACCCTGCCCTATACCTAAACATAACAACTACCTTATTAACTATTAATAAGCAGCAAATTAGGAGTTTATTAAGGCAAAAGTGATAGTTTATAGTTAGTTTGTGACCAAATTTCATTCAGTGATTTGACCAGCACAAGTTTTGGTGACTCTTTAAAACTGTGTATTTTTGGAAATAGATAGTTTTTAATATGATTAGCATGTTTTTAGCATCATTAACAGGAGCATGATTATATGTTGCCAACACTATTAACATGCTGTTAGCATTTTTCTAGCATAATAAGCATGTTGCTAGCATATTTGCTGTTAGCATGTTTCAAGTGTGATTAGCATTCTTATTTTGTTGTTAGCATATTTCTAGCCTGATAACATGTCATTAACATATCAACACGATTAGAATGTTGCTAACATGTTTCTAGCATGATTAGCATGTAGGATTAGAATGTTGATAATGTTTTTAGGGTGATTAGCTTGTTCTTATTTTGTTGCTAGCATGTTTTAGCATAATTAGAATGTCATTAGCATGTTGTCAACATGATTAACATCTTATTAGCATTTTTATAACATAGTTAGCATGTTACTAGCATGTTGCTAGTCTGTTTTTTGCATTATTAGCATGTTGATAATTTTTTAGGATTATTAGCTTTTTCCTATTTTCTTGCTAGCATGATTTTAGCATTATTTACATGTCACTAGCATGTTGTCAAAATGATTACCATGTTGCTAGCATGTTTCTAACATGATTAGCATGGTACTAGCATGTTGCTAGTCTGTTTTAACATGATAAACATGTTGCATGTTTCTAACATGATTATCATGTAGTTATTATGTTGCCAAGACAATAAGCATGATTAGCATTTTGATAACATGTTTTAGGATGATTAGCTTGTGTTTATTTTGTTGCTACCATGATTAGCATGTCACTAGCATGTTGTCAACATGATTAGAATGCTGTCAACATGATTAGCATGTTGTTAACATGTTTCTAACATGATTAGCATGGTATTAGCATCTTTTTTGCATAATTAGCATGTTTATAACATTTTTAGCATGATTTTGTTGCTAGCTTTTTGCTAGCATGATTTGCATGTCACTAGCACATTGTCAACACAATTAACATGTTTCTAACATTTAGAGTTGCTAACATGTCTCTAACATGATTTAACATGTTGATAACATGTTATAGGATGATTAGCTTGTTCTTATTTTGTTGCTAACATGTTTAGCATGTTGTGAGCATGTTGACAACATGATTAGCATGTTGTTAACATGTTTCTAATATGATTAGCTTGGTATTAGCATGTTGCTAGTCTGTTTTTAGCATGTTTAATGTCATTATCATGTTGTCAACATGATTAGTGTGTTGTTAGCCTGTTTTTAACATGATTAGCATGTTGATAATGTTTTTAGGATGAATAGCTTTTTCCTGTTTTGTTGCTAGCTGGATTAGCATGGTACTAGCGTGATTTGCATTTCACTAGCATGTTGTCAACACGATTAACATGTTCTAACGTGTTTCTAACATGATTAGCATGGTACTACCATGTTGCTAGTCTGTTTTTAGCATTATTAGCATTTTGCTTTTATGTTTCTAACATGATTAGCATGTTGTCAAGACAGCATGTTAGCAGGTTTCTAGCATGATTAACATGTTGATAACGTGTTTTAGGATGAATAGCTTGTTCTTATTTTGTTGCCAGCATGTTTTGTGCATGATTAGCATGGTACTAGCATGTTTCTAACATGATTAGCCTGTTGATAACATGTTTTAGCATGATTACATTTTCCTATTTTTTGCTAACATGTTTCTAGCATGAGTAGCATTGTAACTAGCCTGCTTGCCTGTTTCTTATCATGGTACCAACATGTTGCTAGCATGATTAGCATGTCACTAGCTTGTTACAACACAATTAGCATTTTGCTAACATGTTTGGCATGTTGTTAATGTGTTTCTAGCACAATAACATGTTGTTAGACTGTTTCCAACACAATAATGTTTCTAGTACGATTAGCACTTTGCTATGTTTATTACAGTTAATAACCAGATAGATGGATGGATGGATAGATGGATAGTTGGATAGATAGATGGATAGATAGAAAGAAATATAGATAGATAGATAGATAGATAGATAGATAGATAGATAGATAGATAGATAGATATCGATAGATGGATGGTGGTTGCAGTATGAAAGCTCTACACTGTAAAAAAACAATTTGTTGAGTCAACTTAAAATATTTTTTTACCTGGGTGCCTTAGAATTGTTGTAAAAGTTCAGTCAACTCAAAAAAAAGTTTAGTCACTTTATAATGTTACATTTTACTAAGTGACAACTTAGATATTTGAGTTGATTCAACTTGAAATTTTAAGGCAGCCGAGTAACAAACACAGCTGTTAAGTTTAACAAACAATATTTGAGATTAGTCAACTCAAATATCTAAGTACAACTTAACATTTCAACTTGAGTAAACTTGAGTTGGCTTAACTTTTAAAATTTTAAGGCAGCAGGGTAACACATTATTTTAAGTTGACTTAACAAATTGTGTTTTTTTGTTTTTTACAGTGTAGAAGTTACAGTCAACAGATTTAGTAAGAAGAAAAATAAGTTTCATTTCAGTTGGATTTCTCAAGCCAGCTTAATTATGTGAGTACTGATGTATTTTCAGCTCCAGTGCAACAATGCAACAAGCAAGATGAAAAAAAATAATGTAAAGGGTATGTTGTAAGTCTTGAGATTTTATTTTTTTTAAGCTAAATGATTGAGAAAGCTAAATATATATATATATAGATTTATCAGTGACATCCTTAACAAACATAACAACAACCACCCCCTGTTTGTATGGGAAAGCTGATGATTGCATATTAAGTGCTTCTAATTAATGTTCCTAATGTCATCTATTAGTCACATAATGGAACGCTAGCAGGAATTCATTCGTTCATTGGCTGGAAATCTTTCTGGTGGAAGTTGGGCCCCACAGCACACTGGCGTAATGAAGCTGCGTTACGCTGCTGACTGGCTGTAGGCGACAGAAAAGCCAAACACTCATTCAGTCATTACTCTTAACAGGAGGGGGTATTCTCTCTGATGGATTGGCAACAACACAAAGCAAAGAAAAAGCGGGAAAAAACGAGCAGAGTTCAAGCATGGTTAATGTCTTTGCGGCAAACGCTATACTTTCAAGTCAGACTCCCCGCTGCTGCCGTAATTTTGAGATCCATTTTCAAGAAACAAGAAAACACTTGAATGTCAAACATACAAAATGGATTATGGACCACTGGTTATCATTTGATTTTGATAAGGCTTTTTGTTTACCGAGGGAGCAAGTGAAGTGAATGCACAACACCTTGATTCACTGAACTTTAATGGTCTGTTTAAAATCTGTTGACTGACACACCTCAGAGTAAATGGACTGGTTGCATCCAATTTATTGCTTATGGCCGTCTGCTCACTGTGCCGCTCTTATTACTATAAAATGGCTTTTCTCTCAAGTTTTATGGTCAGCATGCGTTTAGGCTGAGTATTTTCAACTCTAAACTAGTAGGTTGTGACTTCACAAATTCCCGAAAGGTTTCATACTGTAACTCACTAAAACTAAAATCATAAAAACAACATTTGGTAACATTTTACAATTACTCTCATTAGTGTATGAACTACGAATGAACACCACTTCTACAGCATTTTTTTTAATCTCACTTAATGTTAATACAGCATTTACTAATGCTTTATTACATGTTTGTCTGCTTCATTTACATGATTGTCTGATTTTAAAATGGTTTTCAAAGGATGAATTTAGAGATTTTAAAATGGACACACAAAGTCAAATAAACAGTTTTGTTTATTAAATCTGCGTTCGACAGATGTGATCAACTTAAATCTCTTAAAATAAAAACTTCAACTGATATATAATTTTTTATGACGTCTAAAGTGTGATACGGAAAAAGGCAACAAAGAAAGTCTTTTTGTGACAAAGGTCTGAACCTCTGTTATGAAGTAGATTTTTGAGGTGCACTCTTGTCATTAATCTATTACTTTCCTTACATAATTTGTAACACAAAAAGTGTTAAAATATCTGTTTAGGAATCTTAGACCTTTCCAACGATATATAGTTTATCATAATTAAATTATGATTTTTTTGTAAAATGGTGAAGTAAACTTAGGTGTCCCACAGAGGGGACGGGTGACAATTACCATGGAAAATATACACCAAATTCATATTGCAGAATGTTTTTGTTCATGAATTATAAAAAATTAAGTTTGAATACTGCATTTTCACATCTATGTTCAAAAATGGGAGTTAAAATCAAAAGTTGTGTTTGTTAACATTAGATAATGCACTGTAAACTAACATGAGCAAACAATGAACGACTTTATTAGCAAAGATAAATAATATAATAAATGTATTGTTCATTGTTCATTCCTGTTAGTTAATACATTAACTAATGTTAACAAATGACACCTTATTGTAAAGTCAATAGGTCCACAGGTCATGGAATTTCTGGAATATCGTGGAAAGGTTTATTCCAGACATTGAAAGTTAGGGAATTTTTGTCCAAGTCATGGAATATCAGGGATTTTTGTTTGTTGCTTTGAATTTTAGTTGCCATTTATCAAAATGTAATTTTCTGATACTGTATTTCTTTTTTTATTGCGTTTTTCCTATTGTTATAGGCTATTTTTCAGTGCCATTTTCAGGGTTCCCAACAGTCATGGAATTTCTGGAATATCATGGAATTTAAAAAGGTCTATTCCAGACATTGAAAGTCAGGGAATTTTATATTTATTTTGTCCAAGTAATTTTTATTTGTTACTATACTTTTTTTGTTTCCATTTATCAAAATGTAAATTTTCTATACTGTAGTTTGTTTTATGGTTATGCTTAGGTTATGGTCATGAAAGCATAAAAAACATAAAATAATGTCTGTGGAAATAGTACAGAAAAGTGCATTTAATGGGTAAAAGCAAAAAAAAAAATAATAATAATAATTAGTGTACAAGTGTTTTGTACTAAAAGCGTCTGTGAACAAGTAATAAAGCTTGGAAATGGATGGATCCGTTCATTATAGGTTATAAAAATTCAGGTTTTTAGTCAGTGAAAGTCAAGGAAAAGTCAAAGAATTTGATGTTTGGCTTAAAGTGGGAACCCTGGTTGATGACAAAGACATTTATAATGTTACAAAGGATTTCTAATAATTATACATTTTTAGAATTATGCATGTTTTTGAGCAGAAAATCAGGATATATAAATGATTTCTGAAGGATCATGTGACTGGAGTAATGATGCTAAAACTCATTATTCAAATATTTCAAAATTCCACTGTTTTTCCTGTGCTTTGGATCACATAAATGCAGGCTTGGTGAGCAGAAAAGACTTTTTTACAAAAATATTAAAAATCTTTGACTGGTAGTGCATCAGCTAAAAATAAACTAAGTTAAAATCCAAATATATTTGGCAAAATATGCCAAAATGCATTTTCACCTTCAAAAATAATTCACACAAAACTATGTCATCTGTTAATGACCACTAGGGTGCAGCGCTACCCTCATCAACTTAAGTATTTTGCACATGCTGTCTTGGAAGAGAACGTTTTGGCATTACTGAACTGCTCATATGATATGAGGTGACCAGCATTGAAACCAACTGTGACAAACTACTTAGATAACAACTTAAGTTAACCCTTTGATATGATAGTAAGGACATAATCTGGTCACTGCTCCCAGAAGAAATAGTGCAACATGCTGTATTACCAGGACAAACCCAAAGACTATTAACACATGTTTCAGGTGTTTGAGAACTGGAACTAAACTCTGCAGGATGTAGATTTTTAAAGTTGAATATCACACATTGTTCAGACACCCATTATATTTTTAAGAATTGGATTATCGTTCTGTACAGATAAAACATGAATGGTTAATTATCTTGTACAATAGTTTATTCTTTCATGATCTGGAAAGCAATATTATGGGTAGAGGTTAAAAATGTCTTATTAATGGATTTGTTCTTTCAAACACAACTTTTTACTTCACAAGTCATTAATTGATGGACTGTGGATTAATTGTGGAATATTGTGAGGTTTTTATCAGATGTTTGGACTCTCATTCTGATGGCACCCATTCACTGCAGATGATCCATTGGTGAGCAACTGATGTAATGCTGCATTTCTCCAAATCTGGTCAAGAAACAAACTCATCTACATCTTGGATGGCCTGCGGGTGAGTACATTTTCAGCAAACTGTTCCTTTAAACATGAGCTTGTTTGGAAATCTAAACATTGCAAAGTCAGTTGTACTCTAATGTTGTTTTTACACAAAAATTACTCTTAGTTCTTGGCTGTGATTAAATATTTAACAGCATTCTTTGGTTTTGATATATCATGCAGGGCTTTACGCTTACTTTTTTTTCTTAGGAGCACAGTCAAAATTTCAGGAGCGCCTTCTAATCAATAATCAAAAAATCTGATCAAAAACTCCTCAAAGTGATTTATAGGGGAATTTTGTTTTTGCCTTTGTAATGGCATTTTTGGCAACTTTATTAAAAGTATGTCAGCTTTTATGTCATTTTTTTACATTTATAATTAAAACAACAGAATAAGAGCAAGTAGAATAAGAATAAGTTGCAGTATTAACAAAATGTATTTGTACTACAGAGAAGAACACAAAAGTGGCTTGCAGGTGTATTTTCATGTTTAATGAGGCTCAAAGGGGCATGAGTGCAATCAAATTCATAAATTCATGTTGAGATTAATGTTTTAAATATAAAATTTTGAATATGTAAATGTTAAATGATTTAAATAACTGAAAAGATACTTTAAAAAAGAAACTAAATCTGCCAGTAGGTGGCAGCAACACAATGATTTAATTACTGAATCATATCATTCATTGGATTCGTTCGAACAGCTGATTCATTAAGGAATAAAGCAAGTCTTTATGAATGGGAAATTGAATCATCGATTCGCTTGAAAACATTAATTCATAAACGAAATAACTCTGTTTGAATGGAGATGCGCAGTGTCTCAGTTGTGATTTGTTTCAGACCATTTTTGACAAGTAATAGAGCAAAATCAGCCAATAGTGTTATAGCCAGACAACGTAAGTCACTTAATATTAACTTCTTGTTTATTTAACTGTTGTATTAAATCAATATCTCATTTACAAACTCCCTTAAAAATCATTAAAAGCTGTCACTCTTCTTAGTTCATCACAATGTGCAGTGTAGAGAGCAACAACGCTTATTTACACTGTCTCTACACTTCGTTTATGAAAGGATTTGTCAGATATGTCTGTGATACATTACTAAACATTGCAAAAATACATAGAAACATTTGAAACTCCCCTCAGCGCAAACATAAATACACCGATTGGGTCAGTCGCACAAGCTTTTTTGAATTTTAAAATGCAAAAGGATTTGAATTAGATTTAATTCTATTTATTTAATTTGTTTTCAGCATTATTTGATTATTTTGACCGTGTACACTGAAACTGGGATGGTAAACGGCACATTATGAAACTTTAAATGATATTTCAGGTTCTAAAATGGAAAACATGTGCTCGGAAACTGTTACAGAACATTCCAAAATAGCTGAGGTTTCACTCATTTTCTCTTTCGACATCCATCACCATGTGCTGAAATTTCCCCCACCATACCCTGTGCATGTTGACAAATACTCTTGAAATTATCGGATGTAATTAAACCTGTTACCAAGTCAGCAATCCACCAAATGCTTCTGAAATCTGTAAGCTGCAATGCGAGTGTTGAATACGTAAAAACTAAAAGCTGCTGTTTATATTTCTGGCAACCTAAGTTTGAAGTTTGAAAAGCAACATTATGATGTAATCAGGTAATTTTAGTCAAAATGAAGTGGATACATTAGACAATTTCACATTTCTTTCATTCCATTTCACTCTTGCAGCACTAATGCAACAAAATCTATTTTGTTGTCAGAATGAAAATGCATGCAAAATAAACAGTCGATGTTCAGTGTTGTAACAAGATGAATCCTTAACTGATGCCTTCAACTTGGAGTTTTCCAATGACGCCTATGACATTACAGTAATTATAATGATTATTGGCATAACCTGAAGGCAGAATCAGACTATACAGTGCTGTGGTCAGGATGCTTTCGTCAGTTTCTACTAAACAACCGCATGACTCTAGCATGACACTATCATTCATGAGACTGGCAAAAGCATAGACCTGTTTCGCCTCTCCATCCAAACACCAGTCTGAAAGATTACATTAATGACTTTGAAACCAGGCCAAGTCAGTCCAAACAAAACAGACAGTCTATCTTTTGCTCAAATTGAGCAGCATCAGGGGTCCAGACGCTCGGTCAAGCACGGCATTCATGAGGAAAAGATCATCCAGGTGTAAAAAACAGGTCTGAATCGTGGTGAGATACTGAAATAGAGGTGAGACGTACGTGATTTATTGTCTAGCTAGGCTTTGAGCTGGTCTAATTGTTAATCTGGTTTTACATGGCCCATTTAATTGATGAAGTGAAGTCAGCGAGTTTTGACTTTTCTTCTTTTTGGCCTTTTACTAATATGTAAATGGGGAAAGTACAAGATCCTTTGAAGACAAGATTGGAAAATGATGCAAGCCAAGAAAATGAGACTCAAGACATATTTTCATTATGAATTTAAATTAGTATGTGTAATATAAGTATTTTTAAACACTTGGACTCAATATTTGCGGGTTCAAAATATCCCACAGACTTAGATTTGATGGATGGGCTCTAAAGTCTAATGGTAATATTTTAATTATTAAAAAAAAAATTACAGTCAGACATCGTCAACATTTCTCACATCATCACAATTTATTCGCTATAGTTTAGAACATTTTAATAACATATGACAAGCACTCAAGAGTTAAACTGTGTCAGAACAAATTCATCTTCATAATGTCAGATAAATTTCATAGAAAGTTATGTAACGAAACATGGTCAGGTCAAAGTATCAAATCACATTTTTGGTCCCAGATTTGAATCAATTTTACTAGTAGTCCACTGTATGAATAATTTTTGGGTATAATATGTCACAGTTTATTTTATTTGGCTATCCTCACTTACTTAAATGAACTATAGTGTCCTGCCCGACTAGTAATTATAATAATAATTTTAGGTTTTATAGTGTATACCACTTTTATAGTGTATTACATATATTAAAATGTATAAAAATAAAATGTCATTTTATAGTGTTTGTGTGTATCTATATAGTAATTATCAGTGTTGGGGGTAACGCGAGTCATATTACTTTATATTACTTTTTTCAAGTAACTAGTACAGTAATGCATTACTTTTTTAATTTACAAGAAATATAACGCTAGTTATTGATTGAAAGTTCTCCTGTCCCCATGTTGAGAGAAATCAGGAGTAAAATGTTACTTTAGTTCTAAAAATAAATGTGAACATGCATTAAATAATCTCACTCACAAAAAAAAAAAAAAAAATCAGATTCAGTAATCCTCAAAATGAATAAAATCAGTGAAATGCAACTGACAATATGATGCAAACATGCAATAAATAAATATTTAAAAGTAATACAAATACTTTTTATGTATTTAATCCCAGTTTATTAACCAGTCTCTTTGCTTCTGAACTTTAATGAACCAAAGCAACCATACTTATAAGTAAAAATTATCTTTCTTCTTTTTCTTCAGACGTGAATTTATTTTTCCTTCAGCCTGAGGCTTTTGGTGTGAAAGGGCTTTTACATTTGCCGAAAATATAACTTTTATAATAAGAACAAACAAGCAAAATCTGCACAGATTTAAAAAGTAATGCAAAAGTAACGTAAAGCATTACTTTTCAGATTTCAGAAATTTTCGGTTCAATACAAATGTGTATCGTTACACCCCTAAAAAAAAATTCTATACATATCATCTATAATGTATGCCATTTTATATTTTTTGGGGTGTGTGTGTATATACACACCAAGGATGTGTTAAATTAATAAAAAGTCATAGCATAAATTTACATTGTTAAAAAAGGATTTATATTTTGAATAAATGCTGGTTTTTTTTTTACTTTTTCATCAAAGAATCCTGAAAAAAGAATCACAAAAAAATATTTGGCAGCACAACTGTTTCCAACATTGACATTCTAATAATAAATCAGCATATTAGAATGATTTCTGAAGGATCATGTGACACTTAAGACTGGAGTAACAGCTGATGAAAATTCAGCTTTGCATCACAGGAATAAATTATATTGTAAATTATATTAAAATAAAAACCATTATTTTATATTGTAATAACATTTTGCAGTATTATTGTTTTTTTTCTGTATTTTTGATCAAATAAATACAGCCTTGATGAGCATAAGAGACTTCTGTAAAAAATATTCAATGAGAGGGTGTGTCCAAACTTTTGACTGGTAGTGTATATATATGTGTGTGTATATATATAATTTTAGTAGATAATTTTAGATGTTTATTTATAGTAGTTATTTACATTATAAAGTTGTTTTTTGCATTATTATAATAGTTGTCTGAATAATTATATATATTTTTTATCTATTTCAGGGCTTTTACCAAAGGAGAAAAAAAAGACCTCTAATATGGAGTGATTAGTCACATGGCTAACTACTAACAACTGTTCCCATGAAGCAAAAATGCCAACATCCAGGTCCAAAGAATCCTTGTGCCATCCAAACATCTGCCATTGAGATGAATGGGAATAATAATGGCTAGCGTTTCTCCAGGTGTGTTATAACTGCTTGCACTGCGCTTTTCTTCCAAGACTTAATTTAGCTTGTTCAGTTTAGAATCATTTAGCTTATCATGTTGTTGCATCATATACAATCCTTCGGCTTTACTGATTTTTTAGTGTTTGTGCACAGATAAACAAGAGTGGTCAATTTGTCTTTTTTTTGTTTCCAGTTTATTTGCTACTTTGACAGCTTAGTCATGCGACTACAGACAAACAGCAACTTTCAACTACCGACACACAAGGATATGTATCTCTGTATAGTTTATTTTATTTTAAAACAGATAAACAGAAAGCTTGATACATCATATAAGATGATACATACATGAATATTAGGTAACATAATGGTTGGAACATGAACTAAAAAAATTTCTAGTGACAACCTACAGACTCCACGACCACTTTAAAGACATTATTTGTGATAAATAGTGCCTTTCAATGCAGGTTGAATGCAATTCACCAAGACAAATCATAAGTGCACTAGAGATTTAACTGTATCCGTGTCGCATGTGGGTCTCTTTCGAAAGCAAAGTCAACAGCGACAAACCCCTCGAAGTTTACGTACTATACATTTATGAACAAAAAACGGGGAAAAAAACTATTGATTTTAACTCAGGTGAAAGATCCATTTGACATACACCAACTATTAGCAAACTTAAAGACATTTTGTGAGTCAAAACACAGTTAAAGCAAAGTATATTACACTGCACATGTTGAAGATTTGCATAATTATTGAAATGCATTATAATGTACCCTGAATCAATGCTCTCCAGATGAGTGATATAGTTTTTCGGCAAGTATAACAAACTCCAACTGTAACAGAAAATGACATACGTATATGCGATAATGCTGTTGCGGCTCACTCCGTATCAAATTTCTGACGTATGTTTTATACTACAGTACACAGTCATGTTTGGAAATGCATTGCATTGCTCTGCATTGTCTGTATTGCAGAGAAACACGTCCGCTGGCTTTCTAAATCTAGGATGCGTTTTTACTGAAGTTCTTTGCGTTTTACTGAAAGAGAGTGTCTTGTCTGTTGCCAAAATCTAACAGCTTGTGACCCACGAAGTCGCCCTCTCCCAAACTACAAGTACTGCTCCCCTTTCTCTGGTGGAGAACTTTTAACATTTGCTCTGCAATTTAAAAGAAAAACAAAACATGTTTGAGTTACAGCGAAAACGGCAGATCCACCATTTCAGACGTATTGCAATGACAGTCCATGCTTCGGAGGGTGTTTTTTTTCTTGTGCATGCTTCAGTAATACATATTTACAAAGGTTACATACAAAGAGGGGTCAAACGTTTCGGGGGGCTAGCACACAACAGATACGGGGTGACAGTTTTTCAAACACGTTTATTGATCAGATGTTGAAAAAAAGGCACATAGATTTTAAGTACGTAGGGTGTAGAAGGGACTTTTGTCCGATCGTACAGACAAGTGTCCAAATTTGGATTCTAGGTGGGAGTGAGGGACACAGATACAGAGAGTGGAGCTCGGACAGTCCTCGAATAAAGGCAGGGAGGGTTGGTCAGTCAGGGAAACTAGTCTCACTCAACAACTCATCCCTGAATTAGAGAAGAGAAGAAGACAGTCAGAGAAGAACAGCATTAGAGGAACCTGGGATAGAGACATTTGACGGTGCGTTGGGTTTTAATGCGTTATGTGGCACCACATAGACGTTCGCTGTTTGTTAACATGGAAGCGTTAGGAAAAACGGATGATGGAAAATGCATAGATGCATACAACTTCAGATCTTAGAAAAAGTATTTGAAAGGAAGATGAGTCTTTGGGTTACATGTCACTTGCATTGCATGCACAGTGAAGTTTCTGTTAGTTAAAGAACTTTTTACCAGGTCCAACAACTAACACCTCATTTGTTTTGGAGACAGGAGACAAAACTTTTACTGTCCACCAGCAGCAAACACCAAACATGTTTGTATGTTTTTTTGTTTTTTTGTTTTTCCCCAGCAACTTCAAATGGCCTCATTTCAGAAAATCTGAATCTAAAATGATGTGGGAACTAAAGTGTTTGCACATGTTATTTCAGCATCCAATGGCAATTTGCAACTTGAATATTAAAGTCTATAAACAATACAATATTTAGGGCCCTATGATTTCCGCGGTGCGGAAAGCGCGGAATCCAGTCATAAAAACGGAATGTATTATTTAACACGGAATGTCACAGAATTTGTCAAAGTTTGGAAGAATAAGTCAAAAGTATGCCATCAAATTAAATCAAATTGCGATATGAACTAGTATGTGTAAATATTAAGTAAAAACTAGGAATTGCATGTTTTTATCTCACAATTCTGTCAATTTTCTTACTATTATAAGTTTACATCTTGCAATTCAGACTTTTCTCAGAATTGTGAGATATAAACTTGCAAATGTAATCACAAATTTATATCACAATTCTGAGAAAAAAGTCAGAAGTGTAAATTTTTATCTCACAATTCAGACTTTTTTTGTCATTGATCGAATTGATTGATATGAATTGTGACTGACTTTTTTCACAGAATTGTGACTTTCAATTACATAAGGGACATAATTCAGATTTTTTTTTTCTCAGAATTGTGAGATATAAACTCGCAATTGCAAAGAAATATAAACTTGTAATTGTGAGAAAAAAATAAAAATTGTACATTTTTATCTCACAATTCTGTCTTTTTTTTTGATTGATCGAATTGAATGATATGAATTGTGACTGACATTTTTCTCAATTCTTGCAATTTCAAGTCTATATCCCACAATTTTGACTTTATAACTCCCAAATGCGACTTTATATCACACTATTTGAGTAAAAAATTAATTTGAAGTTTGTAGTGTGCAATTCTGAGACAAAAAAACAGATGTAAACTTGCAATTGCAAGAAAAATGTCAGAGTTGTGAGAGAAAAAGTGGCTAGTACCATTTTTTTATTTGTTATTCAGTGGCAGAAACAGGCTTTCATATGAATCAGAAGTCTAACACAAAGAAAATGTATTTGTATGTTGCAAAATAAGGTGAATATGTGCTGATAAAGCGCAAGTAACTTGTCATTGGACTTTTTTCTTTGTTTTTAGATCAAATGCATGCAGAACGAATGTTTTTTATGCCATTGCCTGATTTGTTTAATGCTTTTAGTGAATTGCGTTATTTATGAATTAATTCTCAGTAAATTCTCAATGCTTTTCTGACACATACTTTGGCCTAAAACCAGTGTTGGACTTTCCCTTGAAAGTGTTTTATCTAAATAGCATGTTTACATTTTTGATTCAAGTCAGCCAATTCCCAGTCCCCACGCCGGAGTGCTGGAGCTCAATGGTTGTAAATAATGTCCTCTATAATTCTAGTGGAATTCCCTGTACTTCGGCGGACGGTGAAAGTGTCGTAACTTCTGGTCTCCTCAATGTGGTGTCAGTGGGACTGTGGCTGTGAGGAACACACATAGCTGGCAAACAGAGCTCCCACCATGCAGAACAGACCAGCCAACCAGAACAGCAATGGTATGTTTCTATCTATAGGCTATGTTCGGGTTGAAATACTACTTGCTGAATATTGAGCAGTATATACTGTATAATACTCTCATGACCTAATTTTTGCATATCAGAAACACTACAAAATAGTCTTTGCTTTCAGTGTCTGATTGACTAATGAGTCAAGAAAGATGTTACAAATCCTTGCAAGCTCATTGCATTGTGGGATTTCCCAAATGTAATAGCTAATCAATGCATTCCATGAATATTTTTCAAAGTATACATATGCTGCATATATCACAAGAGTAGTATGGTAGTCCGAACATAGCCACTGTATCCCACATTGAATCCGTCCATTTTGACTTTATTTGCCTTTTAGTTTGTTGAAAGGAAAAATAAAGACTTTTGTATCAGTTCCCAGATGATATTTCCATTCACTTTACATTAAAACAAGTGTACATTAAGTGTACCTGAAACCTTGTAAAATTATTAAAAAAAGAGTCCAGTGTAAATTGGGTGTAAACTTCTTAGGGATTTCAGCTTCAAATTGGTTTGTAAAATCTCTTTTTGGCAAAAATAGGATTTCCTTAAAGGTGCTGTATGTAATTTTTTGACTGTACTAGAAGTATAAAATACCAGATATTTAGGCAACTTTCAGTTCACAAACTTTTTTTGGCTGAAAACTACGCTACAGTTATTCTACTTTGAATTTTTTTTGTTTTGTTCTGTGACCTCGCCCACTGCCAATTGACCCAAAAGTATTTAAACAACCTGAGATTGCCAGTTGTTGGAAAACACAGTGTATTGCAGCCATAAAAACCAGCAAACAAACTGTATTAGATATTGCAGCCTCTGTGTCCATCTTAAAAGCTCTAACACCAGAGGCATAATAAAACACTGAAAAACGTATAGTGTAAGGCTCATTCTTTTTTTCCGTGTCCTCAATCTGGCAACCCATGTGAGCCTTGAGTTTGAGGAGGAGGCGGGAGAAACAGTCTCTCTCTCCAACATTTTAAAATTGGCCCATTACCCATTTAAACAACTATCTGTCAATATTACATACTGCACCTTTAATTAAAAAGCTTATTAAGTAATGTTTGGGAAAACCGTACATGTCAATAAAGTACAGAAGTTTCACATTCTTTGTGAAGTTATAGCAAGATACATGCTTATACAGTATCTCTGAAAGAAGTACACAAACCTTCTTAAACCTCAGGCCTAGACAATGTAAATATTTGTCCATGTGATCGTTTAGTTTGTGTGTTTTGGACCTGGATAAGCGGTCAGTGCGAGTGAGAAGGTGTGCTCATGGTGGGAAGAGCTCTGTCTCTTGTACCCGCTGCTCTTTACATTTACAGTTTCTCCTTTTCTGCTGTGCTTTTATTTGTTTTTTTTTGTATTTACACGTACTCCCTGGCTGTAGAGGGTTGAGATTGCCGGTAGAACTGTTGTCCTCTTCTGTCCTCATTAACGCAGGAGCAGCAGAGGAACGAGCCGCCCAACATCATCAGGATGGCAGCTGCCCATCCGACAAAGAGAGCGGGGCCAAACTCGTACCTGCAAGACACAGAGGCCACGCCTTTATTTAACAATCACAAGATAATGTAATCAGGTGATCCTCACGTGCATGTACAGGTAACATCTCTTTATCCTTATTTACTAAAATGTACAATAATTATACACTACATTGCCAAAGGTATTGGGACACCTCCCTTCTGATGAACAGGTTTGACTACTTTAGTAAATTCCATGAGTACTAATCTTCATGTTTAAGCATATAAAGGTATTCTAGGGAATTGTGTCCTTCTGATTTTATAGCAAGGCAAGGCAAGGTTCATAGAGAAATGTTTGATTCAGTCAGTGTGGAAGAGCTTGACTGGTCTGCATAAGCCAAGTCCCAATCCCAGCTGAACACCTCTGGTGTGACTTTAAATGCAGACCTTGAGCCAAAAGCTCTTCACCAATGACTTGTACATATATGGATAAAAGTATTGGGACACCCCCTTCTTTAGAACAGAAAAAGGCACTTTCAAAACTGATGGAAGCATAATTCATGTATTTAAAAAATGTATTTCCATCTCTGTTGCTTCAGTTTTGGAAGTGTCTAAAATGAATGTACCCATATGTACAAGTTATTGGTGTTTTTAGATTTTTGGCTCAATGTCTGCATTTAAAATCACACCAGAGGTGTTCAGCAATTAGGACTTGGCTTCATGCAGACCAGTCAAATTCTTCCACACTGACTGAATCAAACCTTTCTCTATGAACTTTGCCTTATACACAGAGGCATTGTCATGTTAGAATAAAAAAGGGTTCTGTCCAAACGTTTGCTGTGAAATTAGAAGGACACAATTCCCTAGGATATCATTATATGCTTAAACATTAAGATAAGTACTCATGAAAATACTAAAGTAGTCAAACCTGTTCATTTGAGATATTACCTAACTAGAAATTACCGAGCTAGACCAAGGTGAGCATTTGGAGTTAAAAATTAAATTTGTTATTTTTCTTTTCCGGAAGAGCCGTATTTGTCTGCAGATATCATGTGAATTTCTTTGAAGCTGCCTAAATATGAATTTTGGACCGTCAAAAATGGTCTACAGTGAGCCCTGTTCAATCGCAGTAAATAGAGAAAAATCCTTGGAATAGGCTAGGGGTGAGTAAATAGTCATGACATTTTAATATTTGGGTTAGTTATTCTTTTAAACGCGTTAATAATTTGAACACATAATTTTTACCGCAATCAGTCACACCAAATGTATGTTAAATCACACCAAATTACGTTTGACAAAGCCCCAAATTAGTAGTATTTCTATGTTTTATTATAATGTATCATGTGCACGTCAAGCAATTAATCACATCCAAAATAATTTTTGTGTGTGTGCTGTGTATATTTATTATGTATATATAAATACACATACATACAGCATATATTTTGAAAATATTTTCATGCATTTACATGTATATATTTTTATTCATATAATTAATAATATATACATAAATTTAATATATAAGCATAACATTTTTTTTCTTAAGTATATCCATGCATGTGTGTGTATTTATACATACATAATAAATATACACAGTACGCACACATATATTAAACAAAAACTTATTTTGGATGTGAATAATCGTGATTAATCGTTTGACAACACTAATATATATATATATATATATATATATATATATATATATATATATATAACGATCATACATTATATTATTGTAAAAAATTGACTTGTTTTACACAGAAATTGCTAGTAAATTTCACAAATAATTACAAAGAAACAGCAATGAAACAAATTAAACATGGCATTTTTAAGTAGAAATACTAAAATATAATTTTCAATATAATCAAAATAATTTGTTCTTTGTTTTTTTTTACAACTTTAGCCTACACTGTAAAAATGTATTTATAAATGTCATAATAAAGTAAATACTTTATCATATATGCATATTTATATAATGGATTTATAAAATAGATTATAATATAAATACTAATATATGTATATAATTTGTATTGTTATAATATGTGTAATTTTTATACATATTCAAATATTTATATAATAAATATGTATAAAAATTACACATATTATAACAATACAAATACATATGTGTATAAATAATTGTGTGTGGGTATCTGTCTATCTATCTATTTATAATATCTATAAAATACTACCGTCCATCATAATGTAAAAACCTATTAACGGTCCTACCTGGCGTTAATTGGCGTATTTGGGTCGAAGAAATGGTAGGAGACCTGTGTGGCGTACCAGGACACAGCCACCAGCGTACACACACCTAGACATGAGAGAAATCACAGTCTTAGCACTGTCATTGACAACATCTCTGTTTGTTTACTTTAAGTCGTTGCAGAATGTGCTAATGTGACCAGACTAGCCACTTCCTGTTTACTCCTGCATGGTCAGAAGTGATACGGAGGACAAAAACAGACCTCAAGAATGTGGAGGCTAATGGAGGAATGTCAATTTATTTACCAAATTTGACTGATTTACTGGACTGAGGTATGTGCGATGTTGACCTAGATAACACAATTTACTCGTTCTTAGCACTCGTGGAGAGAGTAGTAATGACTTTGTTTACATTTTCACTCCAGGCCTGAAGATTCATAGTAAGTCTCAAATCAGTCCAGTTTATATGACCATTATAAAAGGAAATGGTCATGCTTTTATCAGAAAACACAATTGTATATATTCTCATAATAAATGCAGTGTGTTTAGCATGAGCTGGAGTCTCACCTGAGAGCAGGAACAGACTCCCGCCAGAGATGGCGATCTTGCTCTTGGTGGATGGGTTGTTGTCACCCACCTTTGTGCATTTCATCCCGACCACACTCACAATGATAGCGATGAATCCCATCAGCACTGAGATCACCATCAGAGCTCGACACGTCTGAATGTGGACTGGAAAAAACACACATAATTGAGAGTTTAAGTAGGAACTCAAAATTGAGTGAAAATCATTTTGAGTGAAAAATTTCCCACACTGCAAATCATAGTCTTAATCCATTTTGTCTTTTTTTAGCTAAATAAATAAATATTTTACATGTGTTATAATAATATATAGAGTTCAGATGCAAAAGCCACTAAATCCATTTGGCATCTTTCTTTTAAAAAAACATTTTTCAAGAGCATTCACTCAGTATCATTATCTCATTTTTGACCAAGATGGCTTTTAGGGGGTTTTGCATCTGCACTCTTAATATACAGGTCCTTCTCAAAAAATTAGCATATTGTGATAATGTTCATTATTTTCTGTAATGTACTGATAAACATTAGACTTTCATATATTTTAGATTCATTACACACAACTGAAGTAGTTCAAGCCTTTTTTTTGTTTTAATATTGATGATTTTGGCATACAGCTCATGAAAACCCAAAATTCCTATCTCAAAAAATTAGCATATTTCATCCGACCAATAAAAGAAAAGTGTTTTTAATACAAAAAAAGTCAACCTTCAAATAATTATGTTCAGTTATGCACTCAATACTTGGTCGGGAATCCTTTTGCAGAAATGACTGCTTCGATGCGGCGTGGCATGGAGGCAATCAGCCTGTGGCACTGCTGAGGTGTTATGGAGGCCCAGGATGCTTCGATAGCGGCCTTAAGCTCATCCAGAGTGTTGGGTCTTGCGTCTCTCAACTTTCTCTTCACAATATCCCACAGATTCTCTATGGGGTTCAGGTCAGGAGAGTTGGCAGGCCAATTGAGCACAGTAATACCATGGTCAGTAAACCATTTACCAGTGGTTTTGGCACTGTGAGCAGGTGCCAGGTCGTGCTGAAAAATGAAATCTTCATCTCCATAAAGCTTTTCAGCAGATGGAAGCATGAAGTGCTCCAAAATCTCCTGATAGCTAGCTGCATTGACCCTGCCCTTGATAAAACACAGTGGACCAACACCAGCAGCTGACATGGCACCCCAGACCATCACTGACTGTGGGTACTTGACACTGGACTTCAGGCATTTTGGCATTTCCCTCTCCCCAGTCTTCCTCCAGACTCTGGCACCTTGATTTCCGAATGACATGCAAAATTTGCTTTCATCCGAAAAAAGTACTTTGGACCACTGAGCAACAGTCCAGTGCTGCTTCTCTGTAGCCCAGGTCAGGCGCTTCTGCCGCCGTTTCTGGTTCAAAAGTGGCTTGACCTGGGGAATGCGGCACCTGTAGCCCATTTCCTGCACACGCCTGTACACGGTGGCTCTGGATGTTTCTACTCCAGACTCAGTCCACTGCTTCCGCAGGTCCCCCTCTCGTTGTGCAGCGTTTTCTGCCACACCTTTTCCTTCCCACAGACTTCCCACTGAGGTGCCTTGATACAGCACTCTGGGAACAGCCTATTCGTTCAGAAATTTCTTTCTGTGTCTTACCCTCCTGCTTGAGGGTGTCAATGATGGCCTTCTGGAGCAGTCAGGTCGGCAGTCTTACCCATGATTGCGGTTTTGAGTAATGAACCAGGCTGGGAGTTTTTAAAAGCCTCAGGAATCTTTTGCAGGTATTTAGAGTTAATTAGTAGATTCAGATGATTAGGTTAATAGCTCGTTTAGAGAACCTTTTCATGATATGCTAATTTTTTGAGATAGGAATTTTGGGTTTTCATGAGCTGTATGCCAAAATCATCAATATTAAAACAAAAAAAAAGGCTTGAACTACTTCAGTTGTGTGTAATGAATCTAAAATATATGAAAGTCTAATGTTTATCAGTACATTACAGAAAATAATGAATTTTATCACAATATGCTAATTTTTTGAGAAGGACCTGTATACACAGCCATATGAGAGTTTTGGGAATGTTTATGGCTGGTTATTTGATCAAAAATCCAGAAAAAAACTGTAATATTGCAAAATATTATTGCAATTTAAAATAACAGTTTTCTATTTTAATATACTTTAAAATATAATTTATTCCTGTGATGCAAAGCTGAATTTTCAGCTCCATTACTATAGTCCTCAGTGTCACATGATCCTTCAGAAATAATTCTAATATACTGATTTATTATCAGTGTTGGAAAGAGTTATGCTGCTTAATACTGCTTGAACTTGCTTTACAGAAGAATTTGTGTTTAACATTTTAAACATTGTCATTTTCTCACTTGTTTGGTGCATAAACATTAAAGTATTAAAGTAATTTATTTATGTTTATTGTTATTGTTATTATTATTATTATTATTTCTGTAATGTGTCTACATTTGACACACCAATTATTTGGCTCTGTAAAAAGAAGCCTCATACAGTTTTTTTTTGTATGGTTTTGATGTAAAAAATATTTTAATAATATATTATAAATATATTTATATTTAATAATATATAAATGTAAATTTTATAATATATAAATCATTTTATAGCAGAATTTGTTTAACATTTTATTTTTTAGTTTATTTTGTATGTTGGCCCATTTTATTCACATTTGTTGTAAGCATAGACTTTTAAGCATTATTAAGCATTAGTATTTCATTCATTGATTTTTTATATATACATATATTTGTTATATGCAATACCAGGCAAAAGTTTTTGAACAGTAAGATTTGTAATGTTTTTAAAGAAGTCTCTTCTGCTCACCAAACCTGCATTTATTTTATTCAGAGCACAGCAAAAACAGTAAAATTGTGACATATTTTTACTATTTAAAATAACTTTTTTATTTGAATATATTTTAAACTGTAATTTATTTCTGTGATTTCAAAACTGATTTTTTTTTACAGTCACATGATCCTTCAGAATTCATTTTAATATTCTGATTTATTATTATTACTATTGTTGAGTAGATTTTTTTCAGGTTTCTTTGATGAATAGAAAGCATTCGTCAACAGCATTTAGCTGAAATAGAGCATTATAAATGTCTTTAACATCACTTTTGATCAATTTAAAGTATCCTTGCTAAATGGAAGTATTAATTTCTATAATTTCTTTACTAAAAAAAGGTACTAAGTTTTTGAATGGTATTGTCACTGTCAAATCAAATGCAAAGTTCTTTAACTTTGGGGAGCGGGTAATCCACAAACAGAAGGCCAGGCACACATATGAACACACAAAGTAACCTTAATACTGGACAAAGAGACAAGAACTGAATGCAGCTTATAAAGGAGACTAATTAATACAAACAGGTGAAGGTGATGCACAATAACGAGGGCAGGAAAACCAAATATGGGCACACACGGGAGAAACCAAATCAGACAGTTCACAGGGGTGTGACTGGTATAGTGTATAATGTTACTAAAGCTTTTTATTTCAGATAAATGTTGATCTTTGGATCTATTTTGGAATTTATCCATCAAAAATCCTAAAGAAATATACTCAACTGTTTTAAATATTGATAATAATAATTTCTTGAACAGCAGTTCAGCATATTAGAATGATTTCTGAAGGAACGTGACACTGAGACTGGAGTAATGATGCTGAAAAGTTAGCTTTGATCACAGGAATAAATAAAAAATATATTAAAATAGAAAACAGTTATTTTAAATAGTAAAAATATTTCACATTACTGCATTTGCTGTATTTTGGATCAAATAAATGCAGGCTTGGTGAGCAGAGGAGACATTAAAATTATTATATTAATCTTACTGTTCAAAAAATACTGACTTATATATACATATAGTAGTCAACCTTCGAAGTGGATCAAAAAAGTTAATCAAAGTTGTCCCAAGACAAGAATGGGTATTGTTTTAGTTTTAGGTGAAAAGGTTTTTGTTTGTTGAAAGGTTTTGATCCAAATGTTGACTACTGTATATATATATATATATATATATAAAAGGGGTGTGACGAGACACGAGACTGGGTTCACGAGAATGAGATGAGACAAGATTTTTTAACTTTTTTTAAAGAAATCCTTAATAATGAAATGTATTTCTTTGAAACATTCATTGCTTAATTATTTTTTAAAAAATACATACGATCAAATTAATTTATAAAGACTTAATTTACTACTGGAATCTCCTGAATGAATGATTCATTGATAAATGCATTTTTAAAGATCATTTTATATATATTATTTAACTATATAAAGAAAAAAAATCCCCAAAATAATTTTGGAGTAAAATTTGACTTGTTGTGGACACATGAAACCCCACAACTCTTAGAGTAAACATTTTAGCACCATTTTCTTGTCTATTTTGAGCATTGTTTGTTGGTGATCTCTAGCTGCTCCACTACATTAAAATTCCACAGATAACCCACATGGTGTTCAGTTCATGCATAATGCTGTAGGAGTGACATTTTTACATGTTTCACACAGAGGGGATTACTGTGGCTTCCCCACAAAGAAGGATTGTTTTCAATGCCTGTGTCTCTGCATTTGTGTGACAGCTACATGCTAACATGCCAGTTCAGCATGGGTAATGACTTCGACTTCAACTCAGAATCACACAATAGAGGCAGACCACCTACCCTTTTGAACTGTCCATACATTGTTATGCACATCCCCTCAAAAGAACAGTTCATGTAATGGGAATCACCTTCGTGGCCCGCTTATTTTCAATAGAAGCTTTGAAAGTCTTGCATCAAACATGAATTGAAGCCATAAAATAAGTATAACCGCATCTCAAAAGAAGTCAAGAACTGAAGAGAGATTATCGCATGACTTTTGATGTTTGATTTATGCACGAAGAGGCCGCCTTTGAAGCGGGTTTTTAGTTTTTTATAAGAGAGGTCTTATTTTCTGGTCTTTCATCCTTCGTTTCTTGATTTGTAGGGAGAGTGTTTCGCTTTGTGATCTCAAGGTCAGGTTTGAATGCGGGTAGTTAGGCTCCGGGTGAAGGGTGGAGGGTCCTCCCACAATCCTTCGTCCAGTGCCAAGGTTGGCAGCGCCTGGCACGGACGAAAGGAAGGCGAGCGCACGCACAATGGCGGAGAACATGCTTCAAGAGAAGCTGCATGTGAGGCTCGGGCTTTGTCTATTGTTTGCTCTTGTGGGCTGCTTCACACGTCATTGAAAACATCTCTCAATGCGTCCCTCACACAGATCTCTTATTTATGATGTCATAATCGCTATTGATGGATTTTTTAAACTTTATTACCCATGCAAATGTAATATTTAGAACAAAGAACCAAAAGTCAGAAAGTCTAGTTCAAGATATTATCAGATAACCATCATTTGCATAGATTTAGATTTACATTTCTTATCATATTTTTGCTGGCTGTCTACTTGCATTATAGTTCATTCTTTCTGGGTGAATGTGTTTACTTTTCTAAATCAGCCTTAACTAATAGGTTTAAATGAACCAGCAGTGAAAGCTGAGAGTCCATTAATGTTTTTTTTTTTTTTTTTTCGACAGTGTTAGAATATATTTTACTTATGTTATTTTTCTATGATATATAAAATGTAATCATTTATTATATATATATATATATATATATATAGTGTTTTTAATAGTTTTTAACTGACTTATTTTTATTTTACAATTTTATAGATTTTATATACAGTTTAAATATACAGTTTAGATTTTATATGCAATATGTGTGTGTGTGTGTGTGTGTGTGTGTGTATATATCAAAAAAAGTAGTGTGAAAATATATAAATAATTTTAAAAGCAAATATATTATGTATACATATGTGTATGATAGTGTTGTTTTACAATTAGACACACACACACACACACACACACACACACACACACACATTAAATAATGAAAAATAATGAATAAAACAATGAAAAAAAAATATACATATATAAAATGTGATAGATATATCTTCTAATAATTTAGTTACATTTTACAGTTTTATATGTGTATATACACACACACACACACACACACACACACATATTTAATGATGTTAAAATATATATTAAAAAAATGTAAAAAAATATATGTATACATATATAAAATGTGATAGATATATCTTTTAATTATTTATTTAAATGTTACAGTTTTATATATTATATATACACACTCACTCACACACACACACACACACACACACACACATATATATATATATATATATATGATTAGTTACAATAAATATTAAAAATGTTACAAATAAATAATTTAAAATGTGTAAGATAGATCTTTTAATTAATTTATTTATATTTTACCATATATATATATATGGATAATATATAAAGATCTTTTTATACATATATATAATATTAACGATCAGAGATAGATAGATAGATTCCCTGTCTTGTTTTTTTTTTTTTTTTTTTTTTTTTTTGGTCATTTTCTACATTCATTTTTAGACTGACACACCAAAACACTATTATTTTTGTCTGCATTGCATGCAGTTTTTCTTAAGGCGCATTTACCCTGCCAGTTCTATAACTTTAAATTACCATAGCTCAAGTGTGCTTCACAGAGATGTTGCTTTACCCTAAATACTATGTTTAGTTGTCAGCACATAATAACAGTTATTCAAGAAAAGACACTAGAAGTTCTGCAGAAAAAGGGCAAACAATGCAAGTTTGTGGGAGGCTGTCTGTACGTACAGAAGCCAGAACATTGCAGTCACTATCCAACCAGATGACCTAAGGCTGGGAGGAGGGGGGGACAGTGGAATCAGATGGTCCCGTCACCCTTTGTGGGCCGAGGGTTACAGATTCCACCAAGCAGCAGTACAGTACTGAGTGCAGCCTTTGTGTACGAGCGGCGGATGTCTGTGATAGAGATGCCATGAAAGCCAAATGATATTCCACAAAACCTAACAGCAATTCAGTGGAAAGTGGCAGCCTGTCAGATCTTATGTGGAAAGATGCGGTGGCCATTTTAGACAACATTGCTGTGGTGTTTGCTTTGGCACGTCAGCAAAGCCTACAGCTGGTTAATGGCACTCTTTAAAGTAATAAGATGTTCAACAGAAAACATTTTCCTTGTAAAGAACCGTTTTGGCCTTCGTATGGTTCTTGAGGTGGCTATATGGTTCTTTGGAGATTAGATTTTCTGTTTCAGAGTTCTTTGAAGCACTCTTTAAAGTTCTCAAAATGACATCATTCTATAAGAACCTTTTTGGTTCCATTTGGAACCTTTGTTTATCAATCAAATTCTGCAGCAACAAATGTATCATCTTAGATGTCACCAAATGTTTGTTTGCACATAACCTCCTCTAAAGAGTGATACAGATGACCTGTGTGTTGTGTGGGGATGTGCATTCTGAACATATCTTTGGTGTTTGCCTAAACACTGGCCTTTTCTTCTCAACACAACTGCTATTCATCACTTCAAGACAATACGCCGTTATTAAAGCAACGATGCAGAATATAAGACAGCAAACTGTTTTCTCTGAGCCGTGCCACATTTATATTACATTTTCTGCTGTTGTTGTTTTGCAAGTGTCTTATATCTCTTCAAAGCCGTTATGTTTTGTCACCGAATGCAGTGTTGTAATATTTAACCACAAACTGCAAACAGATGTGGATGTGATGCTATTTGTCATGAAAAATAAAAACCCTAAATTAATAACCCTAAACGCGCAATCATCAGCCACCATTCATAATTGATTTTCAGAGACGTCTTCTTCCCAGGACCGTCCCAGAAATAGACGAGAAGTGACTGGTTCCGATTAGATGTAACAAGCCACCACAAAATTGACAATGACAGTGGCGCTAAATGTTGATTAATCGGCATGTAATTGCATTCCACAGCATTTCAGCAGTCTGGTATAAGTCAGCGCCTCGGTGAGGTTAGTGTCACATAAGACTTTCATTATAATATGTCAAAACGCACATATTTTAAATTGATCGATTAAACGACTTGATTAAATCCATGTGCACACAGCAGCTCTGTTGATTGCGCTTTGCGCCAGCCTCCTCTAGCCAAAGAATCTTGAGTTAATTATTTCATAAATGTTTTTTTTTTTTTTTTTTTTAATCAAACTTGAACATATTTATCATGTTCTTAAAAAGAAAGGTTCTTTATTACATCTTTGGTTCCACAAAGAACTTTTTTTTCCCCTGTGGTTCCTTTTGGAACCTTTATTTTGATTTAAATGAAACATTCCAAAACTTATATGACTGCCTTTCTTCTGCAGAACACTTGCGCAGAATGTTCTTGTTCATACATGGAGAGATTACTCTTTAAAAATGCATGCCTTTTTATGTTCCTCTTTCTTTACTCGTACAGGTTTGCGTTGACCTACATTATAGGTCTAGAACGATCTGTGAACGATCCCTGTTCTATGCATCAAGAACCTTTAGTTTAGTACTTACCATCCAGAGAGAGCAAGGAGTCAAAGATCTTGCACTGCACCTGGCCTGTGCTCTGAGATGCACAGGACATCCACAGGCCTTCGTACAAGCCCACAGCCATGATGATGGCATCCCCTGCGTACGAGGACTGCTTCCATTGGGGCAGCACCGTAGTGGAGATGATGCCAATCCATCCACCCAGAGCGAGAAAATAGCCCAGAAGCTGAAACCCAGAGTTGGCCATAATTGTCCTTTTTAAACTTTCGCCTTCAGTTCAGTTCAGAATCAGACTGAGTTCAGTGAAGTTCCCCAGCCACCTGCAGTTCCCTCAAGAACGCCCAAAGAAATCCACCTCGCTCAGAGTCGAGATGCGCAGTCAAAGTCTGTCCGATTCTCGCCAACTCTTCAGTCACTCGATGTATCCCTTCGTCCGCTTCAGTATCTCTCATTTGGAGGCTTCCTGTGACATCCCTTGATTTGAGTCCCTCAAGTCTCCTCTTTGAAGGTACCCCACTTTTAGAGGCTGTGGAAAGAGCGTTCGGGGTGCCCTGGGTTGCCGTCAGGATGTGGTTGAGCGCTGCTTTACTGTCCGCATAGCTGTTCTTGTCACACACCAGTGCGTCTGGATGGGAAAAAAAAGAGGGAGAATACTTCACAGACAAAAAAAAGCCTTGACAGAGTGAATGCAATGGGGGGGTGGAGTGGCAGGCTCATGATTACTCTCTGATTGGTGGTTTAGTGAGGAGAAACGCCTCCTGAAAATAGTGCAGGAGGGACTAATTAAGCCCAGATGTCACTTGTGGAGTCAACTCGCAAAAAGTGGGACGCACTATACGCCGCAAAGCCCTAATTGCCTAAGATTCTCAAAGTGAGCAAGTGCATTCAAATCTTCACAGTCATACGTGGATTAAAGTTATTGCCCCAAGTGTCAGAAATGTGGCATCTGTTGGGTGAAGTTGTTTTCCCTTGTTTGAATGCGTTCCTGCATTGACCCTTGTGAAGCACTACAGAGGCGCATAAATCAGCGTTTTAAACTGTGCTCGTTTGAAAGCAAGTGTCACCCGCACACAAAAACTCTTGCTTCTGGTGGAGATTTAGGGGTTGGCCTGTGACAGCTCAGAGGATCTCCATGGGAACCCGCTTGGTTTAATCACCAAGTGAGGGAAACACACAGCGGGTCTGGCTTCATGGAATGGAGGCGCCTTTTGGGTCTGATCACGGAGGAGTTGAACAGATTGTGACAAAAGTACAAACTCAACTGTTACTTCAGCTACCAGTGTTGTTCCAACTAACACAGTTGATTTAATATTTCGCAATTCTGGCTTTTTTCTCACAATTCTGACTTTTTTCTCGCAATTGTGAATTTATATCTCACAATTATGATTTCTCACAGTTTCAAGTTTATATTTCACAATTCAGATTTTTTTCTTGCAAATGTAAGTTTATATCTCACAATTCTGACTCTTTTCTCTAGTTTTATATTCTTTTTTCTCACAATTTTTAGTTTATATTGAGGAATTCAGACTTTTTCTCACAATTCTGACTTTTTTCCTCACAATTTCAAGTTTATATTTCACAATTCAGACTTTTTTTTGCAATTGTAAGTTAATGTCTTGCAATTTTGCCTTTTTTCTCACAATTCTGTCTTTTTCTCGCAATTCATTTATTTTTCTCGCAATTGTGAATTCATATTTCACAATTCTGACTTTTTTTCTCACAATTTCAAGTTTATATTTCACAGTTCAGACTTTTCTTGCAATTGAGTTTATATCTAGCCGTTCAGACCTTTTCTCACAATTCTGACCTTTTTTTCGCAATTGTGAATTTATATCTCGCAATTATGATTTCTCACAGTTTCAAGTTTATATTTCACAATTCAGATTTTTTTCTTGCAATTGTAAGTTTATATCTCACAATTCTGACTTTTTTTCTCACAATTTCAAGTTTATATTTCACAGTTCAGACTTTTCTTGCAATTGAGTTTATATCTAGCCATTCAGACCTTTTCTCACAATTCTGACTTTTTTCTCGCAATTAAGATTTTATTTCTTACAATTCAGTCTTTTTCTAACAATTCTGAATTTTTTCTCACAATTTTAAGTTTACATTTCACAATCCAGACTTTTTTCTTGCAATTGTGAGTTAATATCTCGCAATTTGACTTTTTTCTTTTTTGTGAGATATAATTGCGAGTTTATATCTCACAATTCTTTTTTCTCGTGATTTCAAGTTTATATTTCACAATTCTGACTTTTTTCTCACAATTTCAAGTTTAAATTTCACAATTCTGACTTTTTCTTGCAATTTCAAGTTTATATCTCACAATTCTGACTTTTTTCTCACAATTTCAAGTTTAAATCTTACAATTTCAAGTTTAAATCTCACAGTTCTGACTTTTTTCTCGCAATTTCCAGTTTATGTCTCACAATTATGACTTTTTTTCTCGCAATTTCAAGTTTAAATCTCACAATTCTCATTTTTTTCTCGCAATTTCAAGTTTATATCTCAGAATTTTGACTTTTGACTTTTGTATCATAATTTCAAGTTTATTTTTGACAATTCAGACTTTTTTGTCACAATTGTGAGTTAATATCTCATAATTCTTTTGTCACAATTGTGTTTATATCTCACAGTTCAGATTTTTTTTCTCGCAATTTCATGTTTCTATTTCAGAGTTCAGACTTTTCTTGCAATTGTGAGTTTATTCAGTCTTTTTCGAACAATTCTGTCTTTTTTCTTGCAATTGTGTCTTTTTTTCCTCCCAATTTGGACTTTTTTTTCTTGCAATTACGAGTTATATCTTGGATTTATGATTTATGACATTTTTCGACGTTTTTCATTTTATGACGTTTTTATTTCACAATTCTGACTTTGTTTTTTTTTTCTCTCACAATTGCGAGTTTGTATCTCACAATTCTGACTTTTTTCTCACAGTTTTGACTACTTTTCTCAGAACTGGGAGATATAAACTTGCAATTGCAAATTATAAAATCCATTTCTGAGGAAAAAAAACTTTATATCTCACAATTCTGATAAAAAGTCAGAATTGTGGGTTTGTATCTCACAATATAAAAAGTATTATATAAATACATTTCATTTACCACTTGGATATTTTACATTGGTTTATTGCCATATAAAATGAACTACCACCACTACTACTACTACTACTTTTTTGGTTTGCAAGATCATTTCTCTTTTAAAAGCAAAAACTACAGAGTTCAAATATTGAGTGTCATATGAAACCATGGGTAGTCAGAGTAAAGTTTCTTGATAATGATAAAATATTTGCTGAAGTTTGTAGTTGCCTTGACTAGAATTTATTGACTAAATAAGCACAATTATTTACAGTTTTAGTTGTGATAACTAAAATATCTTAATGCATCATATTGCATTGATTTATTTACACTTTGTCAACATTTTTTTTTTTTTACAGATTGCTGACTGGTCAAGAGTCCACTGCCAAGTCTTGAATCAGTATAACAGCACACTTCTCCTCACATGATTTGAGGTATCTTTCATTGTCTGTAGCATGAATGGTGTGGGACGAGTTAAGCAGCAAATTTCAACACTTAATGTTAGCGGTTTCTTTAAAATTCCTAACATTACATATGAGCAATAGCAATAGTAATGTTTGCCTTATCAAGTACCACAAATAATAAAGTACATAGTGGAACGAGAAAGAACACAACGCACTGTCCTACATATTTGGCAAGCATGAAGCTACAGCTACAACAACAAAAACCCCACACACAAAAAAAAAAAATCTCCAGACCTCAAACTGCAATCAACTTTTGGAGCATTTTAAATGAGATAATTAATCTGGCGTCTAAGAACTTGTATACGGCCATTACACAAGGGCTGTGAACAAGGACTTATGAAAAACAAGTCATTATTTCATTGACCTCGGAGAGGTGGGGCAGTTCTGTGTTTTCCAAAACGTCTCATTAGGTTTCTCTTTGAAGCATCATCTCGAAACAGGATTAGCCCCCACGGTCCATCCCAACACAGAGTCAGGGGTCGAATACGCACTCTGGGGCCCCTGGGATTGGTGTTATTACAAGGAGAGGGGTTAATTATCTAGATAGCAATGAACCAGAGACCACAAGACTGGCCGATCCATTCCTTCTTTCCATTCATCCACAACCCCATCCCTCAATACAAGTCACACACATGCACAAAGATGAATTCATAATCCCAGCCCCCATCCCATGCAACGATCACCCCCAGGGTTGATGTTTACATTTGAGTGGGTCTCACTGAACTATGGAGCTCAGACAAACCCTTTTACAAACAGCTCATCAGGCCATCTCTCTGCATGGATTAAAATACCATGTAACCATGCTTGTATGCGCCTGCACAAAACCCACTGGGGGTAACAAGACAGATCCAACGTTTACGGCGGTCAGCGTGGGAGATAAATAGACAGATAGAAAGAGTAAATTATCTTGCTTACTTCATATTGTATCAGTGTGAATAATGTTGTTATTCTAATTTGCGTAGACCATGGAAACAGTCTGTTTCGCACATTGGAAACATTGGTGTGACAAATGGCATTGTGGGAAATTTTCATTTCATTTTATTTTATTTTCCCTGCATGCTATATATATTGCTTTGCTATATATACATATGGGGCCAAAAGTTTACATACAAACAGAATATGCTAAATGTTAATTTTTTCACCAAAATAAGAGGGATTGTACACAATGCATGTTATTTTTGATTTAGTACTGACCTGAATAAGATATTTCACATTAAAGATGTTTACATATAGTCCACAAGAGAAAATAATAGTTGAATTTATAAAAATGGCCCTGTTCAAAAGTTTACATACACTTGATTCTTAATACTGTGTTGTTACCTGAATGACCCACAGCTGTGTTTTTTTTTTTTTTTTTTTTTTGATAGTTGTTCATAAGTCCCTTGTTTGTCCTGAACAGTTAAACTGCCTGCTGTTCTTCAGGTCCCAAAACTTCTTTGGTTTTTCAGCATTTTTGTGTATTTGAACCCTTTCCCAAAATGACTGTATGATTTGAGATCCATCTTATCACACTAAGAACAACTGAGGGACTCATATGCAACTATTAAAGAAGGTTCACTGATGCTCCAGAAGGGAAAAAACATGCATTAAGAGCCTTTTGAAAACTTTTGAAATTTAAAGTTCAGGGTAAATTTAATTTACTTTGTTTTCTGGGAAACATATAAGTATCTTCTGTAGCTTCTGATGGGCAGTACTAAATGAAAACAAATATGATATTTAGGCAAAATAAGAAAATGTACACATTTTCATTCCGTTTAAAAGTTTACATCCCTGGCTCTAATGCATTATTTTTCTTCTGGAGCATCAGTGAGCGCTTAAACTTACTGTAATAGTTGCATATGAGTCCCTCAGTTGTCCTCAGTGTAAAAATATAGATCTCAAATTGATCATTGTTGGTCAAATTTTTTAAAATGTGATGTTTTTTTTTGTTGTTGTTGAAATAACTCTTTTTTCTTAGTTTTTTCTTAGCAGGTTTGTACATTAGGGTCGTATGTTACATCTAATGTTGTTAAATTAATGTTTATTGCATTATTTCATTTTAATGTGTGAATGACACTGTGCACCTTCTATATATGTTACTATTGAAAAGCTGATTGTGATGGGCATTGGTTCATCATGTGACTTTCTCATCACCATCTGGTTTTGGTGTTTATCAGTGTATTACAAAGGTATACAACTAATTTCAGTACTTCAGTTGGGTGGTACATTACCATTATATCAGTTAATGAAATTGCGGTATTTACCTGTAAATTTAAGTGAAAGCCGTAAAACGTTGAAACTCTGTTTTTTACAGTAAAATTTCAGCAACCACAACTGCTGGTTTTCTACTGTAAATTTTACAGATTTTTTTTTACAGTGTATGTAAGGAAAGGAAAGGAAAGGAAAGGAAATGTCTTTTATGTGAAATATCTTATTCAAGTCAGTGCTAAATAAAAACAACATGCTTTTTGTATGATCCCTCTTATTTTGGTAAAATAATTAACATTTTGCAGATTCTGCAAGGTGTATGTAAACTTTTGACCTTCGTTGTCCATTTAAAAATCTTTTCATGGCCTATACATGTTTTTATGCCAAATACATAGTAGCATGGCTTGAGTTGTTGCAATGCTGGAATATAATTTACTGTCTCTATGGCTTTTCAGGCCTAATGTTTAAAAGGCAAGATGTTCAAGGCACTCCAGTCATTGAGTACTTTTTTTCAAGAGTGTTCAAATATGGTGGTTAAAACAACATGGAGTACAACACTAGCCTTTTTCACTCTACAGTATGACAGGTAAGCGCTGTTTTGTCCCTTCTCCTCTCCAATTTCAGATTCAGACACAATCAACACTAGGTTTTGAGAGATTTTGTAAATTGAGAAAATACAGCTATAATTTCTTTCAACATTTACATGCTAAGCTAAAGGTAAAGACTAAATGGAAGTAGTGGAGACAAAAAAAACAGTGGAGAAACTGAAGTGGATTGTAGTGAAAGTCCCCCTCCTTCTCAGGCCCAAACTTCAGCGGCTTAGAAGCTCTCTGGGAAACTCTGACCATTGAAAAGACCATCTGGTCAAGTTCACTGCTGGCTAATTAGCGATGAGACATTCAAAGGGTTTTTCACCTCTGTAGACAGCAGACTTGTGTAGAAAAAAAAGAAAGTTACTTGCAGTTTTGGGGGGAATAAATTAGAGAAGAGGTGCACATATGACAGATTGTAAATGTGGTTATTATGTGAATGCAACAATATGCATAGAATTCTGTGTTTATTTCATTGCATTTAGGTTGAAATTCTAAACAAAGTATAATAGTGCAGGAAACTGCCAAGCTAATGTATTGCCAATATGGGGAAATTGGGTACAATACAGTGTTCAAATTAACCATCCCCTTTTAAAAAAGTTCAATCTGGCCTTGTGGATGGGGTAAATTCGCTCTAAATACCTACAACCGTAAAAGCATATTCAGAATGTAATTCTGTTTTTAAATGTGACCCGAAACTTTAGAATATTTTTTAACTTTAATCAAAGCTGGGATACACAAAACACTAGGCATCATAGACTATGTGTAATGGTTTAGTCATTCTGAATACAACAAACTCATACAGAAAAATTTGCCTCATTGCTAGGAGATGCATGACTAATGAAAACAATATGTGCTCTAAAATCAGCTCAAAATATTAAATATGTTTGATATCCTCTGACTAGATGGAATCTAAAAAACTCCTATTTCTGTCACATTTTTCAGCACTGGCTTCCCAAAATGTGCAGATTGGCTCTCAATTTCTGCAACTGGTGTCAGTATCTATGTTTCCATCACCCTGTTTTTATGCGCATTTTGAAGTATCACATGAGTGATGGAAAGGGTTTAAAGGATTAGTTCACTGATAATTCAGCCCCATGTCATTCAAGATGTTTGTCTTTTTTTCTTTCTTCAGTTAAAAAGGTTTTTGAGGAAAACATTCCAGGATTTTTCTCCATATAGTTGACTTTAATGGAAACCAACAGGTTAAAGGGACAAATTGCAGTTTCAAATAAGCTTCAAAAGGCTCTACTTAGGTTCTTACCTAGCAAAATGATATTATATTTTCTATAAAATATTACAAATGTATACACTTTTTAACCACAAATGCTCATCTTGCACTAGCTCTGCAATTATTTCGGTTCAAAATGATAGGGTAGGATGAAAAATGCCTTATTTTCTCTAACTTTAAAATAGTTTGTTGTTGTTTTACCTTTTTTTGTAAAGGCTGTTTGTAGGGCAGGTCTGATGTTTTGATGTTTATGCGGCAAAAAGGGAACAAAAAATACTATATATGAAGCGTGGCTTATCCGCTTTATCTATCTCAAAGTTCAAATGATTCTACTAATCGCCATCATTTACCATAGATTTACTGTAGTAGCATGTTATTGTGTCAGAAATTTGAGTATTTGTGTTGAATTTCATTATATACTATGTTATCTTTTAAAATGTTGACCTGTATTAAAGCTGTAGTGTTTATGCATTTAATACTAAATGCATTTAGACTACTGTTTTTCATACAAATACATATAAACCATATTACATTTTTACCATGGTATTAAGATGCTATATTTGTGGTTTCAACTGTGATTATCATGATATAAATGAATGCTACTATGGAAGACCAATGGATAATAATTAAGGGGGAAAAACTCAAAGTCAGAATAATTAAATTTCACCATATAAAAATGAAGTTGCTACAATTTTTACAGATGTTATTGATTTTGATAATGAACATAAATCTGCATCTGCATCCTAACTGAAGCTACTATTAAATGTGTATTTCTAAGAGAGAAAAAAAAACTGATATTAATATTATGAGGCAACACAAACCTTTTTCTTGATTTGAAACAATATTACTCATTAGAACATGTAGAACTAAAAAAAAGGAAAAATTGTTAAGGAAAAATGTCAGAGAATTCAAAACCGTGAAGTCAGGTTTGTCATGTTCTGACCATAAAAATAGTTTAAAACCACAATTAACCACAAATTTTTTTTTACAAATTTTACATTAGAGCAAAAATCTGCCTTTAAAGGATGAGTTCACTTTCAGAACAAAAATTTACAGATAATGCACTCACCCCCTTGTCATCCAAGATGTTCATGTCTTTCTTTCTTCAGTCGTAATTATGTTTTTGGAGGAAAACATTTCAGGATTTCTCTCTATATAATGGACTTCTATTGTGCCCCCAAGTTTTAACTTCCAAAATGCAGTTTAAATCCAGCTGCAAAGGGCTCTAAACGATCCCATCCAAGGAAAAATGGTTTTATCTAGCAAAACGATGGGTTATTTTCAAAACAAATTCACAGTTTATATACTTTTTAACTTCAAATGCTCGTCTTGTGCATGCAGAGACAAGACAAGACGAGCATTTGAGGTTAGAAAGTATATAAATTGTCAGTTTGTTTTGAAAATAACTGATCACTTTGCTAGATAAGGTCCTTTTTCCTCGGCTGGGATCATTTATTTGACACTTCTTCATCTTATGGGATTGTTTAGAGCCATTTGAAGCTGCATTTAAACTGCATTTTGGAAGTTCAAACTTGGGGGCACCATAGAAGTCCACTATATTGAGAGATTTCCTGAAATGTTTTCCTCAAAAACATAATTTCCTTACGACTGAAGAACATCTCGGATGACAAGGGAGTGGGTACGTTATCTGTAAATTTTTATTCTGAAAGTGAACTCATCTTTTAAACTTAAAATAAATGCATTTGCTGAATAAATTCCTCATTGCGCATCAAAAATATCATGTGACTTTGCAAGATGGGATTGGATCTGCAAAATCAGTATTTCTGTATAATTGCCTCTCTGAACTGTCTTACACGATATTGTGTTTTGTCTGCTCACTCTGAGGCGCAAGTAGTTTATTATATATAAAACTTTGTGATATTTAATGCCTGTTTGTAAGGAAGTGTGATTTTGTTCTCTTTGACTCATTGGATAGAATTGATTTTCATTCTAAATGTTACATTTGCAACTTTGGAAACCTAACCTAATGACTCCAGACTGATATTTAGGGCAAAATATCTGAGCAAAAGTACAAAAATTGTAGGCTGTTCCAGCTTTAAGATGCTCATTTTGTGCAAACAGTCTGCAAATCACATGACTTAGTGTCTACTACACAGGAAACTGGTTAATGAGGTTGATGAACTAAACAAATTAGGGCGTTATCAAATTGTAAAGTGTACTCAGCTGCTGTGGTTAGAAGGGTGGGAATTCTGCAATGCAATCTGATTTGAAAATCTAATTTAATTTTGCACAAGGAGGAAAACAATATGCCAGGTTGTCCTGGATGTGTTGAGCTAAAACAGTACATTTTGACATTGAGCTGTCAGTGTGTTTCTAGACAACAAGACAAAAGTGGTACTAAGAGTGTTTCCTTTTCAAAAAAGCCAGCTGTCAAGACAGTGATGTCTGTAGTGATTTGAAGTTGTCAGTTTGAGTAAAGGTAGTAAAACTGGCCGAAATCAAAAGCGCTTTATGATGGGAACTGCTGTACTGGAAACAATTGTCAATGAAGCTTTAACAGTGTTATTGAAAAGAGGAAAGGAAGTTTCGAGCGTGATCAAAGAGGCCGTCTCATGTGACAACGCCTTTTCTCATCATCCTTCCGAAACCCATATGTGGCTGAACGGCCCGTTTCTAGATTTGCCGTCACCATACGCCGAGCACCAAATCAGTGCCTGCGTTAAAGAAGGTGGTCCGTTTTTCCACTCCTCTTTTTCCAGGCCCTTATAACACTAAGCTGAGCTTACAAGTCAGCTGACACGATCAAAGATACCAAGTCATATTCCAGCTAACGAGACCCGAGTGTTCCCGATGCATGGAAGAGACCTCCCAGAGGACGGGGACTTGCTCCGTGCGCTCCGACATGGGAAAGGACCGACTTTTGTGGCCCGAGTCCCATTACCGCTCCCATAATTGCTTTTTCCATTGTCGTCTCCCACTCTTCCTCCTTTTGCCTTTATTGTACGCATACAGCTAAGGAAGCCTCTTGCATTCATCCCAGTCGGATAGAGAGATCTTTTCTTTCAACCCCCCTTCCATAATGTACATTTTGAGCGTGCTTGTCAAGACATCAGAGTGCACTCGACGGCAGCGACGTCTAGAAAGGAACGAGAACAACAGGGGTCCCACTTATTTGGCTATGCACTTATCTTGGTCCGGATGAGCTCTTTGTTGCCTATGCCCCCTGAATTGCCTCTTCCACCTGACCGACAGAAAAACATCAGGCTGGAGTGGTGCCTATAGAAAGTTCTGCTCGAGAGTTTCCACCTGGGCTGGACGGATGGAGGGAGGGAGAGAGGGAGAGAGTAGCCAACATCAACATGCCCTCGAGCCCTGGGGCAGAGCAGCTGAGTTGGACGCAGGGGCTTGAAAATGGGGGATTAGAAGGGGAATGTGTTGGGCTAATCCACCATTATGCGGCGGCCCTCAGGTCTTTAGTGACCTCAGAGAGTATAAGGGCATTCTGCCGCCCGGAGAAAAGCAGAATACTGTCCGAGCAGTGTCTAATGCAGGGTAGAATTTCATTTATCCTTCATTTCAGCCTGTAAGTCAGGACAAGTGATGCTCAACCTAGATGTGACCTGGTGTATCCATGACAGCCCAACATCTTTATCTGACAGATCTGCAACCGGCAAAGACGACCCATGAGAAATTGCTAATTCTGTCCTTTATACACTTTATGCTTCCATTAACTCTTTCTCCACCACTAACAGAATTTTCCATCATTCACGAGCAGTGCTGGGGGTAACACTTTACAAGTAACTTAAGTTATGTAATAATATTACTTTTTTCAAGTAACTAGTAAAGTAACGCATTACTTTTTCATTTCCAAGGAAGTTACTTTTTCAAAAAGTAACGCCAGTTACCTTTTGTTTTCTTATGTATTTAATCCCATTTTATTAACCAATGTCTTTGCTGCTGACCTTTGTTGATCCAGTTTAACCATACACTGCAAAAATACTTTTCTTACTTAGATTTTTTGTCTTGATTCCAGCCAAAATATCCAAAAATTCTTAAGTCAAAAAGGATTTTTAGACAAGTAAAAATTATTGTCTTGTTTTCAGAAAAAAACAAGTTAAAATTAAGTGAGTTTTTGCATAGAACAAGCAAAATAATCTGCCAATGGGGTAAGCAAAAAAATCTCAAGAAACATGACAATATTTTTTACTTGTCTAGAAAATCCTCCTTGATTTAATAATAATAATAAACTTTATTTTATAAAGCGCCTTTAAAAGCATCTTCTCAAAGTGCTGTACACAATGTAAACAGAGAATAAAATAAAAAAGTAAAACATACTGCAAGTTTTTAAAAAATGTGTCTTAAGTTGAGCTTTAAAACTATCATAATTCTGAACTTCCCTAAGTTCAGAAGGCAGAGAATTCCAAAGGACAGCATAGAAAGAGAAAGCTTTGTCACCCATAGATCATAAACGAGTTTGAGGAACAACCAACAGGTTTGATTGAGAGGAGCGCAATCTATGGCTTGGAGTGTATGGATACAATTCTGTAAGATAATGAGATGCCAGGCCGTGTAATGCTTTAAAAGTAAGCATCATAATTTTAAAATCCACTCTAAACCTAACAGGGAGCCAGTGCAAGGATTCTAACACTGGAGTAATATGACTGCCAAACTTAGTCCCAGTTAGGATCCTGGCGGCTGAATTTTGTACATATTGCAACTTATTAAGTGTAGATTTATTTGCTCCAGCTAAAAGGCCGTTACAGTAATCTAACCGTGAGATGACAAAGGAGTTAACCAGCTTTTCTGCAACTGTGAAATTTAACATTGGGCACAATCTAGCAATATTTCTAAGGTGGAAAAAAGTTTTAACAGTGCTCTGGACAAAAGAACCAAAAGACAAATTAGCAAATTATCAAAAATAACTCTAAGGCTCTACACTCAACTCTAGACCTCCAAAACAGAGCCATCCAAAGTCAGAGAGAGATGGCCAGCTTTAGAGATTTGTTGATAGGTACCAATAAGCATAACTTCAGTTTTACCACCATTCAGACACAAGAAATTTAAGAATTTTTAGAATTTTTTGATATTTTGACTGGAAACAAGATAAAAAAAAGTAAGAAAAGCATTTTTTGTGTTGCACTATTAAGCAAAACTTACTTTAGATTAACTAATATTTGTGCTTAATTTATCTAATTGCTGAAGAGTGTTGAACTTCCTTTTCCTACAGTTTTTCTGTACAGACGTGAATTTACTTTTCCTCCAGCCTTAGGCTTATTCACTTCATTTTGGCATGAAAGGGCTTACATTTGCTAAGAATCAAACTTTTTTATATTAACAACCAACAAGCAAGCCCTGCCCAGATTTAAAAAGTAACGCAAAAGTAATGTAACGCATTACTTTCCATAAAAAAGTAACTAAGTTACGTAATTAGTTACTTTTTTAGGGAGTAACGCAATATTGTAATGCATTACTTTTAAAAGTAACTTTTCCCAACACTGTTTACGAGACTGTTCCCGTCATTGAGGGAAATTGAAGGCTTTGTGAAAACAAAATGCAAAAAAAAATAAAATGTTGGCAGTGGCAAATGCTGATGGGGAAAGAGTTAAGAACCTGTAAAGGTATAGGTCTCCCAAAAATTTAAATTCTGTCATTAATTAATCACACTCATGTGGGACAACAACTAAATTGGGGAAAACTAAATTGGGGACAAACAATTTATTAATTTAGAACTATTGATTAATTTCCTCAAACTAAAATTGTTTAAAGTTTCTTTTGAATTATTGATATATTACTTTCCCATTTGATACTGTAAAGTTGCTTTGACACAATTTGTATATAAATAAAGCTGACTTGAATTGACTTGACTTTCCAAACCCGTAAGACCTTTGTTCATCTTCGGAGCACAAATTAAGATACTTTTGATGAAATCCAAAAACTATCGGAATCAGAATGAGCTTTATTGGCAGGTATGTTTGCACATACTAGGAATTTGTTGTAGTGACAGAAGATACACAGTGCAACAGAGTGACAGTGATAAGACAAGACACAGATAATAAAAGAGAACAATATACAAATATACAGACAATGCGCAAAATAGCAACAATTTACTATGTACAAGTATGTTAGGTGCAAATTAGAAATGTAAATAAGTATGTGTGTTAAATGAATAAGTGAATAAGTGGCTGTATAATAGTGTTATGTGTCCCACGTTTATAGTCAAGTGTTCATGAGATGGATCACCTGAGGAAAGAAACTGTTCTTGTGCCTGGTTGTTCTGGTGCTCAGGGCTCTGATGGCAACAGTTCAAAGAGGGAGTATACTGGAAGTGAGGGGTCCGGAGTGATTTTACCAGCCCTTTTGCACACTTTGGATAAGTACAGGTCTTGGAAAGTGGGGAGGGTTGTACCAATGATTTGCTCAGCAGTCTGGACTTTCCTATATAATCTTCTGAGATCAGAAATGGTAGCTGAGCTGAACCAGACAGTAACTGAAGTGCATAGGACGGATTCAATGATGGCAGAGTAGAATACATAGAAAGCAACACAACCACGTTTCAAGGTCCAGAAGGTAGTTAGGATAGTTAGGATTGATAAAATAGTCCATGTCCAAGTCCATGAAGAATAAAGTCATCATTTTAGTTTTTATGGTGCACAAAATGTATTCTTGTAGCTTCATAAAATTAGAGTTGAATGACTGATGGACTATTTTATTGATATCCTTACTACCTTTCTAGGCCTTGAACATGCTGTCTATGCAGGATCATAAAGCTATCGGATTTCATCAACAATATCTTAATTTGTGTTCTGAAGATGAACGAAGGTCTTACCAGTTTTGGAACGAAATGAGGATGAGTAATTAATGACAGAATTTTCATTTTTTGGTGAACTGTCTCTTTAAGAACCTTAAACATCCATGGAACCTTTCAACTGCATAAAAGTGGAAAAAGGATCTAATTTTCTTCGCACAAAAAGGTTCTTCTACTGTAAGAACTGCTCTTTGGGAAATCAAAATGGTTCCTCTATGGCATCTCTGTGAAAATCTGAGGTAACGTTGACTAAAGTGGGACCTTTTTGCTTTACCTAAATTACTGTTTTGTTAATTAACGGGTTAGTTCACCCAGAAATTAAAATCAGCCCATTATTTACTCGCACTCAAGGCATCCTAGGTGTATATGACTACATTGTAAAAACAAAAAAACACAATTTAAGTCAACTTAAAATAATTTGTTACCCTGCTGCCCTAAAATTTTAAGTTCAGTCAGAAATGTTAAGTTGTACTAAGTGACAACTTAGATATTCGAGTTGACTTAACAAAGAAAAAAGTTTGTTAAACTTAATAGCTGCCTTACAATTTTAAGTTGAACCAACTCAAATATCTGTAATCAAAACATAACATTTCAAGTTGACTAAACTTTTTTCAAGTTCACTGAACTTAAAATATTAAGGCAGCCAGGTAACAAATTATTTTAAATTGACTCAAATAGTTTTTTACAGTGTACCTTCCACTTCCTTCCAGTTGCAGTTATATTAAAAATTGGATGACGTATGACGTCACTGGAGAGATCAAAACAATGGTCACAAATTAGAAGAAAAATGTCAGAGGATTTTGATATAAGCCAAGAGGACACTGGTTTCCCTTTGCTAAAGTCAGGAAACTTTGCTTCCTTTGCTCCTGTAAACAAACATTGGTTTTCACGTTCGGAGTTGCTTCCGTGTACATCTGTTAGCGTAAGCTATCTTAAAATGGTTAATATGTTTTAAATATGGATATTTTTCTTACAAAAACACATTGATTCGCCACAGGAGGCCTTTATTAAACCCCTGGAGCCATGTGAGGCACTTTTTATTATGGATGGATGCGCTTTATTGGACTTGTTTTGGACTGTTGAAGGGAAACTTTCAACTTTTCAACATTACCATTATAAAGCTTGAAGGAATCAGAGCAATTTTTAAAATAACTCGATTGCATTTGTCTGAAAGAAGGAAGTCATGTACACCTAGGGTGCCTTGAGGCTGAGTAAATAATGGGCTAATTTACATTTTTTAACTAACCCGTTAATTTCTGAATGCTAACGCAAAGACACCATGAAGTCCTCTTATCACAGATTGCTGCTTCTTGTAGACCGCGTAAAGTCAAGTCATTCGCTCCTCGAGCCAGAAAGGATGAGCTTTATGGTTCCCCCCAAGCACAATCGCACTGACTTGGAGCCTGTCCCAGGCCGGCACCGGAATGATCCAAGTCTTAGGGGAAATAAGACGACAGTTCATTGCAGTAACCACTGAAGTCATCATTCAGGCATCCATCAAAATCCATCAACAATGCCACCCTCTGTCTTCATTTACACAATATTTGGTTAAGATTTTAAGTAACTTGGTTAAAGAGATGAGAATACTTTTATGTGTATTTATGAGTCTAGCGTATGTGAGCTGTCAGGGTTTAGGGCTGTATTTTACAGAAGCCATACAGGCCTTTTCTGTCTTCGTAATGATCTTGACTTAATGTTCTTGTGGTTACTACATAACAGTTGTGTTTATGATCATGCCTTGGTTTTCTCTTGATGTCATCATAAAGATGTTTATTTGATCTTTATTTGGTCTGAAGATCAAAAAGCCATTAAGTATTGCCGCATCATTTGCTAAATTGTTTTCTTTATTACGTTTTAAATAGTTTGTGAGAAACGGTAAGTGAACGGAAGAAAATTGTCAAGATTAAACTAAAACTTTTTTTATGCAAAGATCATGATATTATAGTTGAAAAATAAATGTATTAGTAATATTAAAACTTTTTCTGTTGCAAGTTAAAGGGATAATTCACCCAAAAATGAAAATTACCCCATGATTTACTCACCTCCCCAAGCCATCCTAGGTATATATGACTTTGTTCATATATCTATCTATCTATCTACCTATCTATCTGTCTATCTATCTATCTATCTATCTATCTATCTAATCTGTATATATATATATATATTTACATTTATAATTTAATTATATTTAAAAAATCTTCTAAGCTTTATAATGGAAGTGAATGGGTGTTTTTGAAGTCCAATAAAGTGCATCCATCCATCATAAGAAGTACTCCACACGGATCTAGTGGTTAAAAATGGCCTTCTGATCTGAATCGATGCATTTGTGTAAGAAAAATATCAGTATTTACAACTTTTAATCTCTAGCTTCTGCGAACACGTTTTTACACAAATGCACCAATTCACTTCACAAAGCCTTTTTTATTAAACCCCCCAGAGTTGTGTGGAGCACTTTTTATGATGGATGGATGCACTTCTCAACAGCCATTCACAAGCTTGGAAGAGCCAGGACATTTTTTAATATAGCCCCAATTGTATTCGTCTGAAAGAAGGAAGTCATATACAGTAGGCAACATTTGAAGTGGATCAAAACAGTTTATCAAAGTTGTCCTAAGACAAGAATGGGCTTTGTTTTGGTTTTAGGACAACTTTGATGAAAGGTTTTGATCCACTTCAATTGTTGACCATATTTGACCAAATAGCAATATAGATTTCTAATGCCTATATCCACATCCACATTCATATAGAATTAAATTAATGCCAGTAATATCCAACTGCTTTGATTGTGGCGCATCCAGTCAGATTCCCGAATAGCAAATTAAGTTTACAAATTGACCTTGAAATGTCACAGTAATGTAGTCTTTCTATGTTGAAATAGATAAAGAAAACCTATGGATGGACACCTTTGACATTTGTTACTCAAATTGTTTCATTTTCATAACTTGCATAGTTTTATTTCATTCATTGAATATTATTCCAGAACAAAAATGAACAGATCATTTACTCACCCCCTTTTCTTCCAAGATGTTCATTGCTTTCTTTCTTCAGTCATAAAGAAATTGTTTTTTGAGGAAAATATTTCAGGATTTCTCTCCATATAGTGGACTTCTATGGTGCCTGTGAGTTTGAACTTCCAAAATGCAGTTTAAATGCAGCTTCTAAATGATCCCAGCCGAGGAAGAAGGGTCTTATCTAGCAAAACAATTGGCTATTTTCTAAAATAAAAATAATAATTTATATACATATTAACCTGAAATGCTCGTCTTGTCTAGCTCCGTGTGTACTCTGTCTATTCCAGCTAGGGTAGATTGAAAAACTCACTTCAAAATCGTCCTACATCGATGTTTTACCTTTTTTTTGTAAAGGACGATCTTGAAAGTTTGATCTTCTTTGCACATTCACTTTTTAAACACTGCAGCAATGTAGAATGATTTTGAAGTGAGATGGGAGTTTTTTAATCTACCCTAGCTGTCTTGAACCGGAATACACAGAGCACACACAGAGCTAGATAACCCTGCTGAAAAAAAACTAAAACCAGCCTAAGCTGGTTGGTTGGTTTTAGCTGGTCAGCAAGCTGGTTTTAGAGGGGTTTTGGCCACTTCCTTGGATGGTCAGGCTGGGAGACCAGCTGAAATGATCCTATTTCAATTGAAGGATTGAAATCAGTTTTGCGACGACAATTGATCTGAGCAAACCAGACAGAGCAGAGAACATAGCGTTCAATAAAAGCAAATTTTAGCTGTTTTTTCAGCAGGGAAGACACTAGATAAGCCCGTTCTTACTCGGCTGGGATCGTTTAGAGCCTTTGAAGCTGCATTTAAACTGTATTTTGGAAGTTCAAACTCGTGGGCACCATTCCTGCAGTTTTTCCTCAAAAAACTATTTCGTTACGACTGAAGAAAAATAGACATGAACATCTTGGATGACAAGGGGGTGAGTAAATTATCTGTAAATTTTTGTTCCGGAAGTGAACTTCTCCTTTAAATCTTGCTAATGTGTTTAGATTCAGTGCATTGCAACTGATTAACACTCTTGACAGAAATATTAGTAAAGTGTTGTGATGATAATGAAAAGGATCAAATTTGTGTCTAACGTTTGTCCTGCTGCTCTATATCCTCATGGAAACTTTGGCTGATTCCATGTCAGGTCCTGTTAGCCTGCTGTTTTTTCGGCCACCTTTTCAAGCCGTAGAGTTGGAATTAATTTCGTCAGGACGCGTCCTGCTGCGTCCGGCTAAATCCTGCCCTGGGAGAGACGTGCTGAATCTGTCTCCCTGGAAACCACTAATGGATACTTTCAACCTCTTCACTTTCATCTAACGTTTCTTCTGCGACTAGAGAGAAAACAAGAGGAACACTGCCTATTTAGCCTCAACTGACACTTCTCTCAAAGGGCACATCAGTGACTTCTCAGAATTGGTCTTTCACAATTCTTTCACTTTTACTCCTCTGTTTACAACAAGGAGCAGTTCACAGCAGATTACCGTATTATGAGACCTGGTTTTGACATTTACCGCAGTGCCCTGTATCTCACCTGTAAAAATGTAAGATGCCAGCACTCAACTAATCACCTTTTTTATTCACCGAAGGTTCCTGTAATTTCACTGATATTGTGCATACACACTACCAGTCAAAAGTTATTTTTTTGTAAAGAAGTCTCTTTTGTGCACCAAGCCTGTATTTGATCCAAAGTACAGCAAAAACAGTCAAATTTTGACTTAAACAACTGTTTTAATGCAGAATCAAATTGTTAATCGAATCGCATTGAATTTGATTGTGAATCGTCTCGAATCAAATCATTCTGAATTTGCAAAAACCGTTCTTGAGTCAAATCGAAACACTATAAAACATGATTCTAATCGATTCACTGTTTACCCAAAGAGTCACAGCCCCAATATATAGCTATAATACACTCCATTCTCGGACACAAGAACATAATACCTTCATAAAAATCATGTCCAATCCTACCAGCCTTATTATTCAAGACTCCCTAAAGACCTGATTGTCCAGGCAACCCAATGACTATTTGATTCTAAAAATATGTAGTCCTGCACATACTTGTTAGTGAAAAAGACAGGTTGCTTAGTAGATTTGCCCCTCTGTGTCCCGTAAGGTTCAGGGGCGATTGCCGTTATAAACATCTGATAATAGACTAAGACAAAAGATCTTGTATGGACACAACAGAGCATGTTTCACACCGCTTGGTACGGAGCGCAGATTACTTTTAAATAAAAAGCCATATATACATGTAATACTGTATTGTACGGCAGTCACGGCATTAAGGCTTTGCTTTTCTTTTCCATCCGAACAATAGCCAGCCACATACAGCACAATCCCTAAAGCAGACAATGTGGTCTGTGTCTCCCAGAGTTCGTATGACACGGCGGGCAGCCCCACACAAAGACGGCATACAGCGAAGACACGCACGCAAGAAAAGCACCGTAAATGCGCCATCAAACATGCAAACTTCATGCCACAGTTTCTCCGTGAACATCTCTACATAAATAAATAATTTTAGTGTAGATAGTAATGTGCGTCACACTTTGAACTGACCAGTAATGATGCAAATTACCCCGGCCCTTATGCATACAAGTCAGTGTCCTCGTGTAAGAGGTCAGATGGACACATGTGGGGTGAGCAGATGACAAAAGAAAACATGCAACATTACAAAAAGTGCTTCCAAAGCCATTACCATGGAACTCTGAATTATTTTGCATTTGTTTTACATCTCATCAGCTCAAACAAAAGACAATGGATGTGTGGTAACAGTAAAGGTCTGCACCAAGCATCCCAACACCAGCAATCAAAACACTGCAAACTCCTAAGGTATGTAAAATCCAGTGTTGAGGGAAGTTACTTTTAATAGTAATGCGTTACAATATTGCGTTACTCCGTAAAAAAGTAACTAATTACGTTACTTAGTTACTTTTAATGGAAAGTAATGCTGTTACATTACTTTGCGTTACTTTTTAAATCTGGGTAGGGCTTGCTTGTTTATTTTTAATTTAAAAATGTTTGATTCTTAGCAAATGTAAAAGCCCTTTCACACCAAAATGAAATGAAGTGAATAAGCCTAAGGCTGAAGGAAATTAAATTGTCGTCTGTACAGTAGAACTGTAGGAAAAGAAAGTTCAACACTCTTCAGCAATGAGAAAAAAAGCACAAATGTTAGTTAATATAAAGTAAGGTTTGCTTATTAGTACACTGCAAAAAAAATGCTTTTATACTTAGATTTTTTGTCTTGTTTCCAGCCATAATATATCTAAAAATTCTTAAGAAGGATTTTCTAGACAAGTCCAAATTAAGTGTGCAAAATAATCTTGTTTTCTGTTTGAAATAAGTTTTTTTTTTTTTTTTTTTTGCTTACCCCTTGCAGATTATATTGCTTGTTCTAAGCAAAACAACATGTCCTCCAATTTATACGACCGACTAAAGTCGTTTTCACAAATCCTCAAATACGTCTCTGTAAAGAGTATTCAACATTTGCTTCCTTATCAGTAACAGGTATCTAACTCAACCTTAGCATTATGTGTAGGTCAATTAGTAGCGCGTTGCACTGCGGAGTGGTATAATCATATGAACACAGATTCGATTCCAGAGAACGCATATGTTTTCATTGTATGTTTTTTTTTTTTAAATATGCACTAGAAATCATGATTTTGCACTATTTCTGTAAGGGGTAGGTTTAGGGTAGGGTTAGGTGTGGTCATATATACGAATTACACCTAGTAAAACACGTTTAAATTACCCTGAAATCGTATAAAAACTCATACGTCATTCGATGACGTCAGATCCAACGCGACACTGTCATTATTTTTACGACCGCTAGAGGGCGCTTAACTTTAAAACGTAAGAATGGATCGTATTTGGTCGATTCAAAAACGTACAACTGGGTCGTATTTTCTTTGAGGACAGTCAAGGTCAGCAGCAAAGTCATTGGTTAATAAAAGGGGAATAAATACATCAAAAACACAAAAAGTAACAGATATTTTCTTGTAAATGAAAAAGTAATGCATTACTTTACTAGTTACTTGAAAAGTAATATTATTATGTAATTGTTTTACTTGTAATGCGTTACCCCCAGCACTGGTAAAATCAGATGTATTTCATAACATGTATGCATGAAGTCAGAAGTGTGTGGTCATTGCTATAATGGCTTTTTGCCATTTTCAGGATGGCTTCCTCTGGTGTCTTTATTGCTGCCAATAAATGCTGTTACTCAATCCTACCGACAAGACCATCTCCAGTATTGTAGACAAACCCTTGACAATGATGTACCGAAGTATGTATTTCAGTTCTAGTTTCTTGCCTTAAAGCATACTAAGTAGTGCATATTTTGTGTGCATACATTGCATGCAGCTTCCAGTGACAAAAGTAAAAAAATAAAATGTAAAAGATTCATATAGGCTGCGACAGAATGAACATATTTACCGATGTGCAAGGGGAAATGCAATGGGGTGAAAAGGTACTGATGTGTATAGGTAATATGAATAAATAGAAGTTACATAAGAGTTACTTTTTTGAACAGTAAGAATTTTCATGTTTTTAGCCTGCATTTATTTAAACCAAAGTACAGCAAAAACAGTAAAATCTTGACATATTTTTACCATTTAAAATAACTGTTTTCTATTTGAATATTTTTTTAAAATGTAATTTATTCCTGTGATTTCATAGCTGAATTTTTAGCATCATTACTCCAGTCACATCATTACTACTCTGATCAGAGTAGATTTTTTTCAGGTTTCTTTGGTGATTAGAAAGTTTAGAAGAACAGCATTTATCTGAAATAGAGATCTTTGGTAATATTTAGGGCTGTCAAATGATTAATCGTGATTAATCGCATCCAAAATAAAAGTTTATGTTTACATACTATATGCGTGTTTACTCTGTATATTCATTGTGTATATATAAAAACACACACATACATGTATATAATTAAAAACACATTTATATGTATATATATTTACACCTGTATACAATTTAGATTATAAATAAATATTAATCTTTTAATATATATATATATATATATATATATATATATTAATATTTTATATATAAATCTAAAATATTTTTCCTGAATATATACATGAATGTGCTTGTATTTATATATACACAATAAATATACACAGTACACCGACATATAGTGTGTAAACATAAACTTTTATTTTGGATGTGATTAATCGTGATTAATCGTTTGACAGCCCTAGTAATATTATAAATGTCTTTATCATCACTTTTGATCAATTTAAAGCATCCTTGCTAAATGAAGTATTATAAGTATTTAACTAAGTATTCATTTCTGTCATTTCTTTCACAAAAAAGTAAATAATAATACTGACTTCAAGCTTTTGAATGGTATAGTGTATAATGTTAATAATAATAATGTTTCTTGAACAGCAAATCAGCATATTAGAATGATTTCTGAAGGATCATGTGACACTGAAGACTGGAGTAATGATGCTGAAAATTCAGCTTTAATCACAGGAATAAATTACATTTTAAAATATATTCAAATAGAAAGCAGTTATTTTAAATAGTAAAAATATATCTGTGTTTTGGATCAAATAAATGCAGGTTTGGTGAGCAGAAGAGACTTCATTCAGTACAAATGTTTTAAAGGAGTGTCTTATGCTTATCAAGGCTGCATTTTTTGATCAAAAATACAGAAAAAAACATTCATATTGCAAAATATTGTTGCAATTTAAAAAATCCGTTTTCTATTTGAATATTTATTTAAATGTAATTCATTCCTGTGATGCAAAGCTGAATTTTCAGCAATACTTCAGTGTCACATGATCCTTCAGAAATCATTCTAATATGCAAAAGTTCAAAAGTTTGGGGTCAGAGCTTCCTTTTTTTTTTTGAAAGAAATTAATAATTTTATTCAGCAAGAGTGTGTGTTGAAAAATTATAATAAAGACTTACACTGTTAGAAAAGATTTATATTTTGAAAAAATGCTGTTCTTTATATTTAGATACTTTGCTATAGAGCAATAAGGCCAACTTATAAACTATCTTGACCATCTTAAGCTGCAGAAACTTTGACCAAGGTCCACAACGGCTTGTAGTCTCTAAATGTTTCTCAACCCAAACCAGCTCACACCAGCTAAAAACTATGTAATCATGTTCCAATGCACAGTCATCACCTTTATAGCACACGTAAACACTGAAATACACAACAACATGTAATCTTTCTTCAATATAAATAACTCATACTGACACGAACATCATTAAACTGGAAACACACTGGTATTGAAACCATTTTCATTCACAAATTACACTAAAAACGTTGCTGCAATTAGTTATAAATACCAAACTAAACTTCTAAGTCAAACATGAACACTTAATGCATTATTTTTTATTGCAGTGTTGAAGTTTAAGTTGTGTTAACCAATCACAGAAATCATTTGCACAGTGTTTTTACAAAGAAACTGCGAGATTTTAGAATTTAGAAGTAGACTGAATTGTATTTTTTTACTACTGTAATCATTTAATTAACTACAAAAATCAATTTGTACAGTGTATACACTGGTGTTTCTGACATCTGAAGTGTTAAACTGATATTAAAATATTATAATAAAGACTTATACTGTTAGAAACTATTTCTATTTTCAATAAATGCTGTTCTTTATATTTAGATACTTCGCTATAGAGCAATAAGACCAACTTAGATTAGAAGAAAAATATATATATCTTGACCATCTTAAGCTGCACGAACCTGTTTTTCAGCAGAAACCTTGACCAAGGTCCACAACGGCTTGTAGTCTGTAGATGGTCATCAACCCAAACCAGCTCACACCAGCTAAACCAGGTAATCCCAGTGCACAGTCATCACCTTTATAGCACACGTAAACACTGAAATACACAACAACAATAAGATAACTCATATTGACATCATTAAACTGGAAAAACACTGATATTGAAACCATTTTCATTCATAAATTACACTAAAAATGTTGCTGCAATTAGTTATAACAACTTAGAACTTGTTGAGAATAGCCAACTAAACTTCTAAGTCAAACATGAACACCTAATGCACTATTTTTTATAGTAATGTTGAAGTTTAAGTTGTGTTAACCAATCACTGAAATCATTTGCACAGTGTTTTTACAAAGAAACGGCGAGATTTTAGAATTGGGAAGTAGACTGAATTGAATTTTTTTACTACTGTAATCATTTAATTAACTACAAAAATCAATTTGTACAGTGTATACACTGGTGTTTCTGACATCTAAAGTGAAACTAAACCTTGTTTTGTTGTTATTTGTTTCTGGAACACCCTTGGTCATAGTTAAAATATATATATTTAAAAAAAAAAAAAAAAAAAACTCTAGGGGTAATTGATACTGTGCTTAAATATGTTTTTTTCCAGCCAGCATAACAGGCCCTTCAAGTAACATTTTGACTGTAAGAGTCATTGTCCCCATCAGTCCCTGGCATTCTGCTCATGGCTAGTTCTGCCCACTCCTCAGCAGTGGGAGGCACACAAGAGGAACTGTTTGTGCCGCTAACAAGGGGAGGTAAAGACACACAAGGGGTCTCATTGCAGCTGCCACAGGTCACCTTTCACGTTCACCTCCACTATTCAACTGCCAGCGTGCTCCAGGTGGACTATTCAGTGCCTCTTTGCAAGCTGTGGCCTAATAAGAGCAAAACACGTTAGAATGGATTGAAACAGTCGCTCTTATGCTGTAAAACTTTGTGCACTGCGCGTTATATAAATGCAAATGCTAAAATGTCAACAAATAACCCTGGACTGCGGTGACCAGCGAGAACATGGTGTTAAAGCTTAGCGTTTCCTCAAAAGATAATGAGTTAACCACCAAAACAATGGGGTTTGGTTCGCTAGCCAATTCCTCGCCACAAAATTTGGACATTGTTTACTGGTTAGCATGGAAATGCTAAGTATGCTAAACAGCCATTTCTAAAATAGTGCAAAAAAACAAGTGCACAGTGTCCTAGAAAGTTGTCACTATTTGTTTAACGTGATTTGATGCTATTAATAATAACATTTAATAGATGAAGTGACGTCTTAATTTTAGAAAGCACATTATACAAAAATTTGCATATGAGTCAAGATTGTCAATATTTTTAAAGGCTGTAAAAGTACACTAACACATGGATAACCTTAAAACTACCAAGATTTGACTCCAACACCATCGACTCACTGGATTCCTATGGAAATAGCTGTTTAAAGTCATTTTTGCAGCAGCTGTCAGTATTTATAGTAGTAATGTTATACATTTAGACTTTGTTAGATATAAAAAGTTGTCTTTTTGATGAATGGACTGTCTAATGATGCAGTACAATCGCTAGACTGATGTTATTTGAATAAGAGAAAAATCCATACATGCACGATTATTCCACAGAGTGATTTTTTTTTTTCTTCAGTCAGTTAATAAAAGGACTCAGCAGTAAACGACTTTCTCGAGCAGATGGAAGAGGAGACTCTTTAAGGGGTAATTGTAGGTGTGCTAAAGACAGCTTTGAATATAATAGCCAATGCAGTTGTCCTGAAAATTGCATTGGGTGGACCAGGCATGAAGAAGAACAAACAAAATACTTAAAATAGAGGAAAAAATTGTGAATGGCCATTGTGCCAGAATTTTAGAATTTCAATGCCCCAGACAACTACAAACAACGTACGTGGAGGGTCTTTTCAGAAAAAGCATGAAGCTGACGCTCAGCCCTATGCTGCCACCTAGTGCACTGTTAGGGTAGTGCATATTCATGAACTTGATGCAGAGTTTCTCAGCTCCAGTGAGTTGCTCTGTTGCATATTTTGTATTTAACGCACCTGATTTAGATCATTAGCTCGTTAGGAGGGAGATCCATAAACTGAACCAAGGGTGTCAGATTAGAGAGACATACAAAATATGCAGAGGGTCCCTGCCAGTATCTAGAAATATCTTTTTTTAAGGGATATAAACCCATATATAAACCCAAGACTCATTTCTGCTTGCTGCATTAAATCGCGAGTTTTCTGCACTAAACAAGTGAATTTTGCCAAGATGTTTTCAGAGATGATAGACATGATGTTATAGAATAATAATGTAATGAAAGCCTAATTTTGACAAAAAAAATTTGACATTCAACCTATTTTTTGAATTTCCTGAAAATGTCCCAACTCCACATCCGACGGGTTTTCCCAGCTCGCATCACATTTGATTCAGATCAGGACCTCAGAGAGTGTATCGTGAACAGTGTTGGGGGTAACGCATTACAAGTAATGCAAGTTACGTATAATAATATTACTGTTTTCAAGTAACTAGTAAAGTAACGCATTACTTTTTCTTTTCCAAGAAAATATCTCAGTTACTTTTTCAAAAATGTAACGCCAGTTACTTTTTGTTTCCCTTATGTATTTAATCCAATTTTATTAACCAATGACTTTGCTGCTGAGCTTTGTTGATCCAACTCAACCGTACACTGAAAAAATACTTTTTTACTTAATTTTTTGTCTTGTTTCCAGCCAAAATATCAAAAAAATTCTTAAATCAAGAAGGATTTCTAGACAAGTAAATAATTATTTTCTTGTTTTCAGAAAAAAAGTAAAGCAAAATAATCTGCCAATGGGGTAAGAATTTTTTTTTATTATTTCAAACAGAAAACAAGATTATTTTGCTTGTTTATTACTTGTCTAGTAAATCCTTCTTGATTTAAGAATTTTTAAATATTGGCTAGAAACGACAAAAAAAGTAAGAAAAGCATTTTTTGCAGTGTGCTAATAAGCAAAACTTACTTTACATTTGTGCTTTTTTTTCTCATTGCTGAAGAGTGTTGTACTTCCTTCTCCTACAGTTCTACTGTACAGACGTCAGTTTACTTTTCCTTCAACCTTAGGCTTATTCACTTAATTTCATTTTCTAGAATCTAACTTTTTTATATTAAAAACAAACAAGCAAGCCCTGCCCAGATTTAAAAAGTAACTAATATATTATGTAAAATATTGTAATGCATTACTTTTAAAAGTAACTTTCCCCAACACAGATCGTGAATCATTTGATTTAGATCTGAAGTTCGGAGTGGGTTCATGAATCATTTGAATGCGATCGGATCTTCAGAGTGGGTTCGCGAATCATTTGCGAATTGAATGAAATCTGATAATGATTCACAAACCATCAGATCGGGACTTCGGAGCGTGGATTGCAAATAATTCAATTCGCTAAATGATTGGCAAACCAACTCCGAAGTTCGGCTCTAAATCAAATGATTCGCGATCCGCGCTTCGTAGTCCCCTATCTCAGAGAATCTTTTGATTCTCATTGGAACTGGAGCAGGGATCGCAAATCATTTGATTTAGATCCGAATTTCTGAGAGGGTTTGTGATTCTTTTGCAGTACAGTTATAAAAAGAAATCTGTTTAGAGCCAGATTTTTATTTGTGTAGCCCATTTGAAATGTACAGGAAACACAAATGAATTCAGTTATATTTTCCATATTCTCTTTAGAGTATTCAAACCAACCAATGTCCAGTGAGTACTAAATTGTCTCTAGCAATAATTTTGTTCAAACAATTAAAAGTCTGCCATTATGTACCCACCACTGCCAAAAATCAAACCCATGCCCTTGTATGAATGAGAAAGCCAGCGAGTATTTTTTGGTAAATAGAAAATGCTGCTCTACTTGTACTTGAACAATATCAAATCGTGTGGTTTGTTGAGAATAGGACTGTGTTTTTAATTTTCTTCCTTACCTTTTTTGATGAAATGGGTGGCAAAAAGAATGGAAAAGAGCCATTTTCAACATCTCAGCAACTTGCCTGTGAGTTTTGCACTACTCAGTAAAAAAGTACTGCACTGTTTAATTTAAAAACAGGTTGATTTTATTCAATTATTGTGGGAATGCAAAGTGGCAAATGTAATCTCTGAAAGCTGCCATTGTCTTTAAAGGAGTATGAAATGTTACTACTGTATTTCGGTTCCTGAGACAAAATAGATTTAATTACAATTCAGGCAAAACAGAAAATACAACAGACAACTCGAGTGTCAAGTCTGCGCTCCTGTGACACAGCTTCAAATCCATGAGTCTTTAAAAAAATGTACAAAAACACCCATCAGCACTCTTCCATCACCAATTAAAAACAAAAACAAAGAATAAAACACAGAAGCTCTTCTGCATGAGGCTCATAACTCTTCCTTGTGTTTTTCAGCTGTAGAGTCTTTAGTTTCTGTGCTCTTTGGCTTTATTTTCGTGCCTGTTTTCTTCTTTTCATCGGACGTTACAGGTTTTGTCTTGTTAGCTGTTTTTGTTTTCTTTTTCTCTGCTGTTGTGGTTTTTGTTTTGTCTGACTCTTTGCTCTTTGTTTTGTCTGCTTTAGGTTTTGTTTGGGTTTCTGTTTTTGCTGGCTTTTTGGATGCTTTGGCCTTTGGCTTTTCACTTTTCTTCACTACTTTGCTGTCTGTTTTGTTATCCTTGGTAGCTTTGGTAGGTTGTTCTGCAGAAGCGCTTGTCTTTACTGTGTCTTTTTCGGTTGTTTTAGCAGAAACCGTTCCTTCAGGGTCAGAGGGTTTCGCTTCACTGTCCATTCCTGTTTTCTGGACATCAGCTTCAAGTGAGCTGGAAAGCTTTTTAAGAAGTTCTTCAGCCTGCAAACGCTCCTGTGGAGACAACAAAATGCAACAAGGTTAGACAAAGAGGGAAGTTTAACATTTAGGACTTAAGAGAAAAGAGACCAGTGTTATTTTAGTATTATTTGTGACCCTGGACCACAAGGAGCACTGGTATATTTGTAGCAATAGGCAAAAATTAATTGTATGGGTTAAAATTGTTGAATTTTAATGTAAAGATCATGTTCCATGAAGATATTGAGTAAATTTCCTACCATAGATATATCAAAACTTCATTTGGACAACTTTAAAGGTGATTTTCTCAGTATTTTGATTGTTTTGCACCATTATGACTGTTTTTTTGTTGTCCACGGTCACATTTTTATACTATTAAAGTACTTTATTTTTTTTCATTTGGAGCTAGCTTTTATTAGTTTTATATTTTTAGTATTAATTTATATTTTAGGTTTTAGTAATTTTATGTGTTTTATTTTTTTGGTTTTATCATTTCTATTGAGCTTTAATATATTATTCATTTGGTTTTATAAAGTTTTGCACTTATTTTATTTCAATTAGTTGCAAAAGTTTTTGAATTCAGTAATTATATTAAATTATATTTTGAGTTTTCATTAATTTTTTGTTTTAAGTTTTTAGTCATTTGTTACGTTTTTGTCTTTTTTAGTTTTTTTTAGATTTTATTTATTATTCATTTAGTTAAGAGTAATATTTATACTTCAACCTATTTTATTTCAGTTGCAGAAGCCACATTTCTAATTTTCATCCAAGTTTTTAAATGTAATGTTTTTTTTATTTAATAATTATATTTCATTTTATTTTAGTTATATTTTCAGTTTAGCAATTTAGCTTTATTTAGCTTTAAATTTGTCATGTGCTTTTGTTATTTTTATTATTTCTATTTATCTTATTCATTTAGTTGTAATACTTTTTGTACTTCAGTTTATTTTAGTTCAGTTGCAAAGGCCACATTTATTAATTGAGCTTTAGTAATGTTTTGTACTCATGTTTTAATAATTTTATGTAGTTTTGTCATTTTTATTAGTTTTTCATGCTCCTATTTAGCTTTAATTTATTATTCATTTAGTTTTAGTATTTTTTGTACTTCATCTTATTTTATTTCAGTTAGTTGCGAAGGCTACATTTCTAGTTTTTAATTTCTACGTTTTTTCTTTAATAATTATGTTTAATTTTCTTTTAGTTATATTTTCATGTAAATTTTAGGTTTACATTGTAGTCCTTTTGGTATGTGTTTAGAAGGCCACATTTCTAATATGTCTAATATTTCTTTAAATTGTAAAGTTTAAGTTTGTTTTATTCAATATTTATATTCAATTTTATTGAATTTTTATTTCAATTAAATAAAAAGTTTTAGTTAATAATAGTGCTGGGCAACAATTAATATTTTGTACACAAAAAACTTTCATTTTAATTAAAATTTTGTTTATTAAAACAGATTTAATTTCAGATGTATTTAATTATAAAACCCTTTATAGTGTATAATAACATTAAAATTATCTCAGATTTTCTAAACCCTTCTTGGATAAGACAGGCACCTGCAATTATGGCAAATTAAAGATTTATGTTTATGATGTTGTGTGCTCCTACTGAAAAAAAAAAAAACAACTTGAAAATGAACCTTCCCATTATAAAGCGATATTTGACTCCTTGAAGGTTTTTTTTTTTTTTTTTTTACTATTGTAATGACATTTTTCTAACTTTATTAAATGTATGTTATCTTTTGTGACCAAAAAAATTTAGATTTATATATTTTTTCAACAATTTTAATTAAACTGTAAATTAATATGATACAATCAGGAAGAATAAGTTACCAGTCAAATGAAATCAGCAACAGCAATTCATCTTTGCATGCCACAGAAGAGCACAAATGTGGCATTAATGAATATTAATCTCATTAGTACATTGCGCTACTTTTATGTGCAGAACTGGGGTCGTTTCGTAGTGTTTTGAATTGATTAAAATATAGAAATCACTTTAATATCCAAATAAATTAACCAGTTGGAGCCCTGATTATGTACACAAAAACGTTTATTTTGGATGCGATTAATCGCAAGTTATTGTTGCCCAGCACTAGAATAACAACACTGCAACAGACCCAATGAGATTTACAGTAATTCCTGTTTTTAATGACTTTATGTTACTATTCACAAAACTGCACTGAAATCATACTTGCCTTTTCATTGTGATGAGGATCCAGAGTGAACCAAAGCACTACAGCACACCTCTGACCTGTGGTTACTGCGGTCACTCCATGAAGATTGTCCTGTCCAGCTCTGAATCCCACAACTCTACCACACAGAGGCTTCACCACAGCCTGAAGAAGCATACAAACATTTAGTGGAACATGCTGTGACATTGACACTAAACTAAGTTTATCACTCCTCTACACAGCTTGCTGGTTTGAATAAAAAAATAATACAAAACATTTAGAAATCTTACAGAGACGGTTTTGGCATCCGACTCGGTGAAGGTAAAATCTCCTCCTTCAAAGTCATCATTGAGGTACAAAATGGCACTACAAAGCGAAACAGCCTGTATTAGTGAAAATACTATAAACTGAAAAACCATGGTGCTTTAGTGGTTCCTCAAGCGACAAACCTGTAGCCTTGATCGCTGTATGCTGACAGATCTTTGATGCAGTCGTTGAGCTCTGAGATGAGCAGACAGTCTGCACGCTCTTCATGTTTCTCTAGATTTAAAGAGGGGGAAACACATGCTTGCTTAAGAACTAAATAGGTCTGTGTTCAAAATGCAAAAATAATGTGCATTCCTCAAAAAGTTTACCAGTGGCGGATCGGCAGACCAGGTTTGAGCTGGAGAAATACAGAGGCGATTCCAGACCAAAGTTGGATTCCAGAGCCTTACGAATCTTCTCGGTGAGGTCAGAAAACAAAAGTGCGCTCTTCAAGGGAACCAGATCTTCCTGAACAAGGTATGAGAAAATAAAACATTTAACTGATGAATTAAAATACAATATGCATGTAAGAAAATCAACCAGAAAAGAGTCTGCAAAGTCTAAATTGGCTTAATACCTCTTCATACACTGTTAAAAATAAATTGTTTCCACTGATCATTTCCTCACCCCCATGTCATGCAAGATGTTCATGTCTTTCTTTCTTTTGTCGAAAAGGTATTTAGGTTTTTGAGGAAAACATTCCAGGATTTTTCTTTATATAGTGGACTTCAATTGGAGCCAACAGGTTGGAGGTCTAAATTGCAATTACAGTACAGCTTCAAAAGGATCTACAGCTCTATCCCAGTCGAGAAATAAGTAAACAGTTGGTCGTTTTGTAAGAAAAAATAAAAATATATACTTTTTAAACACAAATGCTCATCTTGCGTTAGCTCGACTTTACACATTACGTTGTCATGTTGGAAAGGTCACACAATGACCCAGTGTTTACAAAGCAAACGTGCAAAGAAAGTCAAAAGCCCTTTACCAAAAAGGTAAAACAACAATGTTGGGCAATTTTGAAGTTGGTGGAATTAATGAGATGGAGTTTTTTGCCGATCCCTACCTTTGGTATCTACCTTAGTGTTGTATAAAGTACCTAAAAGTCATACTTAAGTAAAAGTACAGATATCTTAACAGAAAACCACTTTGGTAGAAGTTGAAGTCACTGTTTAGAATATTACTTGAGTAAAAGTTAAAGTATGTGATATGTATTGTACTTAAGTACAAAAAGTATTTGTTTTATAGTAAACATACTTAAGTATTTAAAGTAAAAGTACAAGTAAATGCAAAATAGAAAAGAAGCAAATAAATATATATAAAATGTTCATACACAGCTTGAGTAGCAAAACTGTGTTCTGTTTTAACGCTTTCTTCCATTTTGTATTTTTGGGTAAGAATAAGAAGCACTTCATCCGGTATAGTGTCTTTCATTCCAACATAAGAAAACATTTCTGGAATCTGCATTTGAAATAGCATTTAGATGTAAAGGGGGGACATTGATGCATTTAAACAGCAGTTGCAGATTCATTAATAGGCGTAAAGTTTAGCTTTTAACATAAAATGTTGAATACTGATATTTCAAATAATGTAAGACACTAAAAAAGTTGAAGTGTGAGATTAAAACAGCCAGTGGGTTTCACAAGGGAGTGAGTCACTGAGATTCAAACAATTCATTCAAACGGCTGAATCATTCAGTAAAAAGCATCTGACTGTGTTAATGAGCGAATCACTGAATCATTTTTATCATCTGATTCGTTCAAAACGCTGATTCATTTAACAAGTAAATACCGTCCATTGCTCAGAGACGCAAAACAGTGCTGTGATCTGTGTTTGGAACTATTTTCGTTGGCAAAATTGAGCAAAAACAAGCAATATGATGTCTAAAATGTAAGTCACTTCATTGCTTTACTGAACTTGTATAAAATTATTATTAAATGTGTTATCATGCTAAAAACGGTACTCTTTGTGGGATATAGATCAAGTTAATTAGATCAAATTATAGAAATATAAAATACAGAAGCATCTGGAATTTTGAGTTTTAATAGACTAATAAATCAACGTGCTGCACTCTGTGTGTGGTTTGGTGATATAGCCTACTTGATAATGTCAGATTGCATGCCATTACAACAAAACTTACCACATTATCGCGTAAGATATACTGTAAAGCGCACACCCCAGACTCCACTTGAGTGTAAATGAATCATCTGCGGTTGTTTGTCTAACTTGCGAGCACCAGATCACTGATTCGTCAACCCTGCTTTCCTGCAGTCAGTGTTCTTCTGACTATTTTGTAGTAAGTAACTAATATGCTTTAGGGAAATGTATCGGAGTAAAAGTATACATTTATATTAGGAAATGTAGTGGAGTAAAAGTAAAAAGTAGTCTGAATTATAAAAACTCAAGTAAAGTAGCTACAGATACTGCCAAAAAATACTTAAGTACTTTAACAAAGTTTTATTACTTCCTTACATTACACCATTGCCTTTTTGAACCGAAGTACTGAAAACGTGTGACCTTTCCAACGTGAATTTGTAATGTGTGAAGCATAACAGAGTTAGTGCAAAATGAGCATTTGTGGTTAAAAAGTATATGTTTTGAAGCTGCATTGAAACTGCAATTTGGACCTTTAAGCCACTGATCCCTGTTGAAGTCCACTACGTGGAGAAAATCCTGGAATGTTTTCCTCAAAACCTCAGTTTCTTTTCGACTGAAGAAAGAAAGACATGAGCCTCTTGGATGACATGGGGGTGAGGAAATGATCAAGAAACTTTTATTCTGGTGGTGAATCCTAATCGTTAAAACTAATCTAAAACCTTTAGTAAGGTAGGTCTCACCTGCAGAGCTTTGAGAACCGTAATATCCTGAAACATCTCACTTGCTGAATGAGGGGAGGGTGTTGCTTTAAAACCATCTTGAATAGCTGCTGCCTGCAAGATTTAGGTAATAAAAAAAGAAAGAAATGTTTAGTTGACTGCAGAAAATACAAAAATACCTCAACAGAAACGTGGATACATACACTGGAGAGGTGACGAAGATCCTGACACTCATCGGATGTGATTACACCATCCAGGACGACCCGCTGTGAACAGTTCAGGGCCGTGGATGTCAAGGATACTGTAATATCGTCAAACGGGAGTTTGTTGGCAGTTTCTGAAGTAGGAGCTGGATTGTTATCTAAAAAGATGCAGGATGCAGAATCTGGTCATGTAATTTATTTATCCCTGCACATTTGTTGAAATTTATTTTAAAGGGTTAGTTCAACCACAGCTGAAAATTCTTTTATTAAAGGATTAGTTCACTTTCAGAACAGAAATGTACAGATAATGTACTCACCCCCTTGTCATCCAAGATGTTCATGTCTTTTTTCAGTCGTAAAAAAAAAAGGGTTTTTTGAGGAAAACATTTCAGGATTTCTCTCCATATAAAGGACTACAATGGTGCCCCCAAGTTTGAACTTCCAAAATGCAGTTTAATCCAGCTTCAAAGGGCTCTAAATGATCCCAGCCGAGGAAGAAGGGTCTTATCTCACAAAACGATCAATTATTTTCAAAACAAATTGTACATTTTTATAGAAAATTAAAGCCCTTTAAAGCTGCATTTAAACTGCATTTTGGAAGTTCAGACTCAGGGGCACCGTAGATGTCCATTATATGTAGAGAAATCCTGAAATGTTTTCCTCAAAAAACAGTTTCTTTGCGATAGAAGAAAGAAAGACATGAACATCTTAGATGGCAATGGGGTTAATACATTATCTGTAAATTTTTCTTTTGGAAATGAACTACTCTTTTAATTACTGACCCTCATGTCGTTCCAAACCCATAAGTCCTTTGTTCATCTTCGGAACACAAATTAAGATATTTTTTATGTAATCCGAGAGCTTTCTGAGCCTGCATAGGCAGCAACGCAACTACCATGTTCAAGGAAAAAAGGTAGTAAGGGCATTGCTAAAATAGTCCATGTGACATCAGTGGTTCAACCGTAATTTTATAAAGCTATGAGAATACTTTTTGCGCACAATGAAAACAAAAATAACTACTTTATTCAACAATTTCTTCTCTTTTGTGTCAGTCTTCGAGAGTAACACAGTGGATTTAATCAGAAATATCGTATTATTATATATCTTTTTATTTTCGAGTGAACTACCTCTTTAAGTCTTACCGTCTTTCACAAACTTGGCGAGGTCTGATGTTTCTTTACTCTTCTCTTCCACGAGCGTCTCGATCTCTTTCATCAGGTTACTGATCTCCTCCGTAATCCTCGCAGCTGTTTCTTTATCCGCCCTGTGTGCGCGAGAAGAAACCACTATCAGATCAGTTGAACTTTCATGTTAACATACAGGTGCAGCTCAAAAAATTAGAATATCGTGAAAGTCATTTTTTTTGTAACTTATTTCAAAAACTGAAACCTTCATATATTCTAGATTCATTACATGTAAAGTAAAATATTTCACAAGTTTTTTTTTTTTTGGTTTAATTTTGATGATTAGAGCTTACAGCCCATGAAAGTCAACAATCCAGTATCTCAAAATATTCTAATATTTCCTAAGATCAATCAAAAAACGGATTTGCAAAACAGAAAAGTTCAAGTTCTTTAAAGCATGTTCATTTATGTACTCAATACTTGGTCGGCAACACATATTACAGCAAATGACTTGCTCCTAGCACAAATGACAGCATCAGTGAAGTGTGGCATTGCTGAGGCACTATTGAGCCTTCAGATCATCTGTATATTGTTGGATCGACTGTTTCTCATCCCATAGAATATCCATAGATTCTCAATATGGTTCAGGTCAGGCATGTTGGCCGTCCATTAAACAATATAACACAGTAATATCAAACCACTTGCAAGTGGCTGTCGCACTGTGGGCAGGTGAAAAAAGCTCTGCTGGAAAAGGAAATCAGCATCTTCATAAAGCTTGTCAGCTGATGGAAGCATAAAGTGCTCTTTGGACATAAAGTGGACTTTGGACCACTGAGCAACAGTCCAGTTGTTTTTCTCCTTAGCCCAGGTAAGATGCTTCTGATGTCGTTTCGGTTTCAGAAGTGGCTTGGTAGTCCTTTTCCTGAAGACTCTTGATGCGCTGGCTTCATTCTACTCCTTGTGAAGCTCTCCCAAGTGTTTGAATCGGCTTTACTTGACAGTATTCTCAAGCTTGCGGTCATCCCTGTTGCTTGTGCACCTTTGCCTACTCAATTTCTTCCTTCCAGTAAACTCTGCATTTAATATGCTTTGATACATCACTCTGTAAACAGCCACCCCATTCAGTAATGACCTTCTGTGACTTACTCTCTTTGTGGAGGGTGTCAGTGATTGTCTCCTGGACCATTGCCAAGTCAGCAGTCTTCCCCATTAGTGTGGTTTCAAAGAACAAGAGATACCCGCAATTTACACTGTAGGGATGGCCATTTAATGAAACTCAAATGTAAATATTCTAATAACTTGAGATACTAGATTTTTGGCTGTCATGAGCTGTAATGAACTTTTTCACGATATTCAAATTTTTTTTGAGCTACACCTGTATCAGATGCAACAGCAAAGGTACACTTACTTTTGTTTGTCTCTTAATTTCTTGGGCATTACATCCTCAGGGGTCCATGTGTCCTGAGACACAATGAAGATTTTATTATGACTTATAAATTGAACACAAATATGAGAAGTACAGCACTAAGCACGTTAATACCCTTACCGGATCCACAAAAGTTTTACCAAACATCTCGTAGCCAAAGTAAAGAAGCTCTTTTTCCAGTAAAGACCTCTTAATGTGCTGATTAACAACCTGCAAAAAAAACAAACAAACAAAAAGAAAAAAAAAAACATGATGGTGTGTTCTGAAAGCATGCACTATGTTGCATCATGTATTTGCATTGCAAATAAATTCATGTTTTTATTAACTAATATTACAAATGTATGTGCTGTAGATCAAAAGCATGCTTGTGAATAAGTTACACATGTGGACGCACCTCTCTGGCTGTAATATTGACGGCTTTGTCATCTCCCAGTACAGTGGAGTAGTACGCCAGGTTCTGAGCCATGACCTCATCCTCAGGGTGGAAGAGCAGGTATGTTTTAGCACACTCAATGGCCTCCTCGTATTTCTCACCTGGGAGAGAAACAGATCGAAGCTTTAAAAATTAACTTAGACGTAAAAAATTCATGACGCATTTAAAACATTCTGCAGTGCACAAAAATGTAACTTTATTAGCAACACCCCAGTTTGTTCGACCCAAAGTACAGCAAAAACACTACAATTTTTGCAATGTTTTTAACTGTTTTCTATTTGAATATATTTTAAAATATAATTTGTTCCTGTTATTTCAAAGCTAAATTTTTAGTATCATTACTCCAGTCATATGATCCTTCAGAAATCATTCTAATATTCTGATTTGCTGCTCAAAAAACATTTATTATTATTATTTTGTTGAAAGCAGCTGAGTAGAATTTTTCAGGTTTCTTTGAAGAACAGCATTTATCTGAAATAAAAAAAATCTTTGGTAAGACTTTAAATGTCTTGAAAGCACCTTGCTAAATTAAAGTATTATTTTCTGTCATGTATTTCCTAAACAAAAGAAAAAACTGACTCCAAGCTTTTGAATGGTAAAGTGTATAATGTTTCAAAAGTGTTTTATTTCAGATAAATGCTGATTTTTGGATCTTTCTATTCATCACAGAATCCTAAAATGTACTCAAATGTTGTAAATATTGATAATAATTATGAATGATTTCTGAAGGATCATGTGACACTGAAGACTGAAGTAATAATGCAGAAAATGTATTTTTGTTAGTTGTAAAAGCAAGATTTCTAATTTATTATTTTTTTTTTTTTAAGTTGATGCTTTTTTTAATCTAATATTTTATTTGACTGCAAATTTATTTGAATTACTAAGACCAGTTATATTATAGTTAACTAAAACTAAAAAGTTATTTGAAATAAAATAAACATTAACTAAAATTATATATTTAAAAAAATAACTTTTATGTACTAGAACAACTACAACCAGGATAAAAAAAAAATCAATAAAAACTATAAGTCAATAAAACAATAATGGTTTTAGTTAACAATAACAACACTAAAATCTGACACTGAATATGATTCTGCTGATGAAGAGTGTATCGTACTGTTATAGTATGAGAACTGAAGGTAGTTGAAGTGTGATGGGAGGAAATCTTCAAAAGGTGTCTCTCTTCCAGCGGTGGATGCCAGATCCACAGCACAGTTCTGTTTGCAATTCAGAGCGTGAAGGTAATGATCTGCGATCAAAGCAAACACAGACATGAACCCCTTAAAAAATCCATATTTATGAAACATTTAGTGTAACAAGAAATACAAAAAAACAGAAAAATCAAATGAGATATCAAACACCATGAGAATTAAAAAAGACAATCAAAGAGAATCTAAAAGCATCATATTAACATGCCTGTCATAGATTGAAAGAGATCGGCGTTGTACTCCATGTAGTTGTCATAATTAAACGCTCCCTCACAGAGAACTCTGCATTCTTCATAAGCGGTGAAATATTCTTCAACAGCCTCCTCGAAGTGCTCAATGGCTGGGGAGAAATCTTCTGCACTGTAATGAATCTTGCCCTCTAAAAATGCAGCCTGAAAATCAACAATTACAGGTACATGTTCCAGCATTATAATTATTTTATAAGACATTGAGGTTGTATGGATTATATCTATCTAGCTAGATGTATTCAGATGAATAAATATTGCTCATACCATGTGCGGTCTCTCCTCCAGGTCCTTGAAATCGGCCTCTTGCACCCCAGCCATCATCCTGTAGTACTCTAAATTCTGTTTCATCTCTACATGGTCGGGGTTTGCCATGAAAAATGTATTTGCTGCTGTCACTGCCTTGTCAAGCTTGTTTATCTGAAAGTACAAAGAAAGCAAAGAATATTCAGGTGCTGGTTAGAAAATACTCATGCTTTCCATGTTATAGGCCTACTTTACAAAATTGTTCCTAGAATATAGCTAAACTTCAATAAATAAAGTCCTTTTAAGTTTTTAAACAGTAAGATTTTTAATTTGTTTTTAAAGAAGTCTCTTCTGCTCACCAAGCCTGCATTTATTTGATCCAAAGTACAGCAAAAACTGTAAAAGTTTTAAATATTTTAAATAAATTAATTTTCAGCATGTTACTCCAGTGTTCAGTGTGGAATGATCCTTCAGAAATCTTTCTAATATGCTGATTTGCTATTCAAAAATATGTATTATTATTTTTTTATTATTATATATATATATTATAGAAATTAATACTTTTATTTAGCAAGGATGTATTAAATTGATCAAAAGTGATGATAAAGACATTATAATGTTACAAACGATTTCTATTTTAGGTAAATTCTGTTCTTCTAAACTTTCTACTCATCAAAGAAACCTGAAAAAAAGTTACTCTGTTTTCAACATAATAATTATAATAATAATAATAATAATAATAATAATAATAATGTTTTTTAGCAGCAAATCGGAATATTAGAATTATTTCTGAATGATCATGTGACTGGAGTAATGATGCTAATAATTTAGCTTGAAATCACATAAATAAATTACATTTTGAAATATATTCAAATAGAAAACAGTTGTTTTAAATGGTAAAAATATGTACAAAAAAATCTTTACTGTTTTTGCTGTACTTTGGATCAATTAAATTCAGGTTTGGTTAGCAGAAGTGTCTTTTTTTAAAAAACAAAAAAATACTGTCAAAAACTTGTATTATTGAGCAGCAAATCATCATATTATAATGATTTCTAAAGGATCATGTGACATTGGAGACTGGAGTAATGATGCTAAAAATTTAGCTTTGCATAACAGAAATAAAAATAATAATTTTACTGTTTTACCCTATTTTTGATCAGATAAAAGCCTTGGTGAGCATAAAAGACTACTTTTAAACACAAAATTATTTTATATATATTCAATATGCTAAACAGTAGTGAACATTTGAAGTACTGAGACAACAACTGGTACAACTGATATTGTTTTGGTTTTAGGACAACTTTGATGAAAGGTTTTGACCCACTTCGGATGTTGACTACTGTAATATATAATGAAACTGTCATTAAAGTAGAGCTGTTGTCATTGAAGTAGGCTATTCGCTGAAATTTGTAATGACCTGTTGATATTATATATTTATTTAATGCAAAACGATGCTTTTTCATTAGGCCTAGTGGTCTGAGACTCATGCACACGACTGTATATCTCATTTAAACTATCATATTACACGCCTGTGGTATTTTAGAGCCCCTCATTGCAGTTCTGGAAGCATCTAACTCTGCAAGGCTCCACCTAAAGACGTGGCACAGTGATGTGAGTTTGAGGGGGTTGGGGAAACGTGGAAGAGCTGCTCAAACAGTTAACCATTCAAAGACATCTGCGTAAATGTGTACAAAACTGATCGACTGCATCTGATGCACATTTATGCATTGATAGAATGCATTTGTTAACTTGATATTCTTTGTTTACGAAGTGCATTCTTCTAATGAGATGCACTGATTCTGTCCCCGTTCCCGTTTACTTTTTATACAGTTTTTCATGCATTTGTCTGTCTCTCCTTTACCTTAAAATAAGCCACTTGCAGGTAATTGTAAGGGGTCCTCTTCTTAAACTCCAGCTCTACAGTCTCACTAACTTTATGAACTGTCGGTGGTCCCAGTTTCTCGCTCTCGCATGCATTCACGCAATCGGCCCGTTTGAGAATCCTCTGGAAAAACGCTAGATCCTCCACGGCCCCGGTCCCTGGGATCGGGACACCCACACCTGGTAAAAACTCCCCGAACGCGGTGTGATTCGCGCAGGATAAGCGGCAGTGCGTTTGTATTTTACGCAGCGCTGCTTTATTCCGCAAAGCTCTTTCCATGTTTAGAATCACAGCCAGCCAGTCCTGCTTATAATACGCCTCCACCGCGTTATCGAAAAGCAGGTCGTATGGCTCAAATCTTCCATTGCTTTGAGTGTCACACAAGGTGAAATGGACAGTGGAGAGGATTGAGATCAGGGACAGTGAGGTCCACATCTTGGAGAGGGTAGGCCTGTGAGGTAGAACTCGGTTTTGGAGGATCTCCGAAGGTCTTTGGAGAGGGTGGAGCTCCAGGACTGTGAAAGCCTGCCCTGTGTAAGAAGTGAGAAATTTAGGGCAACTGTGTGAAATTTGGGTTTAGTCACAGATTTGAGTGACACATTTCATTTTAGGCTATAAAGTATGTATACATTATATAGGTAAACTGCGAGAACTGAGTTGGCATACTTAAAGACATACTCATATTTAAAAACTGACGTTTTTAATGGTAATTAAGCAGTGTTGGGGAAAGTTATGTTTAAAAGTAATGCATTACAATATTGAGTTACTCCCTTACTCCCTAAAAAAATAGCTAATTACGTTAGTTACTTTTAAATTTGGGCAGGGCTTGCTTGTTTGTTTGTTTGTAATATAAAAAGTTATATTTTTGGTAAATGTAAAAGCCTTTTCACACCAAATACCAAAAAGTACATTCAATCAATAAATGGCGGGGAAAGTAACTGCTGTTACTTAGAAAAAGTAGCTCTGTCAATTAAAAAGTAGTGTGTTACTTTACTAGTTACTTGGAAAAAGTAACACTATTACGGAATTTGTGTTACTTGTAAACAGTGTTGGGGAAGTTACTTTTAAAAGTAATGCAGTACAATATTGCGTTACTCCCTAAAAAAGTAACTAATTACGTTACTTAGTTACTTTTTATGGAAAGTAATGCGTTACATTACTTTTGTGTTACTTTTTAAATCTGGACAGGGCTTGCTTGTTTGTTTTTAATATAAAAACGCTTGATTCTTAGCAAATGTGAAAGCCCCTTCACACCAAAATGAAATTTAGTGAATAAGCCTAAGGCTAAAGGAAAATGAAACTGATGTCTGTACAGTAGAACTGTAGGATAAGAAAGTTCAACACTCTTTAGCAATGAGAAAAGAAAGCACAAATGTCAGTTAATCTAAAGTATATTGTGCTTATTAGTACACTGCAAAAAATGCTTTTCTTACTAAGAATTTTTGTCTTGTTTCCAACCACAATATCTAAAAATTCTTAAATCAAGAAGGATTTTCTAGACAAGTAAAAATTATGTCTTGTTTTTTTTTTCTGAAAACAAGTCAAAATTAAGTGTGTTTTTGCTTGAAACAAGCAAAATAATCTCCCAATGGGGTTAGCAAAATAATCTGTTTTCTGTTTTCTGTTTGAAATTAAAAAAAAATTAATAATTGCTTACCCCATTGGCAGATTATTTTGCTTGTTTCAAGCAAAAACACACTTTATTTTGACTTGTTTTTTTCTGAAAACAAGAAAATAATTATTTACTTGTCTAGAAAATCCTTCTTGATTTAAGAATTTTTTGATATTGTGGAAACAAGACAAAAAAAAGTAAAAAAAGTATTTTTGCAGTGTACGGTTGAATTGGATCAAGGTCAGCAGCAAAGTCATTGGTTAATAAAATGGGATTAAATACATAAAGGAAACAAAAAGTAACTGGCGTTACTTATTTGCAAAAGTAACTCAGATATTTTCTTGTAAAGGAAAAAGTAATGCGTTACTTTACTAGTTACTTGAAAAAAGTAATATGTAGAATGTGTTACCCCCAAAACTGTAATTGAGTCAATCGGAATGTAAGCGATTTTTACATGTTGGCTGCTTTTCTTTATGGAGAGTTCAATACATAAGCACTTTATGTACATTCTAACATAAATACAGTAGTCAACATTTGAAGTAGATCAAAAAAAAAGATCAAAGTTGTCCTAAGACAAGAACGAGTATTGTCTTGGTTTTAGGACAACTTTGATGAAAGGTTTTGATCCACTTCAAATGTTGACTACTGTTGTGTACAATGAAAAATGTTATTTTAAAATATTTAATTTTTTTTTAAATGATTTATACAGATTTATACATAATCTGAAAGCCGAATAAATAAGCTTTCCATTGATGTATGTTTTTTTTGGAGATACGACTATTTGAAAATCTGGAATTTGAGGGTGCATTGCAAGTTCTTAGCAATGCATATTACTAATCAAAAATTAAGTTTTGATATATTTATGGTAGGAAATTTAGAAAATATCTTAATGGAACATGATCTTTACTTAATACCCTAATGATTTTTGGCATAAAAGAAAAATCGATAATTATGACCCATACAATGCTACAAATATTATATTATATTAATATTATATACAAATATTATTCGGTTAGAACTTGAATATAGTAAAAATGGCACTTCATTTTGCAATGTATTGTTTTTCCTCAACGTTGTGAAAGAAAAAACTAAGGCTTGAGAATTACAAACTAACCAAATTTACAAACTAAGGCTGAAATTATTTAATAGTGAATTTAAAAAGAAAGCAGAAACATCTTGCATAATTCAGATAATATGAAGGAAACGTCCAAAAGTGTACAAAACAGCTGATAAAAACTTGTACAGACTTGCAATTTTTTTGTTTCATAATTTCAAACTTACAATTTCATAACCAACATTATCTGCAGTATACATAACACCACATCACAATTAATCCGAAAGGCTGCCGCTGTACATGCATGGTCGCGTTGTGTTTAAATTATCGTTATAATGAATATAAATATGCCTTTGAATATTCAAAAGTATTATCGTAGAACACGTGTAATAGTTGAACCCCTCATATAATATATGTGGACAAATTATTAGATCATTAAAATCTAGTTGTTTTTACACAGGCAACTACAACGGCGACTACTCGAGGCATGAAACAAAGTAGGACCCCAGAAACGCCTCCTTCATGTTGTCAGACTCCAGCGAGAAAAGTCTCGTGTTCATTTGCTGAGAGCTACAGGATTTTTAATTACAGAATGGATAAAACTGTCAGTTTACCACAACAACCCAACAAAACCACTACGGGTAAGACAAGCTCTTTCAATAGTAAAGTATTTATATAAACGTATTATAAACTTATTATAGAGCATTTTCAGTTTTAGGTTGTTGTCTGTTTCACCTAGTGAAATATTGAATTGGTCGAGTTAATCATTACATCGCTCTATAGTTGCTTAAAAGTGGTTGAATGTTTTATTTATAAAGTATTATCAGTGACAAACAAAATATATGCTTGTTGTAAGTTTTCAAAAACTTTCGTAATGTTATAATGTTGGTTCATGCGTCAGTTCCATAAGCCAACCAGCACTTATGTTTGACATTTTCGAAAGTTTACTATATATATATATATATATATATATATATATATACACACTCTGCACCTTTACTCTTTCTTACTTTTACTCTCGAGTTATCAAACCTGTTACATAATAACCCAAAAAATTCACCATAGTAGTCCTAGTTTGTTGATGAATTACTGTGGGATCTCAGATTTGGAATGAACCCCGAACATCCTAAACACAAACTTTTAATAAAGTTACAGTTTAGTACCCTTCATGTAAATGAAGTTACTCCTTTAACAGCTGTGGTCTTTATGTTAATGCAGTTCAGACACCCCTTTGTCTTTGATGGTTCTTGGTGTCCCACACCCATTCGTATTCTACCATTTACTCAGGATGTGATCATGCCAGCTGATCTAGAAACAACATAACCAACTTTGTTCTTCTCTTCTCTAATTAAGCCATTTTGGGAAAAGAGCATGATTTAACATGTATTTTGCAGTGGGATCTGGATAGGGGCAATACAGCGTGTGCATTACTATTAGGCAAGTTGATATTCTAATCTTTTTTTTTTTTTTCAAACACATTTGACCAATTCCAAACCACATCAATCTTAATAACTACTATTATATATTTTGTATTTAATCATTTTTAAGTGATAATTTTACACACTTACACACAATTATTAGGCAGATACCGATTTTACAGATAAAAAGAGCCAAAAAAGAGATTTAACAGAGACTGAAAAGTTAAATATTATTAAATGCCCATTGGAAATATTCAAAACTAAGGCAATAAAGAAATTGCAAAGTTAAGGCATGACCATTGGACAGCAAAATGCTCATTGGGTCAGCATGGTCAGAAAAAAAACATTAACTGCAAAATACTTAAGAATTAAGGTAAAGAATTTGTTGTGAAACCAGCAGGAACCATTTAGTCTCTAGTGCCACCATTTTCCAGAAGTACAGGGTGTCAGATTCTCAGAGACTTTCCATGGGTTAAAAAATCCTAAAGAATATCATGTCGAAGTGTTGTGAAATACATGAAGACTTTTTTTATAGGCTTTATAGACAGATAAGTTAAGAGTTACTCTTGAAGGACTGGCATCACATCCTCTTGTACCCAGTGCTCAAATAAAATCAGGTCTTATGGTCCCCACTTTTTTGGGGGGGTAATAATGATATTAAAACAATAAAATAACACATACATAATTATTATATAAAATGTATATAACACATATAAAAATAATAATAAAAGGTAATGACCTTTCTGATGTATTTAATTATAAAACTCTTTAAAATCTATAATAACTTTTAAACTTAAATCAGGCACCTGTAATTCTGGCCAAATTAAAGATATTTTGTGTGTGAATTTGCACATGCTATAATGTAAGCATCATTAATGACCCCTTGTGTTTAATAAAACAATAAAATAAAAAGATTGATTAGTGAAATTAATGAATGATTTAATAAAAAATGTGAATGATTAGTAGGCTAATTGTCTCTAATTGGCCTGATTGGCTAATCCCTCAAAACATTTAGATTTAGTTTTAGATTTGCATTTAAAAACATTTTAAAACAAAACATTTAGATGTATAAACTTTTATCTTTTATCCATAAGAAGTGTAAGTTTCCAGTCAAATGAAGTCAGCATCATTAATTCATCTTTGCATAGCACAGAACTTTTCTGACTATTTACATACTTTTTGACAAGAATCAGAGGAGGCATTAATGTATTTCATAATTCTAATGTTTTGAATATAGAAATATTAAACTACTTAAATGGCTCAGTTTATAGGCTACTTAAAAATGAAACAAACCACCAGTAGATGGCAGCAAGTCCTTGTGTTTTCACTGAATCATTTATGTAATTGATTCATTCAAATGGCTGTGCAAAAATGAAGATTCATTCAAAAACTAAACAGAATTGTGATTGCTTGGAGATGCGCGGCGAATCAGCTGTGAATGACTTTGTTTGAAACTATTTTTGTTGAATAAATACACCACAATCAGACAACAGTGTTTCTGAAATGTAAGTCCTTATGTTAACTTTTGTATAAAATCCCAAATTAATAAAACTGTTGCATTAATTCAATTTCACATTTGCAAAAACTACCACTAGTCTTAGTTCATCGTGATCTCACTAACTTTCATTTTAATTAAAGAAGCTCTCTAAACTGCACACTGAATCTATTATTTACATCGTCTCTACTGCTTTCACGATCTGAGGCGCACCGATAGAGAAGCATTTCTATTGGCTGAAGTGAAGTCTCAGAGCAGTTTTAAGTGAAATGCCGCCCCCCTCGAAATTCACTCCCCTTAATCTCATTTACTATCCTAACTGCGTGATTTTTTTTTTTCAGATTTGTATTTGTTGTTGATGGTACTAATATAAAATATCTGGGGGACCCCCCTAAACCTATTTTTTACTTCTTATAAGGGGTCCCGGATCCCCCCCTCAATTCGAGAATTTCAGGAATCTGGCATTGTGTTTTGCTAGTTAATTTTTAGTCCATCCCCTATCCTGAAAAGTCTTGCAGAGACAGCCTTCATAGACAGTTGTATATGACTTATAAATGGTTCAAATACTAATTATTAAGATTGATTTGGTTTGGAATTGGTAAAATGTGCTTGGGGAAAAAAAAATATGATCAGAATATCAACTTGCTATGTTGTAACTACAGTATTGTCTATATCTATGCTATACAACATGGTTTTACATGTCAACACTTTTAATATTATAGTAACTTTGGTGGAGACCAGCAGTAACCCGAGTGGAATGGTACTGGTGAGTCCCTACCAGACTAACCGGGTTGGGGATCCCATGGATTTAGTTGCTCTGGCGCAGCAAGTACAGAAGGTGAGTGATTCTTTAGCTATATCACTTTACTGAAATAGATATATAGATTTTTATCAATCAGATTACTCAGCAGATTCATTTATTTATTTTGGGAATTTTAGGGAGATGAATTTATCAGAGCCAATGCTTGCAACAAACTTACAGTGATTGCTGACCAGATAAGATACCTTCAGGAGCAAGCAAGAAAGGTGAGAATGAACTGTCAATCAAATGACCAAAAATGTCCCTGGATTAAAAGGATTTTTTTTACCCATCCAATATATAGGTGAATTTGTTTCTTCACCAGAACAGATTTAAAAAAATATATATATTTAGCAATACATCACTTGCTAAGCAATGGATCATCGGCAGTGAATGGGTGCCATCAGAATGAAAGTCCTAAAAGTTGATAAAAACATCACAATAATCCACACAATTCCAGTTTTGAAGATAAAAATGTCTTAATGTTGGATTTGTTTCTTGCAAAAATGCAGCTTTTTATTTCACAAGTTAACTGATGGACTGGAGTGGTGTGGATCACTTGTGGATTATTGTGATGTTTTTATCAGCACTTTGGACTCTCATTCTGATGGCACCCATTCGCTGCAAAGGATCCATTCATGAGCAAGTGATGAAATACAAAATTTATCCAAATTTATTCTGATAAAGAAACAAACTCATCTACATCTTGGATACATTTTAAGCAAATGTTCATTTTTAGGTGAACTATTCCTTTAATGTCTAAATATATGTGATGATAATCTGATATGTGACAAATAAATGATGCTTAAATCATTTTGTGTTTGCACTTCAGGTTTTAGAAGATGCCAAGAAAGATGCTGAGCTTCATCATGCGGCCTGTAATGTTGTGAAGAAACCTGGAAACATGTATTATCTTTACATGCGTGAATCCGGACAGCGGTACTTCTCGATTCTGTCTCCACGGGTGAGTTGACTTATGAGAGTCTGGGTCTTGTCAGTTGACATTAATGAGAAGGCTAATATGAGTTGGTTGGTGCAAACTAGCAATGATAGTGAAATAAAATTTTTACTACGACTATAATTGCAGACGTAGAAGTTAGGAATTCCACGGTTCATTAATTACAAAAAGAAAATACACTAACAGTCAAAAGATTTTTTATGTTTTTTTTAAAGTCTCATCTGCTCATCAAGCCTGCATTTATTTGATCTAATATATTTTAAAATGTAATTTATTCCTGTGGTCAAAGCAGAATTTTTAGCATCATTACTCCACTCACATGATCCTTTAGAAATCATTCTGATATTCAGATTTGCTGCTCAAAAAACATTTATTATTATGTTGAAAACAGCCGAGTAGATTTTTTATTTTTTCAGGTTTGTTTCATGAATAGAAAGTTCAAAAGAACAGCATTTATCTGAAATCATTTGTAACATTATAAATTGTCTTTATCATTACTTTCGGTCAATATAAAGCATCCTTGATAAATAAAAGTCTTAATTTCTATAATCATTATAGTGAGTAATTTTTATTTCAGATAAATACTAGGTTTTGGATCTTTCAATTCATCAAAGAATCCTGAAAAAACATACTCAACTGTTTATATTGATAATGTTTCTTGAACAGCAAATCAGCATATTAGAATGATTTCTGAAGGATCATGTGAGATTGAAGTCTGAAGAGAAATGATACTGAAAATGTAGCATTGATCACAGGAATAAATCATTTTAAAATGTATTAAAATAGAAAGCAGTTATTTCAAAATTGTACTGTTCTTGCTGTACTTCAGATCAAATAAGTGCAGAATTCGTGAGCAGAAGACCAAAACATTAAAAATCATTTGGTAGTGTACAAAAAGCCACCAGAAAACAAATAAATGTGCTAAAATAAAGTACAGACTTTAACAGCTGATTTATAATGATACGGTTTCAATCTCTTACAGGAATGGGGTCCTAGTTGCCCTCACAAGTTCCTTGGCGGATACAAACTCCAACATGACATGTCTTGGACACCACAAGAGGAAGTCGAAAAGCGGGATGCTGAAATTGGCATCATGGACAAACTGTTGAACAGACAAACTGCTCTACCAGCCTGTACAGAGCCCAACTTTGAAGGTCTTTCACAGTGAAAGCACACAGCTCACTCATGGACTGTCTTATCTCGTCACAGAGGCCACCTCGTCTTAAAAGACACCAAATGTTTATTAGTATAATGGGTAAATAAAATCTAAAATCTTCAAACAGAAAACTTTATGTTGGTACTACCACTGGACGTGTAAATCTATCATTCAATCATGCATTTTTATTTTAAATGTTGCTGTCTAATTTATCTTAATGTCTGAACTACAGATATTTGTATTTCTTTTTCATTAAATTCAGTTATTCAGTGCCTTACATTGATTTTCCTTTTCTAAAGCAGTGGAAAAGCACTACTACTACATAAAACAGCATAACATCTGCTTATATATATTTTATTAAACATGTTATAGATTTTACACACAAAAATGAATTGAAGTAATAAAATAAATCTAACTGGTTAAAATCAACTATGAAAATGAACATCCATTTAGCCATCTGTCACAGTTGTGCTCCTCTGATCAGTAATGTTTTGGAGGTAAGAGTTCACAAACGGTAACAGCTCCCAGTTGTCCGTCGCAACGCTGACCTGAACGGCATCTTCAGCCTGTGTAATCTTCAAAAGGACATGGCACATGGGTGGAAGAAAGAACAAGACTTTCCACAACCTTTCGGTCGGATGATCCGTAATAAGGTAACCCTGAAAATGTCTCTCGATCAGAGTAGCAAGACTTTCATCTCCAGTTTTGAAACAGAACAGACTAATGGCAGATTTGTCAGGATTTCCAGAAGCTGCAGCCTCCCAGATGTGGTCAAACACTTGCTCTTTGCTTTCACAGGATGTGTTTAGCGGTAAAGGCACAGGAAGGAATATCTCAGGGAAAGAAACGCCCACGTCAGGCAGTCGGCTGTGCCAAGAACGTCCGTCTTGTGTGGTAAATATGGCACTTATGCATAAAGTAGTAGGGTAGGGTTGAAAAGGCTTAAGCTTGACTTTGACTTCAGGTGGCTTTCTGTCTTTGAACACACATGGTACATGTATGTCACTTACCTTTGCATAGTTTGAGTCTTTCAGCTCGAAGTGCAGACAGATTGTGAAGACTTTATCGAATAAAGGATCGGATTCTTTCACGTGAGTCAGATTGTACCTCAGGGTGACCTCCGAGCCAAATCCAGGAGTCTGAAACTGACTTTGATACACCTCCAACCAATTCTCAGCCTCTGCCATTGTCTGTGATGACTCTGAATTTTCTGATGAGTTCTGCGAGGCTTTTTCATGCACCTTGATGAGTTGTAAAACATGGCGGTTAGTTTTGTGCACGGTCAGGTTACTGGCGATCCCCTCGCTCTCGGCAATAATCGCAGAATGCGACCGTTCTTTGGCACGTCCTCCGTCGAGGCCTTTAACGAGAAGCCCTGTCAGCTTCTCCCATGAAAGGTTGGTCAGCAATGTGTAGTAGAAACGAGCATGATCCTTAATATCCGTGTCGTCGTAATGCACCGATATGTATTGCAAAAGATCGGCCAACTCAATAAACATCTGATCGATGGACGGGTGCTCCAAAAGATTGCGACAAACAGCGAGAACTGCGTTTCCAACCTGCCAGTTGCCTCTTTCACACAAGTTGGAATTGATGAGAACGTTGAGAAGGAGGTAAATGGTGTTCTTCTGGGTAATCTGCCCTTCTTTAGCGACTCGTTTCAAGATTTTGAGGTGCCAGCTCAGATTGTGAATGGTCAACTGCAATGGAGGCATTTCCATAATGCTTTTTTGAAGGCCTCTCAACAGCTTTACCGACCAGACTGGGTCGTCTAGATTCTCCTGGATGCGATCAGCGAGGCCTATCAAATTCGGAGCGAGTCGCGAATGTCTGGAATACATGTCGCATAATCTGTCGATCAGCTTCTCGGAGAGCTGTTCGACGCCATTGAAGTGCGTTAGAAAAATATACAGACCTCTGAAAGAGGTCACCACCACTTCTCTGCTACCGTCGTTGTCTACGATTTTCAAAAGAGCCATTATGTGATCAAACAGGTAGTCGATTCCTTTATCTGCTTCGCCCTCGTCTGCTTCAAGGTGAACCAGACAAAGAAGGTTTAGCCTGCAGAGCATAGTAGCACTATCGTTAAAAACCGTCGGATGGAGAGACGCTGCCAAACGTGGGGTAACCAGCACAGGTAGACTCTCTTCTCCACTGCTGGATATGGGTCGGTTTTCGGGGAAGTGCAAGATGCACTCCATGTAGAAGAGCTTTTCGGAAATTCTTAGGAGCGGATGCTGGGCTGTGCCCACAAGACGCTTGAGCAGGAAGTTCTCATCCTCGGCGGTGAAGAGGCTATCGGTGAACGTGTCTTTCATAAAGAGCGTGGCATGCATGAGCGAAACGTCCGCCGTTCCAAAAAGTCGCAGAAGCTGCGATTTGAATAAAGTCGGAGAGAGTCCCGGGACCATTGCGACAACTTCTACGAGCTCCCTAAGCAGGGCAGATTGGGAAATAGGTGTAAGCAAATAAGACTCGTCCAGGAGGGAAGACATTATTGATTTGAGTTCTTTACAATCCAATCCTGGTGGCAAACATGGGACTTGGACCATCATGTTTATCGGCAGTGAGGTCAATCCCAACTGACTGTTTTTCCACACAAACCCCTCATTTCCTCCTAGGATGCTTTTGAACTCTAAATCGGTGACGTCTTTTTGCTTCGCCAAGATCCTTACGGCGTTCTTCAGCCCGAGTGCATAAAGCATACAGTATGACTGATGCAGAACTGTGGTTTCCTGCTGTTTTAGAAGATACAAAGCCTCCAGCTTCTGGGAGAGAAGACCTGGATTACAGGTTTCCATTTCTCGTAGGCAGTCGCAAGCAGTGGCCCTTAATGCCTGCTGGGACAGGCCGCATCTGAAGTCGTTGGTGTCCTGGATTGTTTGAAATAGCAGGTCCAGCCAGTCTTCGGCCGTCTTTGTGTGGGTAGCCAGGCAGGATGTGCATATTATCACATTGGTGATGGCCAGCATGATATTGCACTTGAGGACGATGGACTTCTGTGGCATGTTAGAGAAGACAGACAGCAGTTCAACGGCTGTTTCTTCTCCCACGGAGGACGAGGGGCAGAGAATGGTTGGATGCTCCAGAAGCACAGACACAAGGAGGACCTTATAAATAAGGGAGAAAAATCACAAGATTGTACAAAAGTAAGTTAATTACAGGGAAAATAGACAGAAAAACTGCAAACATTATGGAGGCAGGGTTATAATGAACTAAAATGAAATGTATAGTGTTTAAACATTAAGATGTTTATTGTTCTTAAAGAAGTCTTTTCTGCTCACCAAGCCTGCATTTATTTAATCCAAAGCGCAGCAAAAATCGTAACATTTTGAAATATTTTTACTATTTAAAAGTCATATTTGTGATGATATATTTTATAAAAAGTGTGTGTGTGTAATAATATTTGACTAGGAATATTTGACTGACTAAGAATATACACTACCAGTCAAACGTTTTTGAACAGTAAGATTTTTTATGTTTTTAAAATCTGCTCACCAAGCCAACATCTATTTGGTTCCAACGTACAGCAAAAACAGTAACATTTTGAAATATTTTTACTGTTTAAAATAATTTGAATATATTTTAAATTATAATTTATTATAATTTTTTTAATTATAATTTATTTCTGTGATCAAAGCTGAATTTTCAGCATCATTACTGCAGTCTTCAGTGTCACATGATCCTTCAGAAATCATTCTAATATGCTGATTTGCTGTTCAAGAAAATATTATTATTATTATTATTAGTAGTAGTAGTAGTAGTAGTTAAAACAGCTGAGTACATTTTTTTCAGGATTCTTTGATAAATAGAAATAACCAAAGATCAGCATTTATCTGAAATAACAAGCTTTTGTAACACTATACCATTCAAGAAATGTTTTATTTAGCATGGATGCTCTAAATTGATCAAAAGTGATGATCAAAACATTAATGATGTTACAAAATATTTCTATTTTAGATAAATGCTGTTCTTCTGAACTTCTATTCATTAAAGAAACCTGAGAATATTATATATATATATATATATATATATATATATATATATATATATATATATATATATATATATATATATATATATATATATATATATAAATAAATGTGACCCTGAACCACAAAACCAGTCATAAGTGTCAGTTTTTCTAAATTAAGATTTATGCATCATTTGAAATCTGAATAAATAAGCTTTCCATTGATGTATGGTTTGTTATGATAGGACAATATTTCTAAATATTTCTAAAAATCTAAATATTGACAAAATTGCCTTTAAAGTTGTCCAAAGGAAGTTCTTAGCAACGCATATTAGAAATTAAAAATTAAGTTTTGATATATTTGTGGTAGGAACTTCACAAAATATCTTCATGGAACATGATCTTTACTTAATATCCTAATGATTTTTGGCATTAAAGAAAAATTGACAATTTTGACCCATACAGAGTATTTTTGGCTATTGCTACAAATAAACCTGTGCTACTTAAGACTAGTTTTGTGGTCCAAGGTCACACACATATGTACATACACACATATATAATTACATATAATATATACACACACACTCAGCTGTTTTCAACATAATAATAATAAATGTTTTTTTAATAGCAAAACGAGATATCACAATTATTATATAAAAATTCAGCTTTGAAACCGCAGGAATAAATTACATTTTTAAATATATTCAAATAGAAAACTGTTATTTTAAACGGTAGAAATATATTACAAATTTTACCTTTTTTGCTGTACTTTAGGTCAGACAAATGCAGGCTTGATGAGCAGAAGAGACTTCTTTCAAAAACATTAAAAATCTTGAATACTTGAAGACTTTTGACTGGTAGTGTATTCCTAGTCAGTTTTGTTTTTAAACACTTTAAAGTGAAGAATATTAATAAAATAACAAAATATTATTTCACACACACTTTTTTAATAAAATATAATGCCACAACTATGACGCGCGTGTGTGTATTTTGTCTGCTTTCATTACCTTGAGTTGATCATTGGCTTTATCATTCCGCAGTTCGTGCAGAACTTCAGCCAAGAAGCTCTCAGATGTAGTGGTGGCCAAAAACTGAGATGGACTCAGCAGAAAGGCAGATATTCTTTGATCCCAGGGATCCGCAATAGTCATTTTGGAGATAAACTGCGGCTTAAGATCAGAACGGAAGCATTTATGTGCATGGCAATGACTCTACATTGAACACTAAAATAAAAAGTGCATGCTTTTAATTTAACGACTTACCTATTAGATCACATTTAAAAACAAATAAAGCAATTTGCAATGCAACATCCGACTATTAACGTCTGTGGAAATCATGTGTCCCGAAGCTGTCATATGATAAACCAGGAAGTGAGAGTGATCGCTATATTTTAAAATTAAAGTCTAATCCGCAAGTATTTAAATATCCCATAATCACTTTTGCAAGGTTGTTTTCCTTATCTAATTGTATAGTGAATATCTAGATATTCTTAAAAAATTATATTAATTTTACATCCGTATAATTTACACTTGCATAACTGAGCTGAAACATCGTGCTTTTATTTTGAAACGGTGATGCGCGACCTTATTTTTAACGGGCGATTTACTGCCATCGTGTGGTGTTTAGAGAATATTTAGAGAAGTAGGTCAAAAAGCAACCTAAATTAGGAAATTAAATAAATAATTAGAAATAATACAATTTAACTCTCTACAATTAATATTAAGTTCCAAATTTGTAAGATAAGGTGATAAGATAGGATAGCTAGTGTCTTATTTTGACATAATGTCAAGCTGTATTGCAGTCATTAGCCTATATCAACACTTACGGCAAAGAATTGCAAAACAAGCTGTACGTAAGCCTACTTAAAATTAAGATATGTTTTTAAATATGTTAAGTAATATAATAAAGGGAAATCTATATAAAGACATTGATTCACATCACATGATTTGAAATAATATTTTAGGCACACTACTAGTCAAAAGTTTTTGAACAGTAAGATTTGTAATGTTTTTTTTTTTTTTTAAAAAAGACTATTCTGGTCTCCAATTAAGGCTGCATTCATTTGATCTAAAATACAGCAAAATCTGTATTTTTTTGTATATAATTATATATATAATAAATACCTGTTAATATAATAAATAATTTATTCCTGTGATTTCAATTTAGCATCATTACTCAAGTCACACGATCCTTCAGAAATCATTCTAATATGCTGATCTACTAACATTATTTATTATTATTATTATTAAAAATATTTACATATGAGTACATATTTTTCTGGATTATTTGATGAATAGAAAGATCCAAAGATTTGTCTGAAATACAAAGCTTTTGTAACATTATACACTATACCATTCAAAAGAATTAAAAATAACATTTTTGGAAGGAAAAGCAAACAGAAATTAATACTTTTATTTAGCAAGGGTGCTTTAAATTGATCAAAAGTGATAGTAGAGAAGTTTATAATGTTAAAAAAGATTTCTATTTCAGAAAAATTCTGTTCTTCAAAACTTTCTATTCATCAAAATCTACTCAGCTGTTTTCAAAATGATAATAGTAATAATGTTTTTTGAGCAGCAATTCAGAATATTAGAATGATTTCTAAAGGATCATGTGACTGGAATAAGGATTCTAAAATTTTAAGCTTTAATCACAGGAATAAATTACATTTTAAAATATATTCAAATAGAAAACAGTTCTTTTAAATAGTAATAATATTTCAAAACGTTACTGTTTTTGCGGTACTTTGGATCAAATAAATGCAGGCTTGATGAGCAGAAAAGACTTTTAAAAAAATAAAATAAAATAAAACAAATGATAAACAAAGACCAAAAAAAGGCATAGCACACATTCAATGAATAAATAATAAATAAAGATCTTACAAAGTGTCAGGGGGATTGAACATGTATCATAGTATTTTAAACATGTCACAGACTTTTATTTTTTTTAACAGTCTTATTGAAGAAATATAAAAGTCCAAATTTAACATAGGTGTTCAATTATATATTTTTATGTGAAATTTTGCTAATAAAATAAAAAGGTTAACAATAAATTCTAGATCTTTATTACTTTTATTTTCCTAATACAAGATAACATCCAATAATTAAAATTTATTAAATTAATATTCATTAAATTAAATCCTTTTATTACTTTTTTTTGCTAGTATAAACCAGAAAACTTACAACAGTTCAAATAACAATGGATGACAGTATATGTGTGGGGTATATTTGTAGCAATATTCAAAAATACATTGTATGGGTCAATTTTTTTTTTCTTTTCTGCCAAAAATCATTAGAACATTAAGTAAAGATAATGTTCCATGAAGATATTTTGTAAATTTCCTACTGTAAATATATGAAAACTTAATTTTTGATGAGTAATATGCATTGCTAAGAACTTCACTTAGACAACTTTAAATGTGATTTTCTCACTAATTGACCCTATGACTCGTTTTGTGGTCCATATATATATATATATATCCTCCTGACTACCAGCTATGGAGTTTTGGGGACATTTGTGGACATTAGTTAAGCCCAGAGCATGTTTTGGGCTTTCCAAAGATACCAAATGTTTGGACATTTCACCATGACCACTTCCTCTCCTTGGTCTTTAAAAATAGCTGACGTTAATTTAGTGATCAAACTTAACACCCTCATGGAAATATGATAATATTTTGTAATGATCATGTACATCTGACACATTTTCAAATTGTTTGTCATAAAACAACATCTCAGGATAATGTAATAGGGTTTCAAATCAAAATATGACTTTCTGTTATGAAACAGGACATCAGTTTCACACATGTGCATTGTAGAGGACATCAGGACTTAAAGCATGTTTATTACACATTTTGGGAGACACAACAAGTGAATAGGGAATGAAATTATATTTCAATATTGCTAAGAAATATTAGACATTATTATGAAAGTCTTGCCAATTATTATTCCTATTATTGCATTTATTTTTTCATTATATGTTGCCCCCAAAAACACATTCATATGCAAAATACATTGTTTATAATGTAAAAACCTGTTCATAGCCATTTTACACGCATTTTGCATAAAGAAAAATGCTATATCAAATCATTTTCATAACATAGTTGAGAATCATCTTAATATAAAGTTTGGTATAAATATAGTTGGTTTGTGATTGAAACAAAAAGGCACTGTTTATGCCTTTTTATGTCTATTCAAGTCTTTTTATTTTATTAAAAAACAGAAAATAAAAAATTATGTATAATTTTTGTATGCTCTAAGGAATGTAATGACATAAAAAAACAAAACAAAAACAAAACAAAAAAATCACCTAAAAATCACAAAACTTTTTTTTCCCTGGTAGCCAGGAGGATATATAAATATAAAATACAGGAAGGCAATATACGGGAAAAATAAATAAATAATTAAATTAGAGGTACAGAGGTAGTAATATTTGTAATTACGTAACGTTCATCAAATGATTATACATTTTCACAAATTTGACACTTTTTTGTTGTTAACGTTTTTAAGTGTCGTAATTAGGTATTTGATGTCACAAAGAAAATTATGTAATATACATAGAAAAAAAAAAATAATACAAAAAATACATAGAAATTGAAAATTTACATTTATGAATATTCCTTTCATTACTCGGTTGTAATGAAGTGTGATAGAGTGACGCAGCGCGCAACTCGCCCCTGCTCTTCAGTTCTGGAAACCCCAGACGCGCGGACCTGCCAACGCCCGGCGCAGAGAAACAAACAGAAAGGATACGGTGAGTGCCAATGACGCTCAAAATATTATCTATATTTTTCTTCTTATATCCAATATCAGCGCTCGACTTGGTGCAGTATCGAATTATAAACATATACGGTAGGAATAAATGTATTTTTGAATTGTTCTTTAACGAATTAAACGTCTTAAATGGCACCCGAGGGCAGTTAGCACAGGCGGCTAGCTGAGGCTGAGGAGAACCGGTCAGATTTTACCATAGGCGCTTTTACAATTATTACCATGCTGTTGTATATCATATTTAGGGTTTGTTTTAATATAATAATTAGTTAAGGTAATGACGGTTTTTAATATAAAGTCGTTTCTTGCTTTCAATCTGTCATCTGCTGCATTCGCCTGTTGACGACGGATAACTGTCATAAATTATTTAGATTTTCATATTAGCATATCGTAGGTAATTTGTATGAAATGCAGATTCAATCATTCTTGTTAGTGTAAAGGGATTGTGCAGTACACGTTTGCCCAGTTAAAATTGGTTAAAACAGTGTTTTGGTGGCCTTCAATGGTACAGCATCATTTCAAATTGAGTAACGTTTATTTATTTATAATTATATGTCATTTAATCTGAGTTTGTGCTTGTTTCGCGTGAATAACTCTCTCAGGGTTGTGTTATACATGCATATATCTATATATATACATATGCATACATACATAAATGCATACACATTCATATAGGGTCATGTTATAGCGCTAATTACATTAATTTTGAGTGGTTCTGTTGGGATGGACTGTACTTGTTGACCATTGTTGATTTGTGTCAGGGATGTCTCTGTCTCTCTCTAACACATGCATTATATCTATAGCCCATGTCTCCTTTTTTAGCACTGTTATTGATTTCTCGGCAGCTTGTAGGTTGTAAAAATTAAAAGAAAAGCACTCTGCATTACTGATGGATACTTGCATCCATACTGTTTTTGATTGATTTGTCCTTGTAGACTGAATGATGTGAAGTACAAAGCATTACTCCCTCTTAGTCTCAGATGAATGTGTTTGATAGAGGACACAGCATGATTTTTACTTGCATCATTATGTATTTTGCAACAAGTTCTCGTTCACTTCTGGTCATTGAGGAAACGCTTTTCCTGCCACAAATGAATCGCTAAACTATCGCAGGAAGAAGGCAGGACTTTAGAAGAATGGATGAATCCAGCTCCAATCTATGTTTTATTTTAGAAATATGCAATAGTAAAAAAAATGTTTTGCTAATGTTCTTACTGTAATGTTTCATTAATGTTTACAGATAAATTGCACCATTTGGAGGGTCTCTATAAGGCAACAGCTTTTAGAGTATCTATTTTACATGTTGGGTGGATCATAACTTATGTTTTTAAATTTAGACAGGTTAGCAGAACTACTTGGCTCTCATTTACATTATTAATCTTGTTAATAACAAAATATTTTCTATAGCAAAACTCATTTATTATATTGTCATAAGCTAAAATAAGAGATCTGTGGTTTATTAGGCTGTTAATGCATATTGTATACATAAGATATCATCAATTCTATGGAAGCCAGTTAGGTAATTGACTTATCTCAAAATTCTGACGTTTCACTTACAATTCAGACTTTTTTTCTAGGTATAAACAAAGAATTGTCTTTTTTTCCCCCCGCACAGTTCCAAGTTTACATTTCTGAGTTGTAAACTCTTAAATTAGTCTGAATTGTGAGATTAAAACCTGCAGTTCTGTTTATTTGTTTATTCTGTGGTGGAAACAGGCTTTCATACATGTATTCATATATGTGTTGATACCTTTGCTTTCTAAAAAGCAATACTTTGAATTATTTTGAGTATCATCATTTAAATAGCTCACAAAACATAGTCAAATATTTTCCACATCAAAAATCGGGGTGGATTTGGTGAAAAAGAAAGTTAGAGGTAAGAGCTTGTCCAAATGTACCCTGGTTTTAAAAAGCATAGATTTACTGTCTAGGTTTGCACGTGAATCTGGAATATATTGCTTTATGCAGTCTAGCGCTTTAAATAAATTGAGTTTTGGCCTTAATACAGTTATTAAGAAGCTAAAATAAGAGATTTTCGCATTACATCTGTGTTTTATCAGGCTGTTAATGCATAATGTATACATATGATATCATCAAGTCTTTGGAAGCCTGTTAGGTAATTGACTTATCCTTAAAATTCTGACTTTTCACTAACAATTTGGACTTTTTTCTTGAAATTCTGAGAAATTCGAATGTTTTTTTTTTCCCTGCACAGTTCCAAGTTTATATTTCTGAATTGTAAACTCTGAAATTAGTCTGAATTGTGAGATTTAAAATCTGCAATTATGTTTTTTTTTTTTTTTTTTTTGTGGTGAAAACAGGTTTTCATACATGTCAGATTAATTAAAGGAAATTTATTACTGTGCAAATGTAACTGTGTATTAATATCTTTGCTTTTAAAAAAGCAATACTGGACTTTGAATTCCATATAACCACAGTGCTTTTGATTATTTTGTGTATCATCATTTAAATAACTCACAAAACGTAGTCAAATATTTTCCACCCCAAAAATCAGGGTGGATTTGGTGAAAAAGAAAGTTAGAGGTAAGAGCTTATTATTATTATTATTATTTCGTGGTGGAGACAGGTTTTCATACATGTCAGATTAATTAAAGGGAATTTATTACTGTGCAAATGTAACTGTATTGCTTTCAAAAAAGCGATACTTTGAATTACATAGAAGCACAGAGCTTTTAATTATTTTGTGTATAATTAAAACATACTCAGAGATTTTCCACTCCAAAAATCTGGGTGGATTTGGTGAAAAATAAAGTTAGAGGTAAGACTGATTCAAAGTACAGGCTTGTCCAAATGTACCCTGGTTTTAAAAAGCATAGATTTACTGTCTAGGTTTGCACGTGAATCTGGATTATATTGCTTTATGCAGTCTAGCGCTTTAACTGAATTGAATTTTGGCCTTAATACAGTTATTTCTGTTACTTGCCCACATGAAAACGATCAGATCGCTCAGGGCGTCAGCAATATTGTGAAATAAATCAATGTATCCTGTACACTTTTGAGTTTATGTTTATAAACGCACTACAAGGACTAGTTTAACTGATTACTATCCTGATAAGAATTTATGTTAAAGACAGGTGACTGCACCCATCATATCCCTGTGCTTTTGTTTGTGGGTTTTCCACTGACGCTGGAATGAGGTCAGACCTCGCATCCGCAGATTGCGGTGTGCGAAGGGAAGGAAACAGCCGGGATGGGCTTCCATCTCCTCGTTCCTGACCATCTGTGAGCTTGAAGGCTCACCCGCTTTCTGCTGCATAGCTCTGCAGAGGCTTAGCTGCTGCTGCTCAAGCGCGGCACAAACAGCAGGAAGTGTTTCTTTCAGTCTCGCGCTTCGGTCCCCTGCACACACCGGAGGAATGGGATATTGCTGTATTATTCTTTTCTGCCCCCGTGTGTCCTCTCCACATGCTTGGGGTGTGTGCTGTGTATATAGTGGTTTAGCATACTGACCCACTGTGAGAGAGATGTGCCGAAACCAGTGACGTTATGCTTGAGTTTAAAGCCGCAGTGACCCACAGTCAGACCAGGGGATGGGCTGTCGGAAAGGAGGGAAAGTTTAAATATGAAGTATTTTAGAAATTTCATTTAAATATTTTGAATATTTCAGGCCTTTGATGGCTATATTTTCTGTTATTTAACTACTGATATTTTAGTCATATTCTATGGTTATTTATTCTAGGAAATGTTTGAGTTACCTTAAGTGTTAAGGCGCTAAATCGATAATGATCGCGTGATATGAATTTCCTCGATAAACGATAACAAAAGAAGTCTCTTATGCTCAAGGCTGCATTTATTTGATCAAAAATACAGAAAAAAAAAACGTAATATTGCTAAATGTTTTTACAATATAAAATGTTTTTTTATTTTAATGTACTTTACAATATAATTTATTCCTGTGATGCAAAGCTGAATTTTCATCAGCTGTTACTCCAGTCTTAAGTGTCACTGATCCTTCAGAAATCATTCTAATATGCTGATTTATTATTAGAATTATCAATGTTGGAAACAGTTGTGCTGCCAAATATTTTTTTTTTTTTGCAATTTGTGACTCTTTTTTTTTCAGGATTCTCTGATGAATAACAGGTTAAAAGGAACAGCATTTATTCAAAATATAAATCTTTTCTAACAATGTAAATCTATGCTATCACTTTTTATTAATTTAACACATCCTTGGTGAATAAAAGTAATAAATTCTTAAAAAAAAGAAAGAAAGAATAAAAATTTACTGACCCCAAACTTTTGAACAGTAGTCTATATTGTTAGAAGCTTTCTATTTTAAATAAATGCTGTTCTTTTTTTAACCTTTTATTGATCAAAAAATCCTGAAAAATATATCACAGTTCCTAAAAAAATATTAAGCAGTGCAACTTTTTCCAGCAAATCAGTATATTAGAATGATTTTTGAAAGATCATGTGACACTAAAGACTGGAGTAATGATTCTGGAAATTCAACATTAATTACAGATATAAATTAAATTTTAATGTATATTAATATAGAAAAACATTGATTTGCATCGTAATAATATTTCACAATGTTACTTTTTTTTTCTCTTTTTGATGAGTCTCGATTACTAAATAGATGTGGGATTATTTGTCTAATTTTATTCTGTTATTAATGTGGATATGTATTAAATGTATTGAAGGAGGAGTAATGGAATATAATTACAGTATTGTGATTAAGCTCTAGCGTTTATGCATTTACTAAATGTATTTAGTGTTTTTCATACAAATACCTAGGAACCATATTACATTTTTACCATGGTATTAAGGTGCTATATTGGTAGTTTTAATTTTTTTTTATCATGATACGATGAAAAAGCAAAGGTCAATAAAAAAACCCCTCAAACAGTCAGAATAAACAAATTTCACCATATAAAAACGAGATTGCTACAATTTTTACAGATATTACTGATTTTGATAATGAACATAGATCTACATCTGCATTCTAAAGCTACTACCAAATGTGTATTTCTAAGAGACAAAATATTTTCTTATTATTATTCCTCTGCTTATTATTATCCTCAGGTAACACAAATCTGTTTCTTGATTTGAAACAATATTAGTTGTTTAAACATGCAGAAATAAAGTTATTTTTGCTATAAAGATTAAGGAAAAATGACTAGAAAAAGTGTGAAGGATTAGAAAAACATGAAGTGTTTGTCATGTTCTGACTATAAAGAATATTTTAAAGCCACATATAACTGTCTTATTTGTACAACTTTTACATCGTAGCACAAAAATCTGTCTTTAATCTTGAAATAATTTTTTTTATTTATTTTATTTTTATTTTTTTATTTATCGATATTGACTGATCTGAAAAAAATATGAAAAAATTGTGCCAATCGCTCAGCCCTATTCTAAAAACAAAGTATGAATGCTTGAGTGTATTTATATCGATATTGACTAATATGAAAAAAAATATGAAAAAATTGTGCCAATCGCTCAGCCCTAGTCTTTTTTTTTTCTTAAATAATGTTTTAATAATAAACTTTTATTAGTAGTAGAGCTACTATTACAGTAAGTAATACATGTGACCCTGGACTACAAAACATAAGGGTAAATTTTTTGAAAATTGAGATTTATACATCATCTGTAAGCTGAATAAATGAGCTGTTGATGTATGGTTTATTAGGATAGGACAATATTTGGAATCTAAGGTGTGCAAAAAAAAACATAATATTAAGAAAATTTCATTTAAAGTTGTCTAAACTATTTTGTTTATTTGCTACAAATACACCTGTGCTACTTGGTACTGGTTTTGTGGTCCAGGGTCATATTTATGTCATATTGTTTTTAGGTTAAACTTTTATTTTGACAGGTTGCTTTGACAATTGTTACATTTCTGTTTGTATGTGATATATGTTGGTAGTTTTTCTCAAAAGAAACAGTAAAATGCTTATGAAATGACTCTCAGAGCAGTTCTAGAGCTTGTTTATGTGTTCCTGTACTCATATATTGAGGTGGAAGAGGCTGAAAACCCTGCAAGTGCCACGCACACTTCAGTGTGTAGTAAACAAATCCATTATTTATATATTGCGTTATTTATATATTGACACAAAGACATGCAGAACATGCAGGATTCACTTTTAAATAGTATTTTTGCAGCTCAATATTCAGAATCGTGTTTTGATCTAAGTGTACCAAGTTACTTTGATTTATTTATCCAAATTATTATTATTTATGCCAGTAAATTCTGTTTTTATGACTGGATTCCACGATTATGACCGCTTTTTGACAATCATAGGGCCCTACTTTCTGCGGATGTGTGTGTGAAAATGACAGCAAGTTCTTCATGTTAATAAGAATGAAATCTGTGTTAGTGTAAGAATGGATAATTGGTATTTTAACTTGAGTCTGAATGTAGAATAAACTTGTAATTGATACACATAGTCTGCAATCAATACACTAAAATACTGTTAGCCTGTAAGTGCTTTGCTTAAATCTGACAAGTTTTATGTTTCCGTTGGTTTCATCAACACTGGGTAGGTGAATAATAGAAAAGCTATATTGCATTTCAACGAAACCCCATCATTGCATATACTGCTTCATCCATGCATATAATGAGCCAGTCGCATGTCATACTAATTAAAGGATATTTATTACTGCACAAATGTAACTGTCTGTGAGACATTGAAGGGTGTGAAATTGATTTGAATATGACTTATTCTCGCTTCTGGAGCAGTAAGTGGGGACAGATTAAGTTCTCACATTTAGTGTTGATAGCAGCAAGGCTTGTCACAGTTTCTAATGTGGGTGTTTTACACTTGCAGACCACCAACATTATCTGAAAAAAGCAGAGTGAGAAACTAGGGATGCACTGAAATGAAAATTCTTGGCCGAAGCGGAAACTGAACAAAATGAAACACTAGGCTGAAGGCTGAGTACCGAATATGTTTTTATCGGGCTTTTTAAAGAAGAAATAAATAAATTACAAAACAACAATTTAAACACATTTACTCAACACTGAACATTTTTAACATTCTAGTAGCCATTACAGCCTACCAACAAAGCACAATTTAACTTAAATAAGTTAGTAAAACTATTCTTTGGCCATTTTTAAGACCCCCTTCTTGAGTCAGGCATGTGTTTTTTTTTTTTTAAATGTACAAATGAATGCAGCCTTGCTGAGCAGAAGAGACTTCTTTTAAAACATTAGAAAATATTACAGATCTCAATTTGAACACTGTGTGAATGTATTAATACATGTATTAGAGCTGACAGTTATAAATGCTTCCACACTTTGGACATATTTGCTATGCTACATTAATGGGCACCTCTACTTGATCGCATCACGTTATTGTTCGGTATAATTTATTCTGTCTTTTCACTTATTTGCTTAATTTTGCTATTTCCACCTCGATAATTTTGGTTGCTGAACATTCGGTGTATCCCTATGAGAAACTTTACTTAGGGAGATTAGTTCTTCCAGTCTGTTTTGGTATTGTACTGACAAATTTAGATCTAGTTACTAATAAAGTAATTCTGCACCACTTAAAGTGAACTCAAAGTATTTTGAATTAGGATATGGGTTTATTACAGAAACAGCTGTTGCATTTTGATGATCATGAATATTTAACTACATTGTGTCTTATGAACAGCAGTAAGTTTGATGGATTCAGTGAATAACCTGTAACTAGCAATCCATTTAAAGCCATTTGATTATAAATCTGTCAACGCTGTTTGTGCTGTATGTGTTTTGTGGTGCAGGAAACACTGATTTAGCCCTGCTAAATGCACTTCCCACTGATTTCTAAAAACTAAATATTGCAAGCTATGATCCCATTTCTTCACATACTCTTTTTGCTCTACTTCTGTTATAGAAACTACTAAAAATGAGATAAAAAAAAAAAAAACATTTTCTGTGGTTCTGTATATATTTGAATAGATGTTTCATCCAGTGATTGTCTTTTGCACAATTAATCTGCACTTGTAATAGTAGTGGATAGGGCTGTTCGATTAATTGAAGTGAAATCGAAATCGCGGTTAATCGAAAGCTACGATTGTCATGCGTATCTTTTAGTAAAGCGCGGATCCGTGATCAGTAAATCTTCATCCGAAGGCCAGAGGGCGCTGTCATTCTTACGCTGAAAACTCAAAATACGCCAGAAGAAGAAACTTGGTAAATGCGTCTTTGCTGTCGCTGCAGCTGAATAAACAAGATTTGACTGCTTTCATTAATTCAACGTGACTAATAAACCAACGACTACAACAATATATGGTTTATTTGACGACTTCTTATTATAATTTTCCTTATAATACAGTATATAATAATGCAATGCCTTTATCACTGCATAGAATACTATTCGTGCGTTATTCTGTGTAAAAAGCTGTACTGTCTCACAGAAAGATTTATTTCAAACACTCGACTGATATAAATATTATAATATGAAGTGAGTTTGGAGTAAATATGTTATTAAATGTGATAGTTTCACATGCTTTCAGGTATAGAAGCATGTCTACACAGAGCCGTAGTTCACTGAGAAGCTACGCAAACAGCTGTCATTATCGCAAACGATTTCTTTCGATTTCATAATCGATCGATTAAATCGTTTGCGATAATGAACACGATTAAGCGTTTTCTATGAAATACGGCTCTGTGTACTACATGCCGTTCCACCTGAACACAGGTGCTGGAGATTTACTGCTGATTACACAACCGGCTTCACTGACAACATGCGCATGACAATCGCCTTCGATTAATTGCACAGCCCTAGTAGTGGACATAGAGGTGTCTCTTTTATCTTACACTTATCTTACACAGCTATTTGTGAAGAAATAAGAGTCTCATGTTAACGCTTTTGTCTTTCATTGCAGATCTTGAATGAGAACAGTGGATTTGTAAAAGCACAGCTATGCAGACGATCAAGTGCGTCGTTGTTGGTGATGGTGCAGTGGGTAAAACCTGTCTATTAATCTCCTATACAACTAATAAATTCCCCTCCGAATACGTACCAACGGTGAGTAGCGTTTTCTGCTTCCTTACATGTTTACTTATGTTATTACCTGTTATGTTTATGTCTGTTTTACACTGTAATCCTTTAATTGCTTTTCCTTACAGGTCTTTGATAACTATGCAGTTACGGTTATGATTGGTGGTGAGCCGTACACCCTTGGGCTGTTTGACACTGCAGGTACAGTGCAAATTACTCTGTTCAACCTCTTCACTTTTATTCATAGCCTATTAATTACATTCATCATCATTAGCTTTAATAAACCTTGTTTGACAGACGTGGATTCTCTAGTTTTTAAAATGTCTGTTTGTTTGGGAGGGTGGAGCTCATGGGCTGATGAGAAAAAGCATTCACGATCGTCATTGTTGTAGAAATTAGACCTCAGGAGCCTTTGGAGAATTCCACACATTCCTGTGGAGGGTGGTTTGAGCTTGAAACTGTTGTTTTTGGAGGATTGTGGGACCAGAGTCTTTTGCTGCGCACGTGTTCAAATGCCCCATCCACCGCATGACTGAATGACGTCCATTGCCTGCTCGGGATTGTAAATGCATTCTTGGTTTTAATTTATCCTTTCGTTTCCGTCTCTTTGCAGGTCAGGAAGATTACGATAGATTACGACCCCTGAGCTACCCTCAGACAGATGTCTTCTTAGTCTGTTTCTCAGTTGTTTCACCTTCTTCATTTGAAAACGTCAAAGAAAAGGTGAGCTTGAATCATTCGAATGCAGTGCATTTTGTTAGTTGCTGGGCTCTATTTTTGTTGTGTCATGCTGTCTGTAGTCCAAAGTGACCGTCTGCCATGTTTCCACCGTGATTTGGTGAAACTACAGGGTTGGACCTGGGTGCCTCTTGGCTGTGATCTAGGGAAATAGAAAATGTTGTACATTTTGAAGAGTTCAGTGTCCACATTGAACAGAATAAAAAGTCTCTGAATTGATTTTACCTGGTCTTTAAAGTGGACTCACAGCAGCCCGTCAACAAAAAAGTTTAGTTTAACTTGAAGAAATTGTGACAGAAATATATTACTTAATGTAATAATAATGCTCCTACTATTAATACAAAAATTATATTAAAATTAATATTTACCAGAATTTATTTACCAGAATAATGTAAATACACAACACAGTATTTCTGAAAAAAGTAGTTTAAAAAAATATATATATTTTTTTTTATAAAATTTGTTTTTTAGCGTTGCTTTTGATTATTAAAATTTCATAAAACCATTAACATGGAATCTAGAAAGTTAATGGCAAAAATAACTAAATTTGAGAAAACGTATACATTTCAATGAATAAATTTCAAGGCGCCTTAATTTTATTTTTTTGTAAAACTTTTAATAAATTGTGTAAGTTTCATGATTTCTAATAATTAGACAAAATGCTTTTTGATTAATATTTAATTTAACCATTAAAACAGAGTAAAGAAAAATGTAAACAGAAAAAAAAATGGAATCAAGAAAAACGTAAACAAAAAAGGAATCTGCAAAAGAAATAAGAGATTTCATAGGTTCCCCACAAATACTGTATGTGAAAATGTTGAAAATTATGCAAATATGAAGCAATGTTTAACTGCTGTCTGTTGCGTTTGCAAATGAAGTGCACTTCTCTTTGAAACATGCAACGCGACAGACTATATACTACTATAATTAAATCGCAGCATTTTGCAATTTGAAAAAAAAAGGACACTTAGCCATATCCTGATGTTAGTTTACTTGAATGCTTTTCCAAAGCAATGGCACAAATATAATGTAATTTTATGGCATCACAAGGCATTTTATGAAATTGTCTATGAGAAGTGTAAAAATGTCTCTGATATATTATAAAACTGTGGCTGGACTTTTGCAGTACTGGCCTGCAAGTTTGTTGCTAAGTATTTAGTCTAGTCATTTTGGTCATTTACTACTTTTATTTTTACTATCCATTACACAAGTAAATTGGGGAAAAATGGTCTAATCTTTTGGCTTTTTTCCTTCAGTGGGTACCTGAGATCACCCACCACTGTCCAAAGACCCCCTTCCTGCTGGTGGGGACGCAGATTGATTTGAGAGATGATCCTTCTACCATTGAGAAGCTTGCCAAGAACAAACAGAAACCCATCACTCCGGAGACAGCAGAGAAGCTGGCCCGCGATCTGAAGGCTGTCAAATATGTGGAGTGCTCCGCTCTGACGCAGGTGAGTTAGGTCTCGTGCACAGCGCACAATCGTGATCATACGTTCATGAACGTTTATCATCTACATTACAAACGAAAACTGCCTCTTTATTTTGTGATTTCAATGTCTAAAAATGGTTTTAAATCATTCTCAGTGGATAGAAGTGTCCTGATGATGTAGTATTAGGATTTGACGTTTGCTTTTTTATTTTCAGTCTTTCAGGTGTGTTTTGTATTTGTTTCTTTATTTTAATTTGTGCTATTTACCTTAACAAGAAAGTGGAAGCTTTATTTGGTCAAAGGCTCAGAGACATTGGTGACTTTGTTTTTGAAAAAATTAAACTATGTTGAGGATTAACCTAAGGTTTGGTTTATGATCAGAGATTGATCTGTCATTGACCAGCTATTCTCTGCCAATTGATGCTTGCATATTAGAATATAATTTGAAATGTGACTACATAGGTGATCCATATCTAATGGGATTCAGTGCTGAAAGTTAATGCGTTTAAGGTCAAAAGTTTACATGCACCAGAATCTGCAAAACGGTAATGATTTTAGCAAAATAAGAGGGATCATACAAAATGCAAGTTTTTTTTATTTTTTTTATTTAGTACTTACCTGAATAAGATATTTCACATAAAAGATGTTTACATATAGTCCACAAGAGAAAATGGTTGCATTTCTACAAATTATTCTTAATACTGTATTGTTACCTGAGTGATCCACAAATGTGTGTTGTAGTGATAGTTGTTCATGAGTCCCTTGTTTGTCCAGAACAGTCAAACTGCCCGATGTTCTGCAGAAAAATCCAAATTAGTTGGTTTTTCCACATTTGTGTATTTGAACCCTTTCCAACAATGAGACTACGATTTTGTGATCCATCTTTTCACACTGAGGACAACTGAGGGACTCATATGCAACTATTACAGAAGGTTCAAACGCTTACTGTTCCTTCCCTAAGAAATAAAATGCATTAAGGGCCAGGGGGTGAATACATTTGAACAGAATGAAGATGTATACAATTTTCTTATTGTATATTGCCTAAATATCATATTTTTTCATTTAGTACTGCCCTTTAGAAGCTACAGCAAATGTTACCCAGAAGATGAAATAAGTTAAATGTACCCTGATCTTCAAATTCCAAAAGTTTTCACCCACTTTCTGCATTTTGTTTTCAAGCATTAGTCAGCATTTGAACTTGCTCTGTAATAGTTGCATATGAGTTCAAATACACACAGTTTCTGAAAAAACAAAGAATTTGTAAGACCTGCAGGATTTTTTCTGAAGAACAATGGGCAGTTTAACTGTTCAGGACAAACAAAGGGATTTATGAAGGCTATCACTAAACAAAACAAAAAAATAGCTGTGGATTATTAAAGTAACTACAGAGTATTAAGAATCAGGCGTAAGTAAACTTTAGAACAGGGTCATGTTTATAAATTCAGCTATTGTTTTCTCTTGTGGACTATATGCAGACACATTTTTTTGTGAAATCTTGTTCAGGCCAGTACTAAATAAAAAATAACATGCTTTTTGTATGATCACTCCCATTTTGGTAAAATAATTAACATTTAGCAGATTCTGCAAGGTGTGTAAATGTTTGACCTCAACTGAATATATTAAAGTAGCTATTATGATTTAATGTTGGTCACTTTTGTGTCGCTGTTTAGAAAACAAATTTAGCTGTTTTTTTTAACATCTGTAGTTGACTTCATGTCTGCATGCAGTCTGTTATGGAAAAGATAGCTGTGGTTTGAGTTTAGGCAGTGGACATGCAATTGGCATCCTACATTTGAGTATTTTTATTGTTCGCATTTTTTTCAGTCTGTCACACCATAGGCCTGCATGGCATCTTTACCTGTAGAATTACTACTTACTGGTTTATCCTTCTGTGCAACAAGCTCCTCTACAAGCAGCTTCTCTTCCTCACTAGCTGCTGTGCTCTGTTGAAATGTGCTAGTTCTCACCTCTTCTTCTCTCTCTCTCTTTCTCATGTTTTCTGTAACTGCTAACATTGGTGCTTTATTCTGTTTCCCTTCCCTTCTGTGTTCATAGCGAGGTCTGAAGAATGTATTTGATGAAGCTATCCTAGCTGCCCTCGAACCTCCTGAAACGCAGCGAAAACGGAAGTGCTGTATATTTTAAACCTCTCTCTCTCTCTTTCTAACGCCCCACTCTTCCCCAGATGTTTGCTGCTTCCTTTAGTTACCTCTCGCTCCACAGAAATGACAACTTTCCCAATCTCTTAAGTGACGTCATATATATGTATCTTCTTTCACCAATACTAAAGAACTTGCTTTTGCTGTTTTCTTTTTCTACTTTTTTTGTTGTTGTTGGAGACTGCTAACGTTAGACCCAGCTTCTGGGAATGACATTTGTCTCATTTCTAGTTTTTTTTTATTACTATTATTATTTGCACTTTGAGTTTGAAAATAAAATGTGGAAGTTTTACAATGAAGGGTTGCATATGTAGTACTGATATGTTGCTTCATTATTTCTTTGTTAGTGTTATTTAAGAGCAGACAAAGGTAAAATAGCTCAGTACTTTGCTGCTCAGTTTATTAGCGTTTCTAAGAGTCATCATTCCTTATGTCAGTGTATTTATTTTGTACTGCAACAATTGTATCATATAAATTCTAAACTTATTAACGTATGGCTACAGTTTGCAATTTGGTGCCATTCTTATCCGTACGACGTCTTGAGAGTTTAAATGGCTTAATATAATCCTGTGAAATGATTTGTGCCATTAATAAAGGACAGCTGCAATTGCCATTACCTACTGCGTCTCTCTCGTCAATTATGCGTTAAGAATTGGGTTCTTTTTTTAAACTTTGATGCAGACACGAACACAACACTGTTATACATTACCCAGTGTCTTTTTGTACAAAAGCCCAATCCACATCTACCTTCCACCAGTTGTTTGTGAATAAATCCTTCTCACTATGGCTCACACAGTGGGGTCCTTGTCACAGGACTGGACAATAACTTCTCAGACTACTTATCTGAGGACGATTTTCTCAAACAATGACGTACTTATTGTTTCCAAGCACCCAGCAGCTCCTCCTCTGTGCACAGAACAGCGTATTGTACACAAGCTCCCTTGCTTTAGCTGTCACCTGATGTGTTTTGTCAAAAAAGAAAAATCTGAGTTCTCATTTTTGCCCAGATGAGGGCAGTATTGTAGCACTTCCACACTGCAGGTTGCATTCTCTCGCAGGTCATTTGTCTCCGTGTGTGTTAATTTCACCCAGAGGCTTGAGTTTCTGTTTGACCAGCCCTTCACCTCACCAACCCTTCAGTCTCTGAGCCTGTTTGCTTGCACTTCCACTTTCTTGTTTGACATCTTGTGTTGTGACAGAATGACTGCACAGCATGGCTGAATCAGTTGGTTTTCAGTTGGGTGGGTTTGAATCTAATAGCTGCAGAGGAAGTATAGAGATGTTAAAATATGAAAATATGAAATCAGCTGAATTTTATTTTTAGATATGGAATCTTTAGCAGAATTGGTCATTATTCAAATCTGACACATCCCACATGGGGTATTCCACCCAAAAATGAACATTGTGTCATCATTTTCTCACCCGGATATCATTCCAAACCTGACTGATTTTTCTAGAGAACACAAGATATTTTGTGACCAGTTTCATTTTCCATTATATGGGCAAAAAATAAAATGTCAATGGGAACTGAAACTGGTTACCAGCATTTTTACAAATATCCTTCAAATTTTCCAAGGATCTTCCAGTTGTGGATTTTAAGCAATTTGGCTGAATTTTTTTTTTTTTTTTTTTTTTTTTTTGTGCTTTCAGCTATCAGTAAGAGTGTAATGGTTTGTGATTTATAAGACAACCCCCCTTTTCAAGATGTGCCTTTTGGAAAATGTCTTTTTGAAATCCAGATCTTGTTTTATTAAGAAAAAAAATCTTAATTATTTTCATATTACATATTTAAATTTTTGTTTAAAAAAAAAAAAAAGGTAAATACTGGTAAAACATACCAACAATCACATTTTAAAAATATACACTTTTTGATATACCATAAAACTAACAGGTACCCCATCTGAATTATATAACAAATAGGATGTCCAGCTCATAGTAGCCTACCAAAATTATTGTAGTTTTCAAATATCGGTACTGTCTTGCGTTTTAAAGTCACTTAAAGAGGAAGTTTGGCCGCATCAGGCTAACATGAGAGTCATGACTCATGTCGCTGTAAGCTTTTCTTTTTCTTTAGTTTTCACTCATGATGTTCTAACATTACAACACACATTTTTGACAAGTTTGACTGAAGTTGAAGTTTGTGCTAATAAACGCTTCATGCTAATTTTCAATCATGTCAAAATCATGTCGTTCAATTTGCGTCATTAGCTTTGTATGTAATCTACTCGTGCAAATAATTACATTTGCTTTTGGTGACGGCGCTAATAGCCTTATGGGCAGCATGCTGACATACAGTGCCTTGCGAAAGTATTCATACCTTAATTTTTCATCTTTGCAAATTTATTAAAAATAAAAACTTACATGATTGCATTGCATAAGAATTCATACCCTTTTCTAGGAGGGTTGAAATTTAGCTTCGAAGCATTCATATTGCTTGTGGGGTTGTCACGATACCATAAAAATGACTTACAATACTATTAATGGTTTAAATGCAAAACTCTGAATATAGAAATATGTTGGAAAAGAATGCAATATGGTGGGAAGCTTAAAACTGCCAGCAGGTGGCAGCAATGTTCATAATTGAATCACTGAGTCATTCAAACAATTCTTTCACAATGCCTGAAACCTTCAGGAGCGAATCAAATGACTGTTTTTATGAATGGCTTAGTGTATGATTCACCCAAGCGCAGCGGATTCGGATTTAAATACAGAATCGAAACTAAAACAACACTCTTGCTCGTGTCATATTTCTGAAATGTCAGGAGCGTTTTTACTCGCATATCTTGAAATTTTCAAGGTAGCAGCTTGTATATTAAAATATATTCATTTATAATGTTAATATATATTACCGATATGATTGATTGATAAGAACCAAGTGCAAAGACGCTATGTTGATGAATGGAATTGCATTCGTGATCGCAAAGATGCTTCCAAATGTAGGCAAATGAATAAAACTGCATGAATACTTTCTTGTAAGATATTAGGATGTTGAATAAGTGATTCTTGAGCTGCTATTTTCTTAAAATGGCGTGCATGTTCTTAAAACACTTAAAACACAGTTTACAGTACTGCCTTACGGACGATATTACCGTTTAAAAAATGCAATGGCACGGCGGGACGTACTACCGGTATATCATGCAACCCTAATTGCTTGTAGATGTTACTACACTTGAGTGAAGTTTACTTGTGGCAAATTCGATTTGAATGGGTGTGATTTGGAAAGGCACACATTTTAAAAAGCTGAAAATGCATATCAGAGCAAAAACCAAGCCCTTAGGTTAAAAAAAAAAAAAATACCTGTAGAGCTCAGTCAAGGAGGTGCTTCAACAAAGTACTGAGTTACTTATGAATACTTTTGCAGTGTGCTCATTTCAGTTTTTTAATTTTTAATTTATTATTAATTAATTTAATTTAAAACAAAGTGGTATACTTTTACAAGGCACTGTATAGCACCATTGCGGTATGGGCATCCTGAGTTCGAATCCCACTTCAAGGACCTTTCCCGATCTCACCCCTCTGTCCTGTCATATATGCAAAAATGCCAAAAAAAAAAAAAAACACCATTACACTCTTATGCACCATTTGAATAGGTATATTCTTTCAAAATAAACACAGAATATATGTAAATTAGATCTATGGGCTTAGTTATGAGGACACTTCCTAATTGATTATTTTGCTCTTTTCGGCTTATTCCCATTATGGCGTTCTTATTTGCTTGGTTCCACTGTAAATGTATGCATTTCCTACAAATTACAATTTAGTTTACGCATCTTATCCATTATTTCTACAATGCCGTTCTTATATTTTGCATTTTCAAATGTCCAAAGTCATCCGATCATCCAGTGATTTTGTTCCTAACCCACCCATTGATTTCCTTTCTCTGTCTGTGTGTTGACCCATGTTGAGTGTCCATCTCTCCCTTGCTTTGTGTTCACAGAAAGGCCTAAAGAACGTATTTGATGAGGCGATTTTGGCAGCCCTGGAGCCCCCAGAGCCCAAGAAGAAGCGTAAATGCAGGCTGCTATGAGCGCCCTCTGTCCCATCTCGCCCCCCCTCCCTTCTTTGCTCTAAGGCTGGTCCACAGCTTTTCACTCTAAAAAGCAATGTGTAAAAGAAGTGAGTTTCAATATTTGCTCTGCAATAAAGATATAAAGAGTACCCACCATACACATGCACATATACACACAACAAAAACACACACACAACCCACATGCCCATTAATATATATATATATTAAAAAAAAAACCTAGAGGGCCTTTTCTAGTTTTGATTCCAGGGGTCTTACTTCTGTACTTCATGGTGAGGAATATTAGAGATGCTGCCTTGGTTTGCCGGCCGTGTTTTGACATTTTAAGTGGGTCAGTGTAACACACACACAGTAGTACAGACTCAGTCGCTAAAGTCTTAAGTAGGTTCAGGTTGTATTTCTTTCCATTGTGCTGTGCAAACATCATACAGTGTTCAAAAATGGCAACCGAATCACTCTGACCTGATCCGAAACTTTGTCCGTCACTAGCTCTAGAAATAAAACAATTATCATGTATAGAGACGCGTTCGCCGAGTGAGTCTGCCGTAATTCCTTTCCCACGCACCCTCGAAAAACATCACCTGAAGTGCTTAGAAATAGCTCCTTATTCTTTGCCAATATTCCCATTCAAGACAGTAGTCCTGTATATGGTTCAGTCGTTTTCCGTGTATAATTTTGACTCCTCATGAATAAAAAGAAAAATTGGTCTATCTCAAGCAGGGAACTTTCTAACAGTGTTAGCAGAACAAGTGGCGTGTTCTAATGAGTTGCTAGGGACCATGGAAGCGTTTTTCCAGAACTTGTGATGCATGTAGGTAAGCCTCCAGGTTCCTTCGGATAGGTTAACATTAATTAATAATAATGTAAGCTGACAAAAGTTGTTGTAGGCTCCTGTTGTTTTTATTTTACCAAATGTTTTTTTTTTTTTCTTTTGTGATTTTTGTTTTATTTTAATTTTGTTTTCCACAAAGGATCATTTCACTCCTCCCTTTCGTTTAGGGACTGGATCCCAGCAATTCTCTGATCCACCTGTGGGTTTTTTTTTCGAAGAAAGCAACCGTTTGTTTATGTGTTTGTGCAAGATGACCTCTCTCAGAATCATGAACCAAGTTTAATACTTTAACACGGGTGGATCAGAGTAAGCTTGATTTCCAGTCTTTTTTCCCCCCTCCCTAGTTATTTGTTTTTTGTTTTTGTTTTGGTGCAAACCAAATGCTCTGTATGAAGTCTCTCCTTTGTACTGTATATGCATTCTTTTGAGAAAAAATATTAAACGTATACCTTAATTGCCTTTATCATTTTCCAGTCCCTTTCTTAAATGATCACTGCAAAGAATCTTTACCTAAAGGAACATATCTTTCTTAAAATGCTTGTGTATTTTTCAGTTGATAAGTAAATTTCTTCATGAATTTTCCTTTTTTTTTCCCCTGAGTTTTTGGACTCAGGAGTGTAGTCAGTGTGATCTTTTCTGCCAGCAGGGTATGCTGTATGACCAGATAGGTAAAGGACAGGCCCTTCATCATTAATCTGTAGCAGTGAAGGTTTAGTGAGTATTTTTCAGACTTTGTATTAGAAAATGCATGCAGAATAGGGCCTTAGGTTTTTTTTTTTTTTTTTTTTTTTAATTGTGAGAAGAATATATTATTAGGCATTTAGTAAATGCTTTTGTCCAAAGCAGCTTTCAGTGCACAAACTTACAAGTTCCATTCATTCGCCTCATTAAAGATGTATTAAAGCAGGAAAGATGTAATTTGGACTAAATAGCATAACTTCACAACCTATGTACAGTTGCAGCATTCGCACAGCCATTGTTTAAAACACACATGGCTTTGATGCAAAATTGTGTTTTTATTTAGTCTTGACTAAATGCAGTTTGGGACTGCACGATAAGCATTTTATGACAAATGGGAAATTCACAATATGGTGACCATTAAAATCCTTTGTTTTCTGTATAGAGCTGCAGCTCTTTTAGGGTTTATATTTACATTGCATTTACATTTTAGTAATCCTAGCAGATGCTTTTATCCAAAACGACTTACAAATGAGGACAATGGAAGTGATCCAAATCAACAAAAGAGCAGCAATATGTAAGTGCTGTGACAAGTCTCATTTAGCCTAATACATGCGCAAGTTTTTATATAATAAAAAGAAAACAAGTAGGTAGAATAGAAAGATTAGAGAATGCTAGTGTTAGAGGGTCTTTTTTTATTATAATAAAACAAGTCGAAAGAACCAAAAAATAGTGATTGCCAAATTTTATAATAAATAAAAAGAAAACAAGTAGAATAGAAAATGTTAGTGTTAGATGTTTTTTTTTTTAAGAATAATGAGTCATAAGAAGAGTAAAATAATAGTGAATGCTAGTGTTAGAGGGTCTTTTTTATAATAAAACAAGTTAAAAGAACAGAAAAATATAGTGATTGCTAGTGTTAGAAAAAAAAAGAAAACAAGTAGATAGAATAGAAAAAGAATAGAGAAGGCTAGTGTTAGTGGGTGTTTTTTAAATAAAAACAAAAAGTCAAAAGAATAGAAAAAGAATAGAGAACGCTAGTGTTAGAGGGTCAATTTTATGTACTAAATAAAACAAAAATAAGTAGAATAGAAAAAGAATAGGGAACACTAGTGTCAGAGGAATTCTTTTAAAAATGAAACGAGTCAAAAGAATAGAAAAAGAATAGGGAATGCTAGTGTTAGAAGGTCATTTATTTTATAATAAATAAAAGGAAAACAACTAGATAGAATAGAAAAGAATAGAGAATGCTAGTGTTAGAAGGTCTTTTTTTAAATAAAAATAAAACTAAAATTTTTTTTTTTATAATAAATAAATAAATAGAAAACAAGTAGATAGAATAGAAAAAAAATAGGGATTTAGTGTTTAGTGTTAGAGTTTTTTAATATAATACACAAGTCAAAAGAACAGAAAAATTATAGAGAATGCTAGTGTTAGGGGGTAATTTTTATATATAATAAGTCAAAAGAAAAAGAACAGAATGGGGTCATTTGTTTATAATAAATACAAAGGAAACAAGTAGATTGAACAGAAAAAGATAGGTGATGCAAGTGTTAGGGTCTTTTTCATTAAAAATAAAACGAGTAAAAATAATTTTTATAATAAAATAAGTAGAATAGGAAAGTGTTAGAGGGTCTTTTTTTTAATATAAAAATAAAACTAAATAGATTTTTTGCATTCACATTTGCTCAAATGGGAAAAAGAATAAAAAAAAATGCTAGTGTTAGAGGATCATTTTTTATAATAAATAAAAATTGCTTTTATGCCAAAATCATTAGGATATTAAGTAAAGATAATTTTACACAAAGATAATTTGTAAATTTCCTACCGCAAATATATCAAAACTTTATTTGTGATTAGTAATATGCATTGCTAAGAACTTCATTTGGAGTTCTTTTCTCAATATTTAGATTTTCACCCTCAGATTCCAATTCAGCTTTTCAAATATTGTCCTATCCTAACAAACCATACATCAATGGAAAGCTTATTTATCCAGCTTTCAGATGATGAATAAATCATTTCAAAATTGACCTTTATGACTGGTTTTGTGGTCCAGGGTCACATATAATGTAAATAGCCATTAAATAACCTGTTTAATGATTATTTTACATTCTGAAATTAACAGTAAAGATCACATTTTTGCTCAAATGCTATTGTTTTCAGCACACCGTCTACTCCAGATGTATAAATTACGCTGGGGTGGATGAGTTAACAAATTCTTTGAGTGTTTTATGTGATGGCTGTCAGTGTACGCTTGTGTTAAACAGCCAGAGAAAACCATAAATTATGAAGTGTGGAATGGCAGGCATTCCTCCGTTTAGTTGGTGGGGGTGTCCACCTGCAGGACTTCACTCATTATCAGCGACATTATCAGTGTGCAGGTTCAACCTACTGACAACTTTGCCAGAACGCCGATGACTGTTATGAAAACATCACCAGCTGTGCTGCCATCACCGAGTTTCACGAGAACCTGTCAAAAAGCTGCCCGGGTCCTACTTCACTCCAGAAATCAAAAGGAGGAATTAAAGTTTAGTATGATTATTATTGTTGTTGTTTTACATGCATTAAGTATGCTTTCTATGTATATAAAATTGCTTCTATAAATTTGATTTGAATGGGACGTCTCATGATAGATAATATTGTGTGCTTAATTGAAAATGTCACAACTTTTCCACCAACTTTTGTGATGCCAGTCCAGTTTTTACAGGTCTGTTCTTTTTTTTTTTAGTTCTTTTTTTTTTTTACTTGGTCTTAAAACGGCGGTTCTTATATTTTTAATTTCTCTGTTTGTTAACATACCTGATTCAGATAACCAGCTCGTTAGAAGTGAGCTCAGTGCACACTGAAAAAACTGATTATGGCCCCAATTACATTAAGCATAATTCAATTTTGCTAAATATTTTTATTTAAATTTCGTTTTTGATTTTATGCAAATTACATGTGTTTTAAAACAAAGCCATGTGAATTAATTAAATCAAAGGCTATAGAATACCCAAGACGTGTCACTCGTATAGTTTTGAATCAAAGAGTATAGAATACCAAGAGGTTCTTTGTTTGAATGGGGAAAAATGCAACGCTCATTATGGCCGCGAAGCCCCGCCTTCTTAATGAAAGAACCAATCATTGATTAATAAAATGTCAGCGCGTCACTGCAGCTGCCGTTAGAAGTCCCGGTTGCTATAGGAACAGTCGGCGATCTAAGACTGGCTGATCTAGATGAAAAATAAGCGTTTTGTAACGCTGTTGGAGCACAAGGAACCATACTTATGAGGCAGTTCTTGTCAGATTTCAAATATGAAATTTAATCATAAACTTGGTGAACAGTTTTGGAGAATTTGATGTTTGCCCATTCAAAGAGATAGGAGGTGCACTTTCATGCACGAGAGGCATTACAAAGATGGCCGCCGAGTGGAATGACTTGCGTTAAAGGGACTTTGATAAAATCCAGATTAAAAGAAAAAATATTAAGTAAGTTTTAAATGCTCATTTTCCCTGGCGCCAAAAGGAGTTTCCAGTCAGTGACAGAGGGAACTGAAGACATTTTCATTCCAGCCCCGGAGTTTTCATCATTCGGTCTATTTGCACAGTAAGTAATATTTCATGTATTGTAGCACCGTTTATTACAGTAAATAGTTTGTTCGCTGTATAAAGAATATAATGTGCTCTATAATATGAACGAGTCTTTGGGATAACGTTAAATTCCACAGCGACCAACGGTCACATCCTACCTCAAATAACTGAAATATTACTTTTTTATGTGATTAAATGTACGTTTAAGATATTTTTGGATGATATAGTTTTATAAGCCTAAAACACGCCGTTTATTTATGAAGATATTTTACAAAAATTGCTTAAGTGCTTTCGGAGATGCTCCAGGCTTTAACGTTACCACAGCCAGTCCTTCGGGAATCTGCAGGCTTATAATGTGATTAAACGTAAGTTAAAAATCGTTTAGGACGGGTAATCTTTAATCTTCTTAATTATTTCACTTAATTATTGTTCAAGAGCAGTTTGTTTTGGCGGAGGGTAAAGGCTCGTCAGGGGAGGCGCAGCTCAGTTCACCTCTCAGGTACTGAAGTTGGAAAGCGCCACTTTTTATCACGAAGGGGAGAGGAGGCTGGGGTAGAGTTGAGCTTTCATACCTACGTTGGTAAAAAATAAAATAAAAAAGAAAAGCAATGGGATAGAAAACGCGCTCTGTGTGAAAAGCCTTGAATCATTACGATTTGCGTGATACCGAAAAAAATAATTAACTTCTGTTGGACTATTGCATTTGAAGCAGTGATGGGGAGATATCATCCTTGATTGTGTTTGTACTGTAGCAGTGTTTCCACAGACTTTATTTGTGGTGTAACGTTAGATGTATGCTGTATATAGGGTAAATTAAGGGTGATTGGGACAGTTTTTGAATTTCTGCCTTGTGCAAGTTTTCTTGCTATAAATTAAAAACATTAGCCCAACACATGATATATGTCTGATGCGTGACGTACACTTTTCTGTAAACTGAGCCCAAAATTTTTTTTGGTAACTTTTGGGTGAATGGGACAGTACATTGACACATTTTTTCACTGATTTAGGGTAGTGTAAGAATATTTATTGTATTGCACAAGTTATTTCATACTATACTATAATTTTATATGCAATATTTCCTTTTACGTTCATTAGCATTAAGAGCCCATGTTCATTTCTGTTCAACTTCATTTCTCAATTCAAAATTTCATCCAAAAGTTATATACACGCATATAATACAACACATATAACTGAGGTAAAAGAAGGCTTGAAGTCCAAAAGTAATTAAAAACATTTATAATTAGGTGGCCCTATCACCAATTAACTTTGACAAACACATTTAACCTGCACAAATCTTAAATAGAAACATTAATGTGGTTTATTACTGCAACAAAAACATGCAAGTTTCTGTTTTCTATATATGCTTCTATATTTTCAAAATGCTTCTATTTCAGAATTTTTATTTTAGCAAAAATCGAACTAGTTCATAAATATTTTTGTGGTTGATTAGAGCTTGCACAAATAAAAAGTTTGGAAACCACTGATTTAGCGTATACAGAGCGTATACAATGGTTCTTTATTACAAGGTCAATTATTTTCTTAATTAGCAAAGCCTTAAGCACTGTCCCAATCAGCAATCATCCAAAATTTTGCTGTCCCATCCACTCAAATCGTGTTTGGGTGGATGGGACAAAATAAAAACAACCTAATTTGGAAAATAGAAATATGATATTAACACACTTTTTTTAACACAATTTTATGACCATTTTACACATGACAATCAGTAAGTCTCTGTATGTGGGGTCTATTATTACAGTTATTTACTGTAGAGGGAATTTGCAGTATTATACTGGGTGATATACAGTAAATAACTGTAGAAATTACAGAAATGTCTAACAGTGTATGCTCGCTTGAAACTGGAATCATGGCGAAATATCCTGTAATGTCCCCTTCACAAGGCACAAGTTCGAACAGAACAAACGTCTGAAACAATAAGAGAAACACACAAAATGTGCAGAGCAGTGGGGCGCGAGGACTGGAAGAGAACCGCTGTCTTAAAAGAAGGCAAGCTTGCATTTTTTCCCCTCTGAGACATCCCTGTGTTTCCAGAGGGTGAGCGTTTGTACTCAATGACTTGCACACGTGTATCCTCAGAGGTGTGATTCGAGGTCATTGTGATCCTATGCAGGTCTTCCCCATCATTTCATGCTCTGTACTCGCAATTTCCAGGTGGATGATTTTGAAATGTTAAACTTTTATCCGAGAATAGGGGTGATTTGTCATCTGGGCAAGCCTTAAACAGATTGTCCAAGCTGTCCACTGCTTTCGGATCTCTCCTGTCCTAAACGGGAGAGCTGTAAAGCTGATTCCCATCCAAAGCAAACACAAGGTTTGACGTTTGTTTCACTGCCCTGCCATGCTCTTCTTGGAGAGTGTTGTGATGTCTCCCGCAGGATGGCATTTCTCTTCATCATGCCTTGAAGGGCCAGTTAGAGCCAAAGACTAAACCTGGAACCCATAAGCCTCCGAAGACCCATAAATATTAGCGGTAGAGGTGACAAACCCAACTGTGTCTTTCAGTGATGGTGTTGTCAAGCGTAAGTCCGCACAGCGAGAGATGAAGCCGCAGATAAGCCGGAAGAGGGCTGGGTTGATGCCTCAGATGTGCCAGTCAGTGTGGGATGTGTTGAAAGGTTAGGCCGTGGACTGCGACTGCTTTGAGTGTTGAAATATTACAGAGTCTTAAATCAAAAACCCACATCCCCTGTTCCCCGCCACCCTTTGGCCATCCGTAACAGAGCTGAAACTCAGAGTCTTGCATACATACCGCGACTGTAAGCACACGCAGGCTGACTTTATGTTGGATCGGTTTTGGGAACATGTTAGTCTCTCATACTTTTTTTCCCTTGTCTTTTTTTGAGGCATGAAACACAACTAATGCTAATGGATGGTCAGGTTTAGGCTATATATGAGTTATATGATGTTTATTCTTTCATAGATTAAACTTCATCTTAGGCCTTAGGTTATTTTTTTTAATTTTTTTTTTATTTTTTCCCCGGCCTGTCAGTAACACAGATAACACATAACAGTGTGTATGTGTAGCTATGCTATCATCATTCACAGCCTTTTTTTTATTTTTTATTTTTTTTATTAATTTTTATATTTTTATTTATTTAACCATACTATGACCGACAAGACCGGGGGACAGAGAAAACCAAGAGAGGAGAAAGAAGGAAGAAAAGAAAAGAGAGAGAAAAAAAAAAAAAGAGAAAGAAAAAAAAAAAAAGAGGATAGAGAAAGAGAGAGAGAGCAAAAACAGATAATCTGCTTCCATACCTGCTGACAAAGAGAGAAAACAACAAAAGACACAACAGCAGAAAAACTACAACAACATCCAATGTCCGTATGTATCACAGTAAATACTAAATGTTAAATGGTATTGCGCAGCACACATAACTAATATTACAAAATATGTTTGAAGCAACAGCATTTTAGGACAGTGAGTGTCTGTGAGCACCTGTTTTTACACCAATGTGAATGCTTGTGTGTACACCTGTGTGTGTGAACGCGCTTGTATTCATAAGGTTCCTCCATGTAAATGCTTGATAGTGTGAGTGGGGAACCACAGCCCCGCCCCGCTAGGCATGAAGTAGGCACGAAGGAGACCCGGGCTCCCAAACATCCGGAGGCCCCCCAGGGCGCGGGAACCCCAGGAAAACCACCGCAGGGATAACCGCGGCCCCCACCCAGAAAAGGGCAGAGGAGAGCCCGGAGGAGGTCATCCGGCAGCCACAATGCAGACGCCCCAGGGGGCCACGGCGGCAAGTCCGCAGGTCCCGCCGGCAGTCGGCCACACCAGGGCAGACCGGCCCGGGCCCAGAGAACCAAGGGCCCCCCCACCCCCCAGCAGGGGCCCAGTGAAGCCCAGCGAAGCCAGGCCCTACCGAGCGACCGTCGAGAGCGGGCCAGAGCCCACCCGAGCATCCCGCCCCGGAGCCAGAAACCACCAACGCACCGGCGGCCGGGGGCATCCCCCACCGGCAGGGCATGGTGGTGGGGTGGGCCCTCAATGATGGTTGAGGCGGAGTCAAAGGCCTGACCTGACACATGGACATAGACAAACATAAACACACATACACAAGCATCCCACCCTCATGCACGCAACCAAAAACTCACACACTCAAACCACACGTAGACGCACAAAAAAAAAAAAAGGACACTGTACCCACACTCACACTCCCCATTTGTACTCTATACTCCTGGGACCAGGCACCACTAACCCCAAAAGGCCAGTCAGCGCCAGACCCCGGAGCTGAATCCCCTTCGCTCCGGTGTGGAGACTGGAAGACCACCCCCGTCCCTGCAGCAGCAGAGAAGACCACCAGCCCAGACCCCGACCGGACGGCCAGCTCCTCCTCACAGCCCCCAGCCCCGGACAGAGAACAGAGAACAGGGGTGTAAGGGGGAAAAAAAAAAAAAAGGAAGACCCCGTGCTTCACCTCACCCGCTCAAATGTAGTGTTGGTGTATGTTGTTCTAAAGTGCTTTAAAACAGGGGAGGGGCAAGACACTAGGACACGTCAGCTCGTGTCAGCTCGGCCCCTCCCAAGAGCCCTCAATGTCTATGTGCAACTTAAAATTGAGAAGTGGGCATCGGCACCAGAGGGAAGGCTGAATGAACAGACCACCCTCTGGACGCCGTTCAGAGTGCCCACCCCCAAGGCCTTAGGTTAAAAGTTTACATACACCTTGCATAATCTGCAAAATGTTAACTGTTCAACCAAAATAAGGGGAATCATACATTGTTATTTTATATTTAGTACTGACCTGAATAAAATATTTCACATAAAAGACGTTCACATGTAGTCCACAAGAGAAAGTAGTAGTTGCATTTACATACCCTTGATTCTTAATATTGTGTTGTGACCTGAATGATCCACAGATGTGTTTTTGTTTAGTGATAGTTGTTCATGAGTACCTTGTTTGTCCTTAGCAGCTAAACTGCCTGCTGTTCTTCAGAAAAATCCTTCAGGTCCTACAATTTTTGTTTTTCAGCATTTTTGTGTATTCAATCCCTTTCCAACAATGACTGTTTGATTTTGAGATGCATCTTTTCACACTGAGGACAACTGAGGGACTCATATGCAACTATTACACAAGGTTCAAATGCTCACTGATGCTCCAGAAGGAAACATGATGCACTGAGAGCCATGGGTGTAAACTTTTGAACAGAATGAAGATGTGTACATTTTTCTTATTTTACCGAAATATGTTCTTTTTTTTTTTCATTTACTACTGCCCTTCGGAAGCTACAGAAGATACTTGCATGTTTCCCAGAAGACAAAATAAGTTAAATTTATCCTGATCTTCAAATTCAAACATTTTTCGCCCCCGGCTCTTAATCCATGAACCCTCTTATTTTGGTAAAATAATGAACATTTTGCAGATTCTGCAATGTCTATATACACGTTTGACCTCACTTAAATTATCGTAAACACATTTGATCAAATTCTTTTACACTTAACTAAACAATCCTAAATATATACTAATACAGATATTTTGATTTTTAACCTGCAAATTGCATATACACTATCAGTCAAGATTTTTTAATGTTTTTTAAAGAAGTCGCTTCTGCTCACCAAGTACAGCAAAAACAGTAAAATTTAGAAATATTTCTGTTTGACTATATTTTAAAATGTCATTTATTTCTGTAAAACAAAATTTTCATAATCAGTGTCACACGATCCTTTAGAAATCATTCTAATATGTTGATTTGCTGTTCAAGATTTTTTATTAAATTATTTTTATTATTATAATTATTCATATTTAAAACAGTTGGGGAGAAGATACCAATAATACCTTTATTTAGCAAGGATGCTTTAAATTGATTAAAAGTGACATTTATAATGTTACAAAATATTTACAAAATATTTTCAAATAAATGCTGTTCTTCTGAACTTACTATTCATCAAAGAAACCTGGCAAAATATCTACTCTAAGGTGTTTTCAACATCATAAATGTTTTTTGAGCAGCAAATCAGAATATTAGAATGATTTCTGAATGATCATGTGACTGGAGTAATGATGCTAAAAAAACATTTTAAAATCACAGGAATACATTTCATTTTAAAATGTATTCAAATAGAAAAGTTATTTAAAATGATGCAAATATTTAAAAAAAAAAAAATTACTATTTTTGCTACACTTTGGATCAAATAAATGCAGGCTTGGTGGTGAGCAGAAGAGAAGAATATCTTACTGTAGTGTCCATCTGTTTGCATCACACGATTCTAACAAACTAAGAAATGTATTGTGATGCATATTTTGCAGTAGTTAAATGAAATTGCAAAAATGAAAAGCAAAAATTGTGTAATTGAATAAATAAACAGAATGTGTTTTATAATACATTAAGTAAACATCAGTGTGCACCTTCTATGTTGCATATCTTAACATATCTAATATGACTCAAAAAACAGTTAATTTTATTTTAAACTTTATTATACTTTTTCTTATACACACAAATAACTATTATCTGCACATCTCTCAGCCAGCAGAACTGCCAGACTCAAGTATTGCTGCTTCAAGTCAAGGCGCCAGACGTTACCAGGACTTTGCGGCCCCGCAAGACGCTAAGGCCTGAGTGGAGGGATGGAAAGGCCACTCGAGTCAGCCCGCCAGACACAAAGCTAACCGAAAACAACAGGGTGGCTGTGACAGGAGCTGTTTTCTGATGTTCTTTGTGTCTTACTCCACGACCTAATTAAAAAAAAAAAAAAAATTATTGATTTATAATGCATTGTCCTTCTTTGATGAAGTTCTCACCTGCTGACCACACAGTCGTCAGCTTTGCGTGGTATCTGCCATTCACAGTGACCTCTAGTGGACAGTACGCTTTTGTGCCTGTAGGAGGAGATGCGTTTGCACATCATGTTGACTATACAGAATGCAACAAAGCAGTTCATAACACTTACCACTGAAGTCTTCATAGGCAAATTTCTTTATTAGCACACCGCACCCGAAGTCAATCAGTCTGACCTGTATGGTGTGCTGGTTCGCCAGCAGGTTTTCCATTTTGATGTCCCGATGGAAGACTCCACGCTTGATGCAAACATCAGCCGCTTTGATGACCTGCCGCGTGACCTTTCGTGCCGTCCACTCGTCGAGCCTTTCTCCATGGAGCTTTACAAAGCTTTTCAAGTCCATGCAAGGTATGGGACGCTCCATGACCATTATGTAGTGGTCTTCTTTGTCCTCCCAGTCTAGAAGCTTTATGATCTGGGGGACTTTAGGGCCCGTATTGGCCATGAAAGTCAGGCCGATCTCCATCGGGATGCTTTTAGGATAACCAGGCTGAAGGAAGGAAATGTGGTGCTTAGATGGAGATGGCTTCCCAAATAATGAATATACAATGTTACAAATTGAAAACGGTGACTGAGTAGCAATCTAGAGAGTGCAGCGTACTCACCACTCTGATATATGGCATGTTTAGTGACTTCACAGAAAATTTCACAGCCACCTGGTCAACAAAGCGAAAAGTGAATAACAATTAGCATGTGCTTAGATGTCATAGCGTTTCAGATATTAATTCTGAAGAGATATGCAAAGTTAAAACAAAGTGAAACCTTGAGTCCATCCTTGCGGCGAGTCCCTTTGTAGACAAAGCCAAATCCTCCTTAGCCCAGCTTGTCGCCAGTTTTATAACAGCTGCGGATGTGGCCTATTAAAATATAAACAATTGCATATGAAATACAATTTTATATATGCACTTTTAACAAATTCAACACTCAACATATTCTAATTTTTGTGGATTTATTATTCTTAGCTTTGTCTGGGACGTCCTGCTCCAGCTGTTCCTCAGCTTCAGGCTGAACTTCAGAAACTTAAAGCAAAACAAATAAGTAAAATATCACATATTTTACACAAAACAAGTCGTGAGTAGCAAGGGTATGTTTGTAGCAATAGCCAACAATACATTTGTATGGGTTAAAATGATCGATTTTTATTTTATGCCAAAAATCTATGAAAATGATATTGAAGTATTTTTTTCCCATTGTTGTTTTTAAAAGTATCTTTTTAATTCTTTTAAAAAGTGAATAATTTTTTTTTTTTTTTTTAGTTTGTAAATTATGAAAAAAAAAAAAATGTGTACCGCATTTTTCATGTTACTACTAAAAAAGTGTGTGGTTTATTCCATTGGCTAAGACTGATTTTTACTGTATGTTAAGCACACTTTTTTGGAAGTTATTTCATAACATTTCATTTTTTGTGTGTTCCACTGTTAAGAACTGTGCTAGCTAACCATGTGCTGATTAGCATCAAGTATTTAAAATTGTCACTACCGAAATAGTCACAACCAAAACATGTCCTCATTGTTTTGTTAGTGACAAAAGGGAACACATAATTCTTTATTTGGGGGAAACAAACCAAATTTTTGTACAGTTATGCTTTTTTTTTGTGTGTGTGTGTGTTTTAGTATGCAGGTTAAAATTCTGTATATGTGATGTGGTCGTTACCAAAGCATTACTGTCACTACCAATAATGTACAGTCACTAACATATGATGTTTTGTCAAAAATAATGTCTACTGAATTGTCAACGATGTTATGATTTGTGTGGTCTGATGACCGTTCAAACTAATGAATCCTTAACTTTGAAATCAGTATGATCAACTTTTTGCCTTTTACAAAGAAAATTTTAATTCAAATGACAATAAATTTCAGAAATTACACTTGGGATATTGTTAAAAATTTAATTATTGATTTACCTCAGAAAAAAATAAAATGGAAAAAATTATAATATATTTACAATGTAGATGTAAACAAAATCTTAATAGGTCATTATAACCCTTCTAAAATGATTGTTACTGTGTTTCGGTAGTGACAAATATGAAAATACAATTTGAGAATTAACTGCACTTTGGATATTACACAATTTTCATACATACTTTCTTTTTTTTCCAAGACGTTCCCAACTCTAAATCCATCTCACGTCTTTCTTTAAAAAATGCATTTTTATCAGGCTCCGATGTATAGGTTTCTATGTATGAAGCGAGTTTGAAGTAAAAGTATTTGATGGACGTATAATATGCATTCACTCAGTATCATCTCATTTTTGACCTAGATGGCTTTTAGCTGGTTTTGCATCTGAACTCTTCATATGTTGTGTGCACTGTGTTAAAACGTCTCAAACATTGTCCATATGGAAAACAACAGTCATTTTTAGGAAACATTTAGTTTCATGAATTTTTGATGCTCAGAGGGTAAACACATAAACAAAAACCAGCTTGAAAGCATCTGCAGCCTAAGAAATATTTGATTAATTGACTTATTTTCGACATGTTTCCTTCAGTAATATGACAAATTGTTCTGTGTATTATTGTTGCATCTCCGTTTTATAATAATTCATACAAATATATTATGATTAAAGTCCTTTTTGCAGACTAAAATAACATACAAGCGTCGCACTCACATCTGCTTCTCCTGACTTTTTTTTCAGCGTATGTTTTAAGTGCAGAGAATCTGAAAGTGACTTCTCTAATCCCTCAGTTTAGTTTATTGTGACACGCCAGTTCGCTCACGGTGTTCAGATACATGTGTCGCGTCCATGGGCCGTCTCCTTCGGTCACCACTGAGCGAATAAGAACCCCTCAGATGTCTTGGGTGTCCCATCTATCCATAAACCCTCAGCTTATCTGTTGACAGCTTGTCCCGTCTGCTATGCGGCTCATCTCTCTGACCATACTTCCATATCATGGATGCAGAACAACTATGTCCAAACTAGAGATACCAGCATGCGATCGCGGTGCAGGTGGCTGGGAGTTCTCGGTTGGTAAGACAGCATAGCCGAGGTTGATGGATTAAGCGTAAGGCCTGTTTATGTCCATATCCTCTTTTTTTTTATTTTTGGCATTTGTGATCTCATGACAGTCCCCTACACCTGTGTCCGATCACAGGATCTGATATTTGGCCACATGGAAAGCACCTCCATAGTTTTAGTCATTGCATCACCACCGAGATATGTGGATACAAATTTAGATTCCTGACTGCCAGGCAGAGGGGGTTTGCATCAGGCTGGAAGGCCTTATATATCACTGCATGATGGATGAGCCAGTGTAGAGGAATTCTCTGTGGTTCATGCTCAAACAATACTTTGCATTGAGCTGCTGCCCCAGCTTGAACCTTAAATTCATTCAATCTGCTCACAGTGACAACCATTAGTGTTTACCTGAAAATGGGGATTGTTGCATGTAAAGGTGCAGTAAGTACAGTAATTAATCCTCTTTTTATTCCACCAAAATTTCCACCTCCTTCAACTTAATCTTGGAATATATCAAGCAAAAATGAAATCGCACATGCCATCCAAGATGCAGATAAGTTTGTTTCTTCACAGGAACAGATTTAGAGAAATTCAGCATTATGTCACTCTGCAGTAAATGGGTGCCGTCAGAATGAGAGTACAAATTCCTTAATGCATAACCAGTAAAAAATCCATGCCATGCTGTTCTCTCAAATCAAAATGGACAGATGTATATTGGTTTAAAACCGTTTTGGCTTGTAAACAGTGCTTTTTCAAGATGACCTTTTTCACCGCAAGCAATATTTATGTATTTAGGATAGAGAGAGAAAACATAACTGAGTAACAAACTCATCTTGGATGGCATCAGAGTATAAATTTTCACCATATTTAAATTTCTGACATCAGATTAGATGTGCAAGTAATTCCCACTTAAAAGACTTTAAAAGTGGAGTCTCATTTGATTAAAATTATTGTTATGTGTCTCTACTAAATTCTACACCCTTGAAAATCAAGTCTCTCCTTAAATATAAAGAGGTCAAACAACAGATTGAGTTAATCCAAATTTCACAAACAGTTTATGGATGTAATTTTAATGTAAATCAGTCACTGAACTGTAGTTTCTGTTTTTGTCACTCTTCTGAGGAAGATATTGTTTACTTGTTTGGTAATGTACAGAGAAATGTTGGTCAGATTTGTTTAATGTTTATCTATTTATCTCATTTTGCTTCCAATTGTTTGACTACTTGAAAGAGAATTATACAAAAATGTAACTTAATTAATTTGGGTTTCCTGCTAGCTAAAGTTCACACACATAAACAAAAATCTGTCTCTAAACTTCTCTTTTCTTTGTTCAGTGTTTATCTAGATAAATGCATTGAAACTATCTGAAGTTCTGTTAATCCTATGTGAATGGCATCTCTATTTTATGTCCTCTTGTTGGGAAAAAAGTTTACTATAGTCATTGGGCGTAGTTTTGGTTTGAACATTGGGGGGGTTGAAGCGTGTACCGTTTTAGTGAAGTTCCAGGTCATGCTCCCTCACAAGGTTTATTTATTGGTTTGTTTGCTGTATGTTTATTTTTGTAAAATAACCCACACAAGCAAAGTTGGTTGATAGCATAACTGCCATAAAGTAATATCCTAGTTAGGATATATAATGTATTTTTTAGGCACTTGCAGCTTATAGTTTGACAGAATGTTCTAATTCAGCATGCAATGTTAAAGTCAATATAGCTTAAAAAAAAAAATATTACACATGGCTTGTTCTTATTAACAGTGTACCAAATAGTTCTTAACTGTAGCATGTACTTAATTAATCATTACCAGGCCAGTAATGGCTGTTTTATTGTTAATCTATATGCATTTTTTTAACAACAGCCTGCGCATTTAGAAACAATAGCTAAGCCACGTTTGTAATATAATCTATAGGAAAAATCTGTTCTTTTAACAGATTATCTATTATACATTTCACAACAAGTTAGACAAAATTTACCACAATAAATATGTTTACAATAAAACGTGATGAATTCTAGTAAAGTAAAGGTGGTCATGAGAAAAGATAAACGATAATGCTGGTAGCTACAAGTTTTCTACTCTTTTCGCCAGGCTTTTTAGTTTATTTGCCTTTTTAAAATAATGTTCAGTGCCAGTTTCTCAACAGAATTCAAATAGATCGCAAACTACGCCCCTGACTATAGTTAAACTATAATAACCACAAATTATGTTTTGTACAATGTGTTTAATAAAGAAGAAATCTGAAGAAAGATTCACGATACGCTCTCGGAAGTCCCGACCTGGATCAAACGATTTGCGATTCGCGATACGCGCACAGTTCAATTAATCATTTTAAATCGGGACTTCAGAATCAATTCACAAAAAGATTCGCAAGTTCAATTCTGAAATAAAAGATTCACGAACCCGGTATGAAGTTTTATCTGAATCGAATGTGTTGGCCAGCGCTGAAATCCTGATCTGAATCAAATGATTTGCAATACGCGCTTTGAAGTCCTGCTCTAATGCAAATGATTCGCGGTCGCGCTCAATAGCCCCAATCTGAATAATGATTCGCGAATCATTTCAGATCGGGATTTCGGGAGGAAACACTTACACACACGGAACAAATTAAGTGATGCACAGAACGAAAAATGCGACGAGAACGACACACAAAGATGGCGACAGCGTGAGTAAAACTGTAATTTGTGGGGTTTTTGTTTGACAAAACTATTGTGTCTTGTGTATTGACCAGGAATATTGTGCATGGGTTTAAATATGTGTAGATTTGGTGTGTTCCCTGAGAACTACAGCGACCAGGGTGGCTAAAGTAGCCTAATTATTGCTGCACGAAGTGTATTTTAAATTAGGTAAAAATAATATAAATAAAATAAGTGTAAATAGTGATATAGAGGATATTTAAGTAAAAATAGCATATTTTCTTACCGAGAGATGCTATTCACACTAAGTGCAAACAGCAATGGGTTTTATTTACACTTAAGGTTTTTTTGCTATTTATAATTCTTAGTGCAAATGCATGCAATTATTACTATTGTAGTATATTAAAACTAGGGCTGTCAAACGATTAATCGCATTCAAAATAAAAGTTTGTTTACATACTATATGTGTGTTTACTTTGTATATTTATTATGCACATATAAATACACATATATATATATTAAAACTAAACATTTATATGTATATATATATTTATACCTGTATACAATTTAGATTATAAATAAATATAAATATTTTAGATATAAATCTAAAATATTTTTCCTTAATATATACATGCATGTGTCTGTATTTATATATACATAATAAATATACACTACACAAATATATAGTATAAACGTTTATTTTGGATGCCATTAATTGCGATTAATTGTTTGACAGCACTAATTAAAACAGTATTCAGTAATTATCGTTTTAATTCAATTTATTATATGGATGCAGCCTTATTGGGACAATAAGCCCTCCCTACACACCTACCCTAACCCTAACCGATACTTTATTTTACAATTTTCGATTATTTCCTTAGTTTTATTTAAAATCAATGCTTTTTCCGATATTATATGAGAGTTAAAAAGGGTGGAAAAAAAAAGCTCGCCATAAGGTAGAATTGAACCTGGGTCATCCGTTTCGAAAAAACTTAAGCCCTCACTTTATCCTCTTCACCACTGGATCTGACAATTGATAGCCATTTTTTTTGTAGTGTTGACTAGCCCTATTACACATTGGTGGGCGGAGTAAGTGTAAATAGCCACTGCCAACAAGGCGGGCTATTTGCACTTAGTGTAAATAGACACTCTGTTTAAATTATTTTTTAAATTATAATTGGAAGGGAATCGGTTTAGATGTTGTATGTGCTTTGACTTTGTTAATGTTTGCATTTTTGACACAGGTTTTGATTTATTGAGTTCGTTGGTTTGTTTACTTTGAATGTGATCTGGTTTGAGCGATGTAGGCGGTTTGTAATGGGTTTTAAAGAACTTGTGTAAATAAAAGGTGTATTTATTAACAGACTGAAGGACCTTGTAGTGAATGTTTGTACCCACACAAAATTCAATAGGGTATATGCGCAACAGACTTCCGTTTTCTTCTAAACGGGTCTCGTTGTTTCTGGTTCACACATTTTGCGTATGCCTCATTAAATATGAAGATGATTTACTCAAGATGCCTTCAGATTAGACACTAAAGATGGCCATAACCAATGTCCATCACATATGTGGATTGATATATAACAGTTTTTTAACATTTAACATTTTAACATTTATATATAAATATCAAATAAAATGTCCACAATAAAAACAGGACAGGTTTACAGGACTCTGTCAGTACTACTACAGCTGGCTTAGCTCACTAGTTTTATGACATTAACTGAAAGAAGGGAAAAAGGTATGATGTTTACATATAAAATATCCATATTTCCATTCCAAAGATAAACTCCAACACAAATCTAGAAACATATTCAGGTAAGGTATGCGTTTTTCTGCTAAATAGTGAAAACACTCCATTAAAATTATGAGCTGCACCTCAAAATACATGTTGGATGGAAACATTGTGCATTATAATCAAGTTTGTAGCTTAATTTACTATATTTTAAATGGTTTAATCACTTTAGTTCAGCTGTTGAAAGTTCAGTATGAAATTAGTTGAAAGCATCATGTCATCTCATGAAAGTGAATGTTCAATTTTTATATATTGTAAAAAATATTTGAGAAATTATTATTGTATCTGATTGTATTTGTCTATATAGAATGATAGTCAATGTATAAAGAGCAAATGGGAGAAGCAGATGAAATTATTGGTACGTGTCCCTATTAAATTATACAGATTTTCATTTTTAGGAGGTACAGCCACTGTAAACTATATGATCATCTTTTGAACAATAAGGGAAATTGATACTGTAATTGTTATTTGGCAGTGCCTGATTCCCGTTTCTTTTTCAGTGAAATACTTAAGTGCATGAGGAATCAGGATAATGTCTTTGTGAGGGCCCGGGGTCATTGCACAACCTGATGCTTCACGAAAAAAAGTGAAGGAAGAAGGGGGAGGAGTATGGCAACTGTCATCACAAACAAGAAACAGCTGTCTCATTTGTGTAACTTGTTTTCTTTTAATATGAGAAGTATGTTGGTAGAGATCTGTGAGTTTTGAGGAAGGCCTGGGAGGAGAGAGGAGCTCTTACATCTATCATTGTTTTTTTTTTTTTACTGTTTCACTACTGGAATCATTCTTCCAGACCTTTAGTGAACTTATGCCTCCCTCTGCAAACACATCCACTCTTTGTGTCCTCTGAAGTACGTTTAAAGGGATAGAATACCAAAAAAATAAAGATTCTGTCGTTGATTACTCACCCTCATGTCGTTCCAAACCCGTAAGACCTAATTTGTCTTCGGAACACAAATTAAGATATTTTTGATGAAATCCGAGAGCTTTCTGACCCTTCATAGACAGCAAGGGTCCTACCACATTTAAGTAGGGGTTGAATGACTTCATATTTTAAGTCGACATTTATGTGATAAGCGACTAGTCGACTCGATTTTTATGACGTCATTAACGAACAAATACGCCTAAACCTTGAGCTTGAGACTCATGGCATATGACACAGCGCTGCCTGCATGGCTATTGCTCCTATAATAGTTCGCTTTTATAGGGGTGTGCGATATATATCGTCTGCGATAATATCGTAATTGTTGTTTTAACGATGTGTGATTTGACATTATCGAGTACTGCAAAAAAATAAACAAACCACACATACATAGTGCACGCATAAAGCTACATTAGGTGATGAAGGCTAGTAATGCCTTCTTTCACTGCATGATTCAGTTTATTAAAATGCTTTTAGAATGATATGGGGGCGGAAAATATATTTATAGATTTCATATAGTTAATATCACATGAGGAGTACCGTTTTTTCCTTTAAAAATCAGCATGACTACACATGTGATGTTGATTTTTTACATCAGTTCAATAAACAAGAAGTTAATATTAAAAGACTTACGTTTTAGACAGGATATTTCCCGTTTTTGCTCATTTTCGCTAACAAAAATCATTCCAAACACAGCCACAGCATTGTTTTGCGTCTTTGAGCAACATAACTGTGTTTCGTTCTTGAATGAATCATTTAAATGATTCGGTTCAATTGCAATGACTCACTTATTAACAACGACTTACTGACACCTGCTGGCGGTTTTAAATTCACATTTTCGGTATCTGAAATAATTTCAAATATAGCTGCACTGATGTGTAAATACATCTAAATACCACTTCATATGCAACTTCGGCAAAGAATAATTTTGTTGATACTGATTTAAATTGTTTGGTAACAGCTTAAATGTATTATTAGGCTATTATAATTGGTTAAATGTTAGAATTTGGCTCAAATGATGATGCACACTTTTAGAAAACATGGCTTTATAAAGGTAAAAATGCCTGTAAAAGGTAACAATTTTATTTAAACTTAAAAAGAATCATTTCTATCACTGCTGTGAACTGACCACATGGAATATGAAGAAAATCAAAAACGTTAGGGGTCAGCACTGTAGTAATTAAGCACAATAACACACACAGCAAAATATCGTCTAATTATCGTTATCGGTAAAATCCCAGAAAATAGCGAGATATTATTTTTTGTCAATATCGCACACCCCTACATCAGTTATTTTGTCTTTGGGTCATTACATTTCTCAAAGATTTCTGTTTGTTCGAAATCAGATACCAATAAAGTAGCACTGTAAAGATTACATTTATATAAAGTCATTAGCGACTGAGTCTGTAAAATAAAATAAAATAAAACACAAGGATCGTTGGGATCACTTCAGAACTTTTTTTTTTTTTACAGCTGATAAATGATAAAACACTGACAGCTAATCAGGCTTAATTCAAATTTAAAGGGCTTGCGCATTTGAAATAGCAGGCAACATTGTAGAAAAGCAAACAGATATTGCACAGAAAACAGAGTAACATAAAACATAAAATGACCTCGGGAATTTAGCGCAGGTTTGGACAACATTGTCTTGCCTCTGTTGAAGGTGCAGGATTAAAGATTGACTACGTTAGAGATCAGGCGCCATATGTATAAAGCCGCTCAGAGTAAAATTTTAGTCTTAATTGTGTCAAAATTCTAAGAATCACATAGTGATTCATAAAGGTTCCTAAGTGTTAAGACTTGGTCTCAGCTCCTAAATTATTTAAGAGAGCTGGAGAGGTCTCCTAAACTAGTTAGAAGTAACAAGATGGCAGCAAAGAGGAAGAGATGCACACTTTCCAACAAAGACATGACATACTATTTGATAAAATGTTGCTAAAACAATGCAAACATTATCATGATAGTCTTTTTTTTTGTTTTTTTTTTTTTTGTAAGTGACCAAGTAAGAAATTTAACAACTTCATCCACCTCTACAAAACCATGCTGAAATGCAGAAATGAAAGTAGTAATTATTTTATTTTTATCTGCTGGAAAATTGGAAAAATGCAGCAATACACAAGTAATAAAAAAAGTAAACAGTAAGCAGAGTGTTAAATATTGTGGCACTAACCCCACCAAACACAACAGTGGCCAAAAGTGATGTGTGGAGATTTTTTTATGACCCCACATTTCACTTAAACCATCAAAATATGAATAGAGAAAAACAATGACTAGGGTTGGTAAATGCTTTCAACTGAAAGTAGCTAAATCAGTAAATGTCGCTAGATGAGGTCATAATGTTGAGTTCACTGATCTATATAAATATAAATTTAGATCAATGGGAGAATCTTGCAATGCAAATAAAGTTTGTCCAAATTTATTCTGTTGCTTGGCTTTTGAAAAAAGTCCCAAAAGGTGTGACGAAATCACTAAATTGGTAACATTGACATTGACTACAGCATAATCAGTTATTCATATTTTGTTGGTCCTCTCTTGTTTTTGCATGCGTTCATAATTTTTTTGTATGACAGCATGGCCAAAAATTATGACTGCACAATTTGACGTTTCATTTAATTATTATCATAAAAAACAAAAACAAACTCTATGCAATATGCTTACACAATAATTAACTTGTTTTTTTTTTTCTTTTGGCCACTATTGCAGTTTATTGACTTTCCAACTGACTGTCAAACCATGCTACAAAAAAGCCACTTTTATGAGGATTGTGAGCTTTCTTGGAGTTATTGGATTTGTTTATGGAACTCATGTTTACCTCATTGCTTCAACTGTAAATGAGGAGACATAACAATAGAAAATCATTTCAGAGCATCAATATTAATTTGTGATACATTTGCACAATGTTAAGCATTTTGAAAAATACATTTAAATATTAAAGTGTGTTGTAATAAAATTGTTTTACTGTAGTTACTCTAAATGATTGATGTTGTGCTGCTGTGATTTCATATGAGCAGGCTCACTATTGGCTGTTTCGAGGTCAAGGGGGGCCATTTTGGGTTTACATCATTGTAGTCCCTAGTTCACAACACTTAAGTGTCCTCTCAGTCACCACTTAAGAATCAGTCTTAGACTTACTGAAAGTTGCTTTTAGCTTCTTTATAAACGTCTCCTACTCTTAGAAAAGTCCTACTATTAACTAAGATTTTTTTGACACTTTAGTCAAACAATTTAAAGATGAAAACTAGATAAATAGTTCTTCAACATACCCTAAATGTATTGACCTCATACAGACTACACATGTGCATCGCAGAGATGAGAAAAGATGAGCATTTGAGGTTAAAAAGTACATAAATTATCACTATGTTTAAAAAATAACTGATTGTTTCGCTAGATAAGACCCTTCTTCCTCGGCTGGGATCATTTAGAGCCCTTTGAAGCTGCATTTAAACAGCATTTTTTTGTTGATTTCTTGACGCAATAGCCAACCAGACGCATTTAAGCTAGAATCCTAGAACAATTTATTGTACAATGTAAATAGTATAGTTTTGAATCCTATAGGCTAACATTATATATATATATATATTTTTTATTTTTTTTCTATAAATGTGATAAGTGGACAATATTTGAATTACATACAGGTTTGCAATCAGTGTATTCAGGTAGATGTATAGGTAACATTTTTTTCATTCATGTATAGATTAATAGCCACAAATAGCATATTTGCCATTCGCTTTCATGTCCTGGCTAATCTAGCAAATGTTACTGTGCTGACTCCAGAGACCGAAGTCATATTAAAAGTAGCTGAAAGGCTAAAGCCCCTGATCTTTGAGTTCCTTTATTGAATTGTAGGTTGATAATTATGTTATGTCCCTGGAAAAGCCTTTCCAAATATTAAATTACTGTGTGGTATTTTCCATCAAAGAGGCGGTGACAGGGCCATTCTGTTGACAGGATTAGATTTCTCATAGTGAAATCTCCCTCAAGCACATTTTAGATCTATTCTCATACGCACTGATTTTTCCACATTCATGCCTGCATATTTTTCCCCAAATAGCCATTGTGGCTTCTTACAGCCAGAGACAGGTTGTCCTTTCCTAGATGTGTTTAAAAGTCACACTGAAACATCCATGTTAGTGAGGCATGCAGCATGAAATGACAGCGAACAAAAACAGTTTTAGGCCCCAATATCTCCATTTCCACAAGCACAGGATGTGCTGGATATTATGAGGATTTCGCTGTGATTTCTCCAGCCTGCGTCCACAGATATGCCCCCTGCTTTAATTTCCCGGTGCACAGTAAAAGCCGAACCCTCGGCTCTTCAAACCACCTCTTCCTGTTCCTCAAAGCAGCTTATTAGTAACAGACATTGGTACTGCAAAGAATATGGAAACAGACTTTAAAATGTACATATGAAATGAGACACACTCTCACGCTTTTCCAACAACTGTAAAAAGCCAGAGGTGCTTTGATGACATATGAAACACAAATTAATGCTAAAATTTGTCAGCTCAGTTGAAAAGAAACCTGAGGGTGTAATCTACACGTCTACTGTTACGACAGCAAAACTAGGCGCTTGATAGGGTATCCTTGACAGTAGTATCCTACAGCAAGGGTGGAGTGGAGCAGTTTGGCGTGTTCACTTGTAACAGAAACATAAGGTTTAGCAGCCCGCAGTCATGCTTTATTTTTTAAAGGTGTGTATGTTTTTTGTTTGTCTTGAAAGGTTTCTGCATGTGTTTAAACTCCGCTAATACAGTTGTGCTCAAAAGTTTACATACCTCTTGCAGAATCTGCAAAATGTTAATTCTTTTAGCAAAATAAGAGGGATCATATAAAATGCATGTTATTTTTTTAGTACTGACCTGAATAACATATTTTACATAAAAGACATTTACATATAGTCCACAAGAGAAAACTATAGTTGAATTTATAAAAAATTACCCTGTTCAAAAGTTTACATACCCTTAATTCTTAATACTGTGTTGTTACCTGAATGACCTACAGCTGTTTTTTTTTGTTTAGTGATAGTTGTTCATGAGCCCCATGTTTGTCCTGAACAGTCTGCTGTTCTTCAGAAAAATCCTTCAGCTCCCACAAATTCTTTGGTTTTCCAGCATTTTTGTGTATTTGAACCGTTTCCAACAAAGACTGTATGATTTTGAGATCCATCTTTTCACACTGAGGACAACTGAGGGACTCATATGCAACTATTACAGAAGGTTCAAACACTCACTGATGCTCCAGAAGGAAGAAACATGCATATACACAATACACAAAAATGCTGGAAAACCAAAGAATTTGTGGGAGCTGAATGATTTTTCTAATGAACAGCAGACAGTTTAACTGTCAAACAAGGGACTCATGAACAACTATCATTAAACAAAAAACAGCTGTGGGTCATTCAGGTAACAACGCAATATTAAGAATCAAGGGTATGTAAACTTTTGAACAGGGTCATTTTTTTTTAATAAATTCAACTATTGTGGATATGTAAATGTCTATGTAAAATATCTTATTCAGGTCAATACTGAATAAAAAGTAACGCATTTTGTATGATCCCTCTTATTTTGCTAAAAGAATTAACATTTTGCAGATTCTGTAATGTGAGTACTGGGTACTTTTTTAATGCTTTTTTTAACAGATACATTAAATTGATTAAATATGGCAGCATAGACATTTATAATTTTGCAAAAGATTTCAAATAAATTATGTTTTTTTTTAACCATTTTTTTTCCCCCCTACTAAAATGTGAAGCAGCTGTTTTTCAACATTAATGATAATATGAAATGTTTCTTGAGCTGCAAAGCAGCATATTAGATTTCTGAAGGATCAGGACTGGAGTAATGATGCTGGAAATTCGGCTTTGCATCACAGGAATAAATGTTTAATTATGTATTAAATTATATATTAAAATAGAAAACAGTGATTTTAAATTGCAATATTACTGTTGTTTTGGATCATATAAATACAACTCTTGTTAGCGTAAGAGACTTTTTTCCAAATCAATAGAATTTTTTTTATATATGTGACCCTGGACCACAAAACCAGTCACATCTGTAAATTTTTTTGAAATTGAGATTTATACATAATCTGAAAGCTGAATAAATAAGCTGGTTTGTTAGGATCAGTGTTGGGGGTAATGCAATACAAGTTATGTAATAATATTACTTTTTTTTAAGTAACTAGTAAAGTAACACATTACTTTTCCTTTTCCAAGAAAATATCTTACTTTTTATCTGTTACTTTTTCAAAAAAGTCAATTACTTTTTGTTTCCTTTATGTTTTCATCCCCATTTTATTAACCAATGACTTTGCTGTTGACCTTTTTTGATCCAGTTCAACTATACACATGAAAAAATATTTCTCTTACTTAGATTTTTTTGTCTTGTTTCCAGCCAAAATATATTTAAAAAATCTTAAATCGAGAAGGATTTTCTAAACAAATAATTATTTTCTTGTTTTCAGAAAAAAACGAGTCAAAATTAAGTGAGTTTTTGCTTAGAACAAGCAAAAAATCTGCCAATGTGTTAAGCAAAAAAATCTTATTTCAAACAGAAAACAAGATTGGGAGATTATTTTGCTTGTTTCAAGCAAAAACACACTTAATTTTGACTTGCTTTCAGAAAAAAACAAGACAGTAATTTTTACTTTTCTAGAAAATCCTTCTTCATTTATGAATTTTTAAATATTTTGGCTGGAAACAGGACAAAAAATCAAAGTAAGAAAAGCTTTTTTGCAGTTTAAATTTAAATGCAATTTAAAGTTCTTAGCAATGCATATTACTAATCAAAAATTAAGTTTTGATATATTTACAGGAAAGAAATATCCTAATGATTTTTGGCATAAAAGCAAAATCTATAATTTTGACGCATACAATGTATTTTTGGCTATAGCTACAAATATACCTGTGCTACTTAAGACTGGTTTTGTGGTCCAGTGCACATATATGTATTAAAGTGCATGCAAAAATGAGATTGGCCTCCAAAAATGTGTGGAAATGTGACACAACACAGGTCATTGGGCAACAGCTTAGCAAAGCGGTGCTTACGAAAGTCATCTCTGGGGCCGCTTTGTTGCAGCAGCGAACCACATTTATGCATGTCCGACAAAACTTCATTCCTGCCATTATTCCATGAATAGTTTCTATAAATATTTATTGTTCTTGGCGTCATGCATGACTCTCCGAGTTCAGCCTCGACCGTGTCGCTAGGCAGCTGCCTGTCTGGTACACGCACTGGCACTACCCTGATTCATCAAACCTCTTAACCACCATACACATGTCTGTAAAGCGTGTTAGAGGTGAAAGATACCATTTGCAATGTTATGGAATTTTTCATAAGTATTCTAAAGTTTGGGGTCTCTTATGCCCACCAAGGCTTAATTTATTTATATTTACAATTTAAACATTTGAATATATTTTAAAATATAATTTATTCCTGTAATGTAAAGCTGTATTTTTAGCATCACATCATTGTAATGTGCTGATTTGCTGGTCAAGAAACATTTCTTCTTTCTTCTTCTTCTTCTTCTTCTTCTTCTTATCAATGTTAAGAACAGTTTTGTGAAAACCATGATAAATATTTAGCAGGATGCTTTGATGAATAGAAGTCGAGATCTTTTGTAACATTATTGTCTTTACTGTCATGTTGGATCAGTTCAATTGCTAAATAAAAATATCTTACAGACAGCAAACTTTTGAATGTGTAACTTAAAAGAAAAATCCAGAATTCCAGGTTCAGTTGAAAGAAATAGCATATTATGGCATATTGTTAGTTACCACAAAAATAATTTAGATTTATGCTTATTTATTATTTTCTTTAAAAAAAGCAAATGTTGTATGCTTTAAAATGTTATAATGAGATACTTAGAGTGTGTAGGGGCAATTTTTGGGTGATTTAAAAGCAGAATTGTAATTTATACAACTGTAATTTAATAAAAGCTTGTTTTATAACAGTAATTTTCTAAATATTTTAAAATAGTCTAATTGTTATACTTACATTTTATAAATTATTATGTATAGTTATTTGCTGCTTTTTATGTAAAATTATAATTTTATATAATTTAATAAAATGTTAGTAAAAGTTTGTAAACTGTATAATATAATTTAATGCTTGATGAAGGTCAGTGGACCAAAACGTTGCTTTTCACAATAAATCTTTTATCAATAAATCGATAATGTGCTGGATTTTATATATATATATATATATATATATATACTATTTTTTCATGCACCTATCATTCCAAGTGTGCTGGCTATGTGTTGATAACATATATTAAAAATGTTTAACTTCATAAGTAATTTTATAAAAAATGCACAAATAATTTGCAGAATTTTCTAAGTATTTCTAAGTACAATAAGTAAAATGTTATAATGAGGCATTTAGAGTGTGTGGGGACATATATATATATATATATATATATATATATATATATATATATATATATATATATATATTTTTTTTTTTTTTTGGATGATTTAAAAGCTGAATTGTAAAGTTTATAATTTTATACATCAGTTTTAGAATGTAATAAATAATCCTAATGTAATATATATACACTACCAGTCAAAAGTTTGGACACACCCTCTCATTTAATGTTTTTTTTTTTAAAGAAGTTTCTTATGCTAATCAAGGCTGTTTTCACTTGATCAAAAATACAGAAAGAAATGTAATATTGTGAAATACTGTAAATCCATGTTTTTCTATATTAATATACATTAAAATGTAATTTACATCTGTAATTAAAGTTGATCCTTCAACAATCATTCTAATATGCTGATTTATTATCAGTGCTGGAAACAGCTGCTCTGCTTAATATCTATCTATCTATCTATCTATATATATATATATATATGTTTTTTTTTTTTTGGAACCTGTGATACTTTTTTCAGGATTTTATGATCAATAAAAAAGAACAGCATTTATTTAAAATAGAAAGGTTTTCTAACAATATACACTATTGTTCAAAAGTTTGGGCTCAGTCAGTTTTTATTCTTTCTTTTATTTTTGAAAGAAATTAATACTTTTATTCACCAAGGATGTGTTAAATTCATAAAAAGTCATAGCATAGATTTTATTCATCAAAGAATCCTGAAAAAAGAATCACAGGTTGCCCAAAAAAATGTTTCCAACATTGATAATTCTAATAATAAATCAGCATATTAGAATGATTTCTGAAGGATCATGTGATACTTAAGACTGGAGTAACAGCTGATCAAAATTCAGCTTTGCATCACAGGAATAAATTATATTGCAAAGTATATTAAAATAAAAACCATTATTTTATATTGTAATAACATTTTGCAATATTACTGTTTTTTTTCTGTATTTTTGATCAAATAAATGCAGCCTTGATGAGCAGAAGATACTTCTTTAAAAAACATTAAATGAGAGGGTGTGTCCAAACTTTTGACTGGTAGTGTGTATATATATATATATATATATAATCATTATTTTTACAGTCATTTTATGGTTTATGCCATTATCTTGTCCTGGCAACAAAGTTTAATTGAATAAACGTTTTTTCAGACTCAAATGTTGATAACACACATTGATGAAGTCTTATGGATATACTACTGAAACAGACTACTGTAACACCCAGGATTAACTCATTGCATATTCATTGCAGGTTACCCAGATTTTTGCTTCTTTTAAATATATATATATATATATATATATATATACATATATTACAATGAGTGATAAGTCCAAATGAATATTTGTGGTAATCAACATTATGCCCCAAGTGCTATCAGTTGAGTTTAACTTGCATTTAACCAAGGATATATCAGCTGCAAAACCAAACTTTACAAATGAACTTTGTGAGAACCCACCAAATCAGACCGAATGCATTCATAGAGACTAGATTTGGCCAGCATGTAGGGTTCATGTTGTTCAGCGTGGTCTTGATGAAGCTGGTTAACTATGGATGGCATACTTCAATAAATCACCATTTGCAAAGAGCACTTCACTCAATAAGCACAATCACAAGCATGTAACTCTTTGACACGGCATATATTTCAATTTAACATACATTCATATGAAATATAGTCCTCTTCAGTGTATAAGTCTTTACAAACCTATGGTTCTTTTAAAAAGCATACTGATAGCAAGTTTTACTATAGGAAAGCTCGGAGTTATGGTATTGTACATAAATAATTCAGTCACTCGTTCTGACTAATGGAGCGGGGAATGCTGGGGGATTTGTTTATTTGCGGTATGTGCGTCTGGAGAGGAAAAGTGCTAGAATCATCGTGCACAGAATCCACGGTCCAAGCACCCCGAGCGGGTAAACAATTTATGTTTGTCAGTTTCGCGCCAGATGCACTGTTACAGCTCAGCACCAGCCACCAGCCAGTTAACTAACGACTTTTGCTTTTCAAAGCTCTCCTTTTGAACACTTACGCTTCCACTCCATCTTGTTAGGAGTCGCTTCGCAGTTTTAGTAAAGCGGTCCTCGCTGTACGTTATCGGTGAGTGATTTTTGAATTCAAGCAGTATCACAGGAACGAATGGCCACGAGTATGGAAAGTACATGTACACCTGGACTGCATCTCAGCATGTAGTGTCTTAGTCCGACGTCCATCTTTCAAGATGAAACCCTAAAGCAGCATTAACGATAAAAAGAAGGCGTTGACCTTTCTCCATATTCATGTGCCCCTGATCCCAAATGGCACTCCTCTGGTGCGCGTCACATTAAAAATTCACTCTCTATTCGATTGCAATAAGTTAAAATAGTTATATATATATTTATATATATATATATATATATTTATATATAAAAAATAAGAGAGCAACCACAATTAAAAACAGAATGAGGAGAGAGAAAAATACTCTCAATTGGGACCTCGGGTATATTCGCCCCTATATTTTAAAGTCTCATGTATGACATGTTCCTCTATCGTCGCATGAAATGCTTGGGAATCGGTCTAGTTTCCCTGGGCATGTAGGGAAGTTCTGCGATCGGGATCACCGACACGTGTGCATCTCGACCATCTTGCGGCACTGTTTGCACTTGACGTAGCAGCACCAGTGGAACTTGCAGCTGCAGCGGTCGACCACCTCCACCTCCTCCGTGTGGAATCCGCGACCGCAGCACATGAGCTCGCAGCCGTCGATGGCCTTCGAGGTCTTGTTGCAAAAGCGGCCCGCGGTTCCCAGTATGCCCGGAGTTCTGGGGTCGTGTTCGCAGAAGTCCGGGCTCGGGTCCAGGTACACCAGATCCTCATCTGTGTGCGGCTTGAACTGCGAGTTTCGTGGAACCAGGACCTTGGTGGTGCCCACTTTGCGCAGCTCCACTTCTGTAGCGCCGTCGAATTTCTCCTTGATGACGTTGCCCACTTTGCGGAACGGCGGCATCGCCTTCCAGCAGGTTTTTACCTCGCAGGAGCCCGACACGCCGTGGCACTTACACTCCACTCGCATGTTGTTCAGAATCGCCTTGGGATGGATAAAGAGAGGTCGTTTGCTTATAAATTCTTAATTTGAAATCTTTCAGCATGATCTTTAAGTGCCTTACCTTCCTCCCTGCCTCATTGTTGTGAAGGTTCATTAGGGCTCGGTTGGAGGACTGTCCTTTACTTCGTTCTCTGATGTCCACGAAGGACTGGGAAAAGGCAACCCCGTATGCGATGTTATCGGAGCATCCTGACCATTGGAAACCTGTTGAGATAAAGACGGTCAAGCATGAAGAAGTCCAACACTGCAAAAAATGCTTTTCTTACTTAGATTTCTAAAAATTCTTAAATCAATCTCTTTTCTAGGATTTTCTAGACAAGTAAAAATTATTGTCTTGTTTTCAGAACAAAGAGGTTAAAATTAAGTGAGTTTTTGCTTGAAACAAGCTAAATAATCTGCCAATGGGGTAAGCAAAAATAATCTTATTTCAATGCTAAAAACTAGTTTATTTTGCTTACCCCATTTGCAGATTATTTTGCTTGTTTCAAGCAAAAACTCACAGAATTTTAACCTCTTTTTTTCTGAAAACAAGACGATCATTTTTACTTGTCTAGAAAATCCATCTTGATTTAAGAAACTTTAGATATTTTGGCTAGAAACAAGACAAAAAATCTAAGTAAGAAAATTATTTTTTTTGTTTACAAGGTACTGGATTGGCCATTTTTACAGGTTAGTGACATCAGGGCCTGTATTCTTAAAGCTTCTAAGAATCCTCTCATAAAGCTCCTAATTTAGCTTAAAAAAATTACGTAGGAGTCTTAGCTTAAAAGTAAAAAGTAAAAGACAAAAACTTTTATCTTAGTGAGGAGGCGGGGCATATATGTATACATGTGTATATATGTATATATGTATGTATGTATGTATGTGTATATATATATATATATATATATATATATGTGTGTGTGTGTATATATATATATATATATATATATATATATATATATATATATATATATATTACTTAATGTATTTAAAACAAAATGAACAAGGTAATTGTTTGTGTGATCACTTTGCTTGTTTGTGAGATATGCAAAACCTCACTGCTGCATAGTTGCATTTGTCCAGTTGCCAAACATGTTAATGTAGTTCATTTGGTGATTACTTCCATTTCTGGCACTATATTTCAGTGCTATGTCTGAGATGTTAGCATGACCCTAATAAGATCGGTCACAAACACGATCTAATGTGTAGCAGCATCTTATTAACTCACTGTCATGCATTGCGTACAACATATTTCTTCTCCCTCTTCATATTTCATCCATTTTCTCCACTGCTAAAGAAACTCTCAAGCCTCTTAAAAGTCCTTATCCGTACTCCTAACAATTTTGGACCTTAAGACCTCTTTAAGGGTTAAGATGCTTTCAGAATGACTTTTTTTCTTTACTAGGATCTTTTCTTTAATTTTAAGAGGAAACACCCACATTTCTAAGAATTCTCTTAGAATTTTGTCACTAGGAGCAACTTTTTGCACTAAGAATTTTCATGAATATGGGCCCAGATCATTATTTATTAGAGATGTAACAGTATTATCAATATAGTGGTATCGCGATAGCAGAACTGTCACAATATTATCGTGGTCACATGACGATATGAAACGATAGGTCTTCCGGGCAAAAAGTGTAGTTTTTAAAATATATTTAAACTTCTAACATGAAAGGTCTTTAAAGTTGTGTTTTAGGCCATTACACTTTGACACAGTATCTGTCAAATGAACTAAAACTGAAAGCACAATATGGCTTAATTCCTTCATCAAGTGTGCACTTCGTTCAGGCGATCAGCTTGTGATCCAGTGTTTTCCACGCCTCAGAACATCTCAGTTCACAATGAATGAATGAGTGAATTAATTTTTTTTCTGATTTAAAGGATTAGCTCGCTTTCAGAACAAAAATTTACAGATAAATGTACTCACCCCCTTGTCATCCAAGATGTCCATGTCTTTCTTTCTTCAATTATGGTTTCTGAGGAAAACATTTCAGGTTTTTTCTCTATATAATGGACTTCAATAGTGCCTTCCAAAATGGTTTAAATGCAGCTTCAAAGGGCTCTAAATGATCCCAACCGAGGAAGAATGGGTCTTATCTAGCAAAACAAATGGTTATTTTCTAAACAAATTGACAATTCATATACTTTTTAACCACAATTGCTTCTCTTGTCTCATCTATGTGATGCGCATACGTAGTCTGCGTAATCCGGGTCACTGCAGTTGGGGTATGTTGAAAAAGTCCCATCTTGTTTTCTTCAACTTCAACAAAATTTTCTACAACGCTGTTTTAGATTTGTTTGTAAAGGGTGTTTGATCTTCTTTGTATGTTCACTTTGTAAACACTGGGTTGGTATTTCTGCAGTGATGTAGGATGATTTTGAAGTTGGGGAAGAAAACGAGATGGGAGTTTTTCGACATACCCTAACTGTATTGACCCGAATTGCACAGACTCCACATGCGCATCTCAGAGATGAGTCAAGACATTTAGAGCCCTTTGAAGCTGCATTAAAACTGCATTTTGGAAGTTCTAACTTGGGGTACCATATATGTCTATTATATGGAGAGAAATCCTGAAATGTCTTCCTCAAAAACCATAATTTCTTTACGACTGAAGAAAGAAAGACACAAACATCTTGGATGACAAGGGGCTGAGTACATTAACTGTACATTTTTATTCTGGAAATGAACTAATCCCTTAAGTTTTCCTAGTTAAGAAGATGAACACTTTTAAGAGATGCACAGACTCAGAGAGGTAATTAATTCACAAGTTTATCTCTTTCTTTGTCTTGCTCTCTCCCTTTCCGTCTGTCTGCCTGTCTGTCTAAACTTCATTATTAACTGCATTTTAGTCAGCTATCAATGGCTCATGCATCGTTACTAGTTGTAAAATTACATTTTGGAATTAGCACGGAAAGCATTTTAAAGACAAAAAACGGACAAATGCCTTGAAAAATATCTTATCGATGTCTTGAGGTGTGGTATCTGTAGTATATATATATACAGTCAAGCCTGAAATTATTCATACCCCTGGCAAGTTCAGACTTAAAGTTACTTTTATTCAACCAGCAAGTTTCCTCTTGATTGGGAATGACACAGGCATCTCCCAGAAGATAAGACGACGATGTACGAGAGGCATCATTGTTGAAAAAATTATTACTCATCTTTTATTTACATTTGAACTAAAAGTGGCGTGTCCAAAATTATTCATACCCTTTGCAAACTGTCACAGTCTATGGGAAAATCCAAAGTTCTATACCATTCCAAATAGTCCAAGATGTTCTAAAGCCTCCTAATTACCCTGATTCATTGGGAACAGCTGTATTAATCAGCTCAACAGGTGAAAAACAGAAGCACTCTGCTGTTGGTTTGTGAACAGTTATGGCTAAGACAAAGGAGCTCACTGAGGACCTGCGGCTGCGCATTGTGGCTGCTCATAAGTCAGGAAAGGCTATAAGACCATATCTAAATGTTTCGAAGTTCCAGTGGCTACAGTGCAAAGTATTATTAAAAAATACAAGACTTGAAAAATCTCAGAGGACGTGGTCGGAAGCCAAAAGTGACACCTATGCTGGCCAGGAGGATAGTGAGAGAGGTAAAAAAGAATCCAAGGATCACCACCAAGGCCATCCTGATGAATCTAGGCTCTGCTGGGGGCAACATCTCAAGGCAGACAGTCCAACGGACACTGCACACCGCTGGATTCAACGGACACAGACCAAGGAGGACACCATTTCTCCAGATAAGGCACACAAAAGCCCGCTTGGCCTTTGCAAATGATCATCTGGACAAAGAAGAAGACTTCTGGGCCCGTATTCTTAAAGCTTCTGAAAATCCTCTCAGCTCCTAATTTAGCTTTAAAAAAATTCTATGTAGGAGTCTTAGCTTAAAAGTAATTCAGGACCAATCTAAGAGCAACTCTGATTGAGGAAAAGACAAAAACTTTTATCTTAGTGAGGAGGCGGGGCTGACCCCGTTGCTAGCTATGACACAGCCGTTTGAAGACTGTGACTGGTTCGTTGTCCAAGCAGGAAATAAAAGAGCACTTTTAAGTGTAGGGTCTATTATAAGCCTTACTTTGAAATTATTGGCATATTGTAACGAGAACACACACACACCAAATATGTTAATTACTTCCATTGCTGACACTATGACATTTCTGTGCTATGTCGGAGAGGTTAGCATGTCTCTAATAAGATCGGTCACAAACATGATCTAATGTGTAGCAGCATCTTATTAACTCACTGTCATGCATTGCGTACAACATATTTCTTCTCCCTCTTCATATTCTGTCCATTTTCTCCACTGATAAAGAAACTCTTAATCCTCTTAAAAGTCCTCATCTGTACTCCTAACAATTTTGGACCTTAAGACCTCTTTTAAGGGTTAAGATGCTTTCTGGATTACTTTTTTCTTTACTAGGATCTTTTCTTTAATTTTAAGAGGAAACACCCACATTTCTAAGAATTTTATTAGAATTTTGTCACTAGGAGCAACTTTTTGCACTAAGAATTTTCATGAATACGAGCCCTGAGCCCGTATGTATAAAACTTCTCAGAAATGCTCTTAAGAACAGTCTTAAGTTTTGACTTAAGTGTCAAAAAATTCTTAGTTAATAGTAGGACTTTTCTAAGAGTAGGAGACTTTTATAAAGAAGCTAAAAGCAACTTTCAGTAAAGTCTAAGTCCGATTCTTCAGTGTTGACTGAGGGGACACTTAAGTGTTGTGAACTAAGGACTACAATGATGCAAACCCAAAATGGCCCCCCTTGACCTCTGAAACAGCCAATAGTGAGTCTGCTCATGTGAAGTCACTGCAGCACAACACCAATTTTATTCGATGCAACTACAGTAAAATCATTTCATTAAGACACTATTTAAACATTTTTTTAAAAAATGCTTTGCATTGTGCAAAAGTATCACAAATTATTACAGATGCTTTGAAATCCTTTTCTATTGGTATGTCTACTTGTTTACAGTTGGAGCAATGATGTGAACATGAGTTCCATCAACAGCTCCAACTCGAGGAAAGCCCACAATCCTCATAATGGTTGCTTGTTTTTGGTGGCTTGCATTGTTTGACGGTCAGTTGGAAAGTCAACGAACTGCCATATAGTAGAGGCTAAATAGTGCCTATAGTAGTAGGAAATTTAACATCTTCAAACTTAATTATAAAAATGTGTTTTTATAAACAAAGAAATTCTAAAATTTTAAACATGTAAAAACAAGAGAGGATCAACAAAATATTAATAACTGATTTTGTACTCAGTGTGACAGTGCTGCCAATTTAGTGATACTGTCAGTAGATTTAGAGACTTCCTCACACCTTTAATACTTGTTTTTCAAAAGTCGAGCAACAAAGTCCATTTCTTAGACAAATCATAGATTCAGAGACTCTCCCACTGATCTATATTTCCATTTATGATTATGATATCATCTAGCAACATTTAAGGACTATTTTAGCTACTTTCAATTGAAAGCAGTTGGCAACACTGGTAAGTGTTTTTTTCCTCATATTTTGATGGTTTAAGTGAATTTTGGGGTCATAAAAAACCTTCACACATTACTTTTGGCCACTATTGTAGTTACAGTTATTGCAGTTAGAGCATTGATTTGTAGAGTGGAAGAAATTAAATTTCTTTAAAAACATTTAAAAAAAAAACTTCCCAATCAAGTTTGTATTATTTTATCAATTATCATATCATTATATAACTCCAGTACATAATATCTTAATTGTAAAGTGTTTGTCTCACACACTTTTCTGCCATCTTGTTACTCCTAACTAGTTTAGGAGACCTCTCCAGCTGTCTTAATTTAGGAGCTGAGACCAAGTCTTAACACTCAGGAACATTTATGAATCACTCTTATTCTTAAGTCTAGGAATAAGAGTAAAATGATGTCATTCTTAGAATTTTGACACACTTAAGACTAAAATTTTACTCTGAGCTTTATACATATGGCCCCTGGTCTTCTGTTTTATGGGTAATAATTTTTTCCACAATGATGCCTCTTGTACATCGTCTTATTATCTTCTGGGAGATGCCTGTGTCATTTCTAATCAAGAAAAAACTTGCTGGCTGAATAAAAGTAACTTTAAGAATTTGCCAGGGGTATGAATAATTTCGGGCTTGACTGTATATAGAATTCAACAACCCGTCGTCAATTATTCCTTACTTAATCATCATAATTATTATTCAAACAAGGCACACAAACCTTCTGGACTAACTCCGTGCACATTGCGGTCGCAGCCACACTTGTCCAGCTCCCCGCTGCTGCAGGCTCTTGTCACCGCAAAAGCTACGCTCGCAGCCGATATAGCATACACAAATGCAGCTTCCCGTGTACCTGTGACACAAATAAATCACCGTTGAGCATCCACGCGGTTATAAGCGGGGCTGGCTTTATTTCCATTTAAATATGAGGCTACTTACCTTGTGTGACTACTTTGCCAAACACAGGAACACTTTCTAGCGTGGAGCAGTTCCAGCGTCGGTTGCGGAACTGAAACTGGCACTCGTCGATGGCGAGCTGAGCGCCCCTGCGGACCGCGTCCATCACCTCCACATTACGCTTGCAGATCTGAACTTGCCTCTGGATTAGTCCTCTGAGCTTTTCACAGGTTTCTTCATCTGAGATGCTTCCCACCGATGACAGCTTCGCCAGGTATCTGAAGACAAACCAATAGAGTCATAATCAATAAATGTTCACAGACTGTCAAATATATATACATTCGTTAAACAAACCAGTCATAAGTGTCTTTTTATAAATTGAGGTTTATACATAATCCGAAAGCTGAATAAATAAGCTTTCTGTTGATGTATGGTTTTTTGGGATAGAACACTATTTGGCCGAGTGTTTTGAGGGTGCAAAAAAAAAAAAAAAAGTATTGAGAAAACCGCCTGTAAAATTGTCCAAATGAATTTCTTAGCAATGCATATCAGGCTACCAATCAAAAATTACGTTTTGATATACTTACAAAATATGTTCATGGAACATGATCTTTACTTAATATCCTAATGATTTTTGGCATAAAAGAAAAAAATGACCAATACAGTTTCTAGTTTTGTGATGCATATGATTTTTCAGTACTTTTCACTCAATGACATTTGGTTTGGTTTAGTTAAAGTTTTAAGTATATTTAGATTGCAGTTCTTTATATTAAATTTCCTAACATTAGTTAAATGGGTATAATTTTAGATTGTAATATATAATATAATGTACATAATAATTATATATTATAGTATATTATACATAATATATTATTAAAATATATATTTTTACTGTGCAATATATTATTTTTAGTAAATACTATATATTATACTATTTTTATTATGTTTACATTTGTTATAATTTGGATATTTATTTTTTTTATAATATTTATTTAATGAAGCACCAAATAGAAAATAATTATGTAAATATAAAGAAGTAAACCAATGTTTTTATAAATCTAAATATATAAATGTGAATTATGAATTTAAAGTCAGAAAATATATTTTTAAATCTTATGTTATAAATTCGATATTTTATTATAATATTTATTCAATGAAGCCCCAAACAGAAAATAATTATGTAAAATATATAGAAGTAAACCAATGTTTTTATAAATCTAAATATATAAATGTAAATTATGAATTTAAAATCAATAAATTTAACTTTAAAGAATTATTATTTTTAGTATTTTAGACTAAAATTAAATTAAACAAAAATGTACTTATGTTTTTTATTCATTTATCTTTTTACGTTTTTGCTATTTTTTTTTTTTTTAGCGTAGTGTAATTTTTTCCCAGGTTATGCTTGTTTCGTTTTTTTTTTTTTTTTGGTTAAATGGTTTCATTTAGTTGTTGTTGTTGTAGTGACTGTTAACAATAACACTGACCCATGCATTGTTCCACTATTTTGCTGACCCAACATGGGTTTTTCATTGACTTTATATAAACAGTGTTGCCCTCCTCTGACGTTCTTAGAAAGCTGTGCTGGGAAGATGAGGTAAGGGTGATGTTGAGAGAAACGGATAGAGACTATCTTCACCCATCACCTCCAGGGCCAGGGGGTCGGGGCAACACCATCGCTTTAAAGGGTCTGCTGAGCTCCATCGCTTCAAGGCACCTTATAAAAATAGTCCTATACTACAACACATCGCACAGGTTTTCATCCTTGCACACCAAGCTTGGTCTCATTATCATCAAGAACTGGTGGAGATCAAAGTCTGGAGTGTTTAAAGTCTGCGCAGATGCATTTGGAGAGTTGCGTGCAGGTGATGTTTGCAGGGGCGCTCACGGATGGCTTTGTTTTGCATTATTTGTTTCCGAAGGTCTTTTAGTGTGGTGCTGAGTAATGTAATGTGCCCAAGTGTATTGCGGATGGAAGTTTTAAGAATGGCTTTGAAGGTGCAGTGCTGTAAATACTCAATTAAGATGCAAGATCTTGAGGTTTATTGATTCAGATTGTAATCAGCACGAGTCGGATCTGACTCACAAAATGCTCATCATGTAAACAGGAGTATTTACACACATCTAAAAGTCAGTTTTAAAGTGGGGGTTGTCGGGGAGATGCAATGGAAGAACTATTTTTGGTTCCCCAAAGAACCATTCATGGAAGAGTTGAAATCAGAAGAATCCATGGAGGTTCTTCATGGAACTATTGATGCCAACACTGTTTTTCAGTTAAATTAATATATGAAATAAGTTCATTTCACTCAAATATTACAAAAAGCTCATTGTACTTAATAGAAAAAATGTAAATGAACTCAATAACTGATTATATGTGACCCTAGACTACAAAACCAGTCATAATGGTAATTTTTTTTTTATTAAGTTAATCTGAAAGCTGTTATTCTGAAATAAATAAGCTTTCCATTGATGTATGGTTTGTTAGGATACAAAAAAATATACAGTTGAAGACAAAATTATTAACCCCTTATAAAATATTTCATTATTTTTCAAAAAACTCCCAAGTGTTGTTTAACAGAAAGAATTTTTAAACATAATACTTTTTTCAGGAAGCTTTTTGGGTTTGTAATACAAATAGAAATAAATGTATAACCAAGAATTTGGTCAAAATGATTAGCCCTCTGATGTTAATAGTCAATAGTGTATCCCTTTTGCTTGATAACAGCCTTTAGTCGTTTGCTGTAGATCTCAACAAGTTTCAAGCATGTCTCCTGAGGAATGACAGCCCATTCTTCTTTAGCAAATCTCTCAAGCTCCTCCAGATTTGTTGGTCTTCTGGCACAAACTCTGGACTTTAGTGTGCCCCACAGATTTTCTAATGGATTCAAGTCTGGGCTTTGTTCAGGCCAGTCAAGTACACTCACTTTCCTCATTTGGAGGTATTCCTTCACCAGAAGTGAAGTATGCTTTGTCGATCCAAAACAAGTTTTCTTGCAGACTGTCTGAGGTTGTCTTTCAAAATCTTCTCATAGTCTTCCTTTTTCATGTTTCCCAGATTCCCAGTTCCAAACGCACTGAAACATCCCCACAGCATTATACTCCCACCACCATGTTTCACTGTGGGAACAGTGTTCTTGGGGTTGAATGCCTCTCCCTTCTTTCTCCAAACATAGGCAACATTTCTATGGCCAAAAAGCTTTAGTTTTGTCTCATCTGACCAAAGGACACATTTCCAGTGTGCATCACATTCCCCATTCCTGTGCAGGGCTCTAGTGACTGTCTTCGTTGAGACATCAATTTCAGACTTGTCTAGGTCATTCACTAGTATCTTGGCAGTTGTTCTTGGGTCTTTAGAAACCTCTCTCACTAGATTTCTTTCCAAAGTTTTTGAAAGTTTTCGCTTCCTGCCTCTGCCGTCTTGTTCTCCACTGTGTTGGTCTCTTTAAACTTCTTGATAATGCATCTCACTGCAGTTCTTGACACTTTGCTTCTTTGATAAACGTGTGTATCCTTCTCCATCTTTATGAGCATTAACAATTCTTTCTCTCAAGTCCAAACTAATTACTTTAGTCTTTGCCATGATGACAGTGCATATTATTTTACTAGTTGTTTCGCAAGATACTAATCCTCAGCTTAAAGAGCAATTTAAAGTCTTTACTAGGTTAATTAGGTTGATCAGGCAAATTAGGTTCATTTGGCAAGTCATTGGACAAAAGTGGTTTGTTTTATAGCTAATCAAACTAATAATTTCTTAAGGGGGCTAATAATATTGACCTTAGCAGTTTTTTATTTATTTTTCAGTTCTTTTATTCAAGCAACTATAAGAAATCAGACTCATGAAAACATTCTCTTTGGAACATCACTTGGGAAATATAAAAAAAAAAGTGTAATTTCACAGGGGGGCTAATAATTTTGTCTTCAACTGTATATATATATATATATATATATATTGACAAGATCACTTTTAAAGTTGTCCAAATGAAGTTCTTAGCAATGCATATCACTAATCATAAGTTTTGATATATTTACAGTAGGAAATGTACAAAAATACCTTTATGATCATGATCTTTATTTAAAGGTTCACTGACGTGCCTTGAAACACGCAGCGTTATTCTACTGGTGATGTAATTTCAACTGAAACAGTAAAACAGGGCGAGCCTGGACTGGGGCCAGTTGCATAGGTTTAGACTAGTCTTAAAAAGTTAGTCAGCTCATTTTTTCTTTAAGACTGGCAATAATTTTTTTAATTCAGTTACAGAAAAAGATTAGTCTAAGTTGAATCCAAAAAATAAGACTGTTTGCCATTTGGTTAACTGATAGTTGGCAAACTAGTACTTAAGACACTATCTTAACATAGAGGCTAAGTTTATACAACTGAACTCAAAATGAAAGTGGCAGCAGATTTCTAGGTCTGTAGAAGAATAAATGTTTAAACTAATAGTTATTTTGTGTAATGTGCACAGAATCACTAGGCGTTGTGTTCCATTAAGGGATTTTTAGGGCTTTCTGTTAGTGATGACATGCAATTGTTACCTTCAAAGAGCTGTTTTACCTGAATTTAACCCATAAAATCTATAGATGTATAGATCAATGTATTTAGGTTGATTTAGCAATATTAAATACCTCTTGATACTTCTGATTTGAATAAAACCAGTTAAAGGATTAGTTCAATTCCAGAATGAAAAATTCCCTGATAATTTACTCACCCCCATGTCATCCAAGATGTTCATGTCTGTCTTTCTTTGGTCAAAAAGAAATCGATCCCACCATACCAGGTGAGGAATAAGGAACTTGCCTAGCAAAACGATCAGTCATTTACAAAAAAAAATACAAATGTAAATACTTTTTAAACACAAATGCTCGTCTTGCACTAGATTGATTTAACACATTATATAGTCACCTTGGTAAGGTCACGCGTGATGTAGACGGAAGTACCAACCCAGTGTTTACAAAGCGAACGTGCAAACAAAGTCAAAGACCCTTTATAAAAAAAAAAGGTAAAACGACAATGTCAGAAGGAAAAAATTTTTTTTTTTGTCCTAACTTAACTTTTTGAAGTACACAGATGAAGAACTAACAGAACTAACTGTGAATGACCTTTCCAACGTGATTACGGAATTTGTGAAGACACTAACCAAGCACCTTTTCTCGACAAAAAGTGTTTCCAAACTAATTTTTGGTGACATTTGAACTATGGATATAGTATTTATGCGCTAAAGTTAAATGAAAAAAAATTGTGTTGACACATGAGAAATTTTATCAATAAATGGCATTTCCATCAACTATATTGGTAAAAAAATGTAAGTGCTAAATATTTTTTTCACAAAACACCATATTTATTTGCGTTAAAGCACCTTTTCTCAACAAAAAGTGTTTCCAAACTATTTTTTTTTTGTGACATTTGAACTATGGATATAGAATTTATGAGCTGAAGTTAAACAGAAAAAGATTGTGTTGACACATGAGAAATTTTATCCATAAATGGCATTTCCATCAACTATATCGGTAAAAAAATGTAAGTGCTAAATATTTTTTTCACAAAACACCACATGTATTTGCATTAAAGCACCTTTTCTCGACAAAAAGCATTTCCAAACGATTTTTTTGCGACATTTGAACCTTGGATATAAAATTTATGCACTGAAGTTAAACGGAAAAAGATTGTGTTGACACATGAGAAATTTTATCGATAAATGGCATTTCCATCAACTATGTCGGTAAAAAAATTAAGTGCAAAATATTTTTTTCACAAAACACCACATTTATTTGCGTTAAAGCACCTTTTCTCAACAAAAAGCGTTTCCAAACTAATTTATTTATCTAATTAAATTTTAACTATGGATATAGAATTTATTCGCTAAAGTTAATCCATAAGCGCTAAATATTTTTTCACAGAAAAACCTTGGATGGAAACCTGACTACTGATATGCATTGCAGAACTAGTGCAGGACAAGCATTTGTGGTTAAAAAAAAAACTGACTTAATTATTTATTTTTTAGCAAATGACCGTTTGTTTTGCTAGATAAGACTCTTATTCCTCTCCTGGGATTGTGTAGAGCCTTTTGAAACTGCAGTTTTGTACCTTCAACCCGTTTGCTCACAATGAAGTCCACTATATGGAAAAAATCCTGGAATGTTTTCCTCAAAAGCCTTAATTTCTTTTCGACTGAAGAAAGAAAGACGTGAACATCTTGGATGACATGGGGGTGAGTAAATTATCAGTAAATTTTCATTTGATCAATTTTTTTGAGTTCTTCCAACGTTTTAGGGTTTTGAAGTGAATAAGGAATCTTTTTTTTTTTTTTTTTTAAGAGCGTAGCGTCAGTTTGGTTTCAAGGGCTCATCTTAACAAGTTAAAAACGGCACGTCTCGGTCCCTGCAGCTGGCAGCGGCACATCCCACCCCTCTCTGCTGTTGACAAGAGCTGATTTCGAGGGCCACGGCTGGGGCAGATAAGAAACAAACACCTCCTTGTCCACGGGACCGTCATCGCTGCTCTCTTGAGCTTTGATAACCCACTGCTGTCGGGCCAGAAGATGAAGCATGACATCAGTGGCCAGATGCACATGCATTGTGCTCAGAGGGTGTTTGACTTTCTTTTTTTACAGCATCTGTTGACGATTGCATGTTCTTGCATGCGTGTTTACAGCTTTTGTTTGTTTCACCAGTAAATTAGCTCTGTGATCCTGACTTGATAATGAATCTGGCAGCCAAATGGCAGCGGAGGCTCGTCCGTTCTGGCGGGATAAGCGCTGGAATATAATATATCAGTGCCAGATGCTCTCATAAGACCGGGCGCTCGTATCGAGCTCAGGATTTTGTCAAACAAACACCTGAAGAGCGGCCCGCTGCATAGTTGTCTGGGAAAAAGATTGTCTGAGACCTTGAGAGAATCTTGTTTTCATTGCTTCCCAGTTCTAGCTTTCTAGCCGTCTCTTCCACGTACTCACTAAGTTTGGGAAAACAAGGGGAGCCGACTGTGGGATTTTGTGAAAGAATGGGAGATGCCTTCCTCTGCGCTTTCTGGGAGGTTTTTGCGGGAGCATTCCACCTGGAGCACGGTGCCTTCTTCCTTTTGTGTCATGTTTGTGTTGAATTACATCGCCCTGGCCTTCGAGCGCTGTTGGCTCCAGATGGCTTAGCCAAGCGCTTTAGCACGCAACCATGCCGTACAAAAGAGTTTGGAGGGAGAAAAAGAGAGCGCCAACATGTACACACGCCTGACTGTATATATCCGCTCGACTCATACTGCTGTCAACGTATAAACATACTTAAAGTTGCATAACACACTACCAAGCCTCTTATGCTTGACAATAAAAAACACATCGAAAGCAGTAACACTGTGAAATATTATTACAATTTAAAATAGCTATTTTCTATTTGAATATATTTTAATGTCATTTATTTTGGTGACGCAAAAGCAGAATTTGCAACATCATTACTCTAGTCTTCAATGATCCTTCAGAAATCATTCTAATATGCAAATGTGCTGCTCAAGAAACTATTACTATTATTAATAATCACGAAAACAGTTATATTTTTTGTGAAAACCCTTGATAACATTTGATTTCAGGATTCTTTGATAAATAGTAAAAAAACAAACAAAAAAAAAACAGCATGCATTTGTCATTTTCGTGTGGAATAAAAGTATTAATTTCTTCCAAAGAAAAAAAAAGTCTTAATAAAAAAAAAATCTAAAAGTTTTGAATGATATATGTGACCCTGGACCACAAAACCAGTCTTAAGTAGCATGAATTTATTTGTAGCAATAGCCAAAAAATAAATTGTATGGATCAAAATCGATTTTTCTTTTATGCCAAAAATCATTAGGATATTAAGATCATGTTCCATGAAGATATTTTGTAAACGTATCAAAACTTAATTTTTGATTAGTAATATGCATTGCAAAGAACTTCTTTTGGACAACTTTAAAGGTGATCTTCTCATTTTTTATTTATTTATTTATTTTGTATCCTAACAAACCATACATCAATGGAAAGCATATTTATTTCAGATTAACAGCTTTCAGATTAATTTAATAAAAAAAGTGCTTTTTTTGTCTTGTTTCCAGCCAAAATATCTAAAAATCCTTAAATCAAGAAGGATTTTCTAGACAAGTAAAAAAATTTTGTCTTGTTTTCAGAAAAAAAGAAGTCAGAATTAAGTTGTTTTTCGCTTAAAACAAGCAAAATAATTTTAACTTTTCTTAACTTGTCTAGAAAATCCTTCTTGATTTAAGAATTTTTAGATATTTTGGCTGAAAACAAGAAACAAATCTAAGTAAGAAAAGCATTTTTTTTGCAGTGTAAGAACTTTATTTGGACAACTTGTGATTTTTTCAATATTTAGGTCAGATGTTCAATTAGTTGTATCTCGGCCAAATATAGTCCTATCCTAACAAACCATACATCAATGGAAAATGTATTTATTCCAGATGATGTATAAATCTCAGTATCAAAAAATGGACCCTTATGACTGGTTTTGTGGTCCAGGGTCACATATATAATATATACTGCAGCTATAAAGCTTTACTTCTTCTCAGCATCTTTTTTTGGGGGACTTTATTTAATAATCAAACGATGGACGTTGACATTTCCTGTCTCGCTGTGGTAAATCGGCTACCGTCAGCGAGTAAACATGCGTGCTGTGGCGTCCAAGGGCCACAATTTCATGGTGTTTACCAAAATATTTGCTATTTACATATTTGTCAGCGGTGCGTCACAGGGCGCTCATGTCTGTGTATTAAACGTGGTTTGTCTGAAATAAGGGGTGTATTAAGGGAACTGATGCATTTTAGTGTTTCTTTCCATTTTTATTGTAATTATTATTACACACTACCTCCATTGAAAAACATTAAATGTTTGTTTTGAAGAGAAACACTTTTGCTGTTACTTTAATGCATGACTGTTGGCATTGCTCATATGTTTCCAAAAACTTTGTGGGAAACCGTTTGTGGCACTGACATGAATGTTATATTAAGCTGTTGAGATTTTTTCTAATATAATCAGATTTGATTTTCACAGGACACAGGACTGTAGTAATGACATAGCAACATGCCAGAAACCTCTCCAAACACCTTAGCAACTAATCTGGTGAGTCTCAAGCACTTACATTGTCTTTAAGAGAAGAAAAACTTATTTACTAACAGTGTTGGGGGTAACACATTACAAGTAACGCAAGTTACATAATAATGTTACCTTTTTCAAGTTACTAGCAAAGTAACTTTTTGTTTCCTTTATGTATTTAATCCCATTTTTATTAACAAATGACTTTGCTGCTGACATTTGTTGATCCAATTCAACCGTACACTGCAAAAATACTTTTTGCTTGAAACAAGCAAAATAATCTGCCAATGGGTTAAGCAAAATAATCTAGTTTTCTGCTTGAAAGAAGATTATTTTGCTTGTTTTAAGCAAAAAATACTTAATTTTGACTTATTTTTTCTGAAAACAAGACACAATTTTTTACTTGTCTAGAAAATCCTTCTTCATTTGAAATTGTTTAGATATTTTGGCTGGAAACAAGACAAACAATCTAAGTAAGAAAAGCATTTTTTACAGTGTGGCCAAAAATAAAAAAAAATCTTAATTCAAGAAGGATTTTCTAGACAAGTAAATAATTATTTTCTTGTTTTCAGAAAAAAACAAGTCAAAATTAAGTGAGTTTTTGCTTAGAACAAGCAAAATAATCTGCCAATGGGGTAAGCAAAAAATAAAAATAAAAATAATAATCTTATTTCAAACAAAAAACAAGATTATTTTGCTTACCCCATTGGGAGATTATTTTGCTTGTTTCCAGTAAAAACATACTTAATTTTGACTTATTTTCAGAAAAAACAAGACAAATAATTTTTACTTGTCTATTTTGACTAGAAACAAGACAAAAATTATTGTAAGAAGAGCATTTTTGCAGTGTACTAATCAGCAAAACTTACTTATTATAATATAATATTATATTATACTTTTTTTTCTCATTGCTGAAGAGTGTTGAAGTGCTGTAAAGACATGAATTTAATTTTCCTTTAGCCTTAGGCTTATTCACATAATTTCATTTTGGTGTGAAAGGGCTTTTACATTTGCTAAGAATCAAACTTTTTTTCACATTAAATCATATTGCCCAGATTTAAAAAGTAACGCAAAAGTAATGTAATGCAGTACTTTCCATAAAAAGTAACTAAGTAATGTAATTAGTTACATTTTTAGGGAGTAACTCAATATTGTAACGCATTACTTTTAAAAGTAACTTTCCCCAACACTGGTTACTAATAATCTTAAATATCACAATCAATATAGGTGGTTTTAACTTTAAATAGTATAACTAGTACTTAATAAATGAATTAAGGTTCAATGTTTGGTAAGATTTATTTCAAATGTTTTAATGCACACAAAGGCTGTGTTTATTTAATTAAAAACACTGTAAAATGTGTATTATTGTCAAATATTATTACAGTTTTAAATAACTCTTTTCAATATGAATATATTGTAAAATGTAATTTATTATTGTGATGCAAAGCTGAATTTTCAGCATCATTACTCCAGTCTTTGACTCATCATTCTGATTTTCTTATCATCAATGTTGAAAACGGTTGTGCTGCTTAATATTTTGGTGGAAATTGTTACACTTTTCCAGGAATTTTTGATGACTAGGCAGTTTAACAGAACAGTGTTCATTTGAAATAGCATTTTTAGCATTATAAAGGAATTTAGATCACTTTAAGTATTAATTTTGCCATTTTCACACAGTAGTCTACAAATGACAGTCACACTTCAATTCCCCTTGCAACACCGAAAATACAGTCAAGATGTCCTGCAGAAAAGAGCCAAAATGTGAATCAAACAACCACCACAGAATGCGACATGTTTTCAGAAACAGATGTGTCATTCTTGCACAACAGTGTTTCTCTGATAAACAGCTTGTGTTTCCTCAATAACTCAGTGACTCATTGGTATTTCTAAGTCTTGCAGACTGTTCACGGCACATGTACCAAAAAGCCTTTCGCTCGTTTGCATAAAGTTATGAGCATTGGCCTAGAGCTACAGTTGCATTTACACTATGCTTATCTAAGTCTAGTGGGTGTCTTTAACTCTAGAGGGCAGTGTTATCTCATTTATTGACAATATTTGAAACGATTAGCACTGCAATTAACTAAACAATCAATCATAGTAATCCTATTTGATGTACAAGGGGGGAAAAAACAATATCCTGAAATGTTAATATTTATTTAAGCTTGTTTCCATCTCTTCTAGCAGATTAAACATGTACCAGATGTACATCATGAAGATTCAGACTTTCAGAGAGGTACAAAAAGGCATCTAAATTAAATTATTTAATCTATAAAAATTAATTTAGCCTTGCTAATTGGCCCATATGAATATCTGCTTCTACAACGCATCATGTACACTCTTAAAAATAAAGGTGCTTTACGATGCCATAGAAGAAACTTTTTTGTCTAAGCGGTTCCATAAAGAACCTTTAACTTTCTGTTTCACAAAAGGTTCTAAAGGTTCTGTTTTAAAAAAGATTCTAAAAAGGTAAGAATGGGAAGGACTGAATGGTTCTTCTATGGCATCGCTGTGAAGAACCTTCATTTTTAAGAGTGTGTGCTTGTTATTTAGTTATGTAAATATAATTTACAAGTAAAGTCCTGTATTTATAGATTTCTTTCATAGATGTTCCTGCACCTGAGGTCTAAGAAACATCCTAACCATCATGGATTAACAAAAAGCTGGAAGAAATGCACTCAGGTACAGAGCAGAAAGTTAAGAGACTTGTACGCATATGTTTTTTTTTCAGTCATCTGATGATGAGATGGGCCATAAGAATATGAAAGCAAAGGCAAAAATATATATATATATATATATATATATATATATATACAATTAAATGCTTTGGCCATAAAATTGCACACAATGCCTCTCAGAAGGCATTGGCTTCAAATTCATTGGCTTTCTTTTACTCTATTTGTCCCGTCACCTGTCTTTCTGCACCGTCTTTAAACATTTTATGAGGCTAGATGAGGAGGGAAGTGATGGGAGTTGTCTGTTTTATATCAAATTAACCTTTTAATAGGCTGCTCTATGAGCAAAAGTATGTGACAACAGGTTTTACAGCTTCATTACCCTGTTGTCACTGGTGTTATTTGTGTTATCGGCGCTTGGCGCCAGGATGTATTTCGCATTAGAGGTTTCTCTCTTCTCATGTTGCTCATCAGCTGTGAACTATTTATTGACCGTCCTGTGCAAACGTCTCAACCATTGTTCTTTCCATCCCATGCAATGAGAAACATTGTACCGCTTCCCAAACAAAATACAACTGTGCATGGGTTTGTATTATATTTATATTCGTAACTGCAAGTGAAACTTCTGTGACCTTAACATCTCCAAAAACATCTGTATTTGACACTGTGCAACTCTTTCTTTATTTCTGAAATTCTTGCATCATGAAACTAGAAAGGGAAGATTTATTTAAGTTTAAGGCCCTATGTTTGTTGGATACTCTATCAGTGCAGTGAATGGGTGCCGTCAGAATGAGAGTTGATAAAAACTTTGCAAAAATCCACACCGCTCCAGTGCATCAATTAACATCCTGTAAAATGAAACGCTTTGTGTTTGTGAGAAACAAATCCATCGTTAAGATATTTTAACTTTAACTATAATCCACTCTTTCTCCAGTGAAAAAGTCCATCACTTGTTGTCTTCTCACATTAAGAGGATGTTTGTTTAGAACTGTTTGGGGCTGATTTTGCTTGTAAACAGTGCTTGATCTTTGCATATTTCTCTCCTGATTCAGACAACCTTTTTACTGGAAAAGCATCATGTATAGAGAACCCTCATTTTAACTGAAAGCCACCTTAATGATGGACTTGTTTCTTCAAACACACAGCTTTTTGCTTCACAAGATGTTAATTAATGGACTGGAGTCGTGTGAATCAGCTGTTTGGACTCATTCTGCCGGCACCCATTCACTGCCATTAAATTTCTCCAAATCTGTTCCGATGATTAAACAAACTCTTCTTCACCTCGAATGTCCCAATCCATCCTTTAAAGATTGGATGGATTGATAGAGCCAGGACTTTCCAATAGAAGTCTACAAATTCTTTTAGAAGGATATATGCAACAGGGAAAAGACATAGCACACTAAGTTGGAACAGACTGAAAGTTTATGAGTATGCAATTCGAAATGTTGGTTTCCGCTGTTATTGATCAAAAAAAAAGTTCAAGTTGATCAATAACAGTATGCTGACTTTGCCAAACGAAGATAAAAGCAAAAGTTGTTGCCCTGTCAAATTGCATTAGGAAAAGGATTGAGAGCGACTATTTGCAGTGTTTATTTAGGAAAGAGTTTGTTTAATAACATTTTACCATCTGTTATTTAGAGTCTTTAATTAATGATTCATTCCTGGCATTTTAATACAAAACAACTGCATATAGTAATTCATAAAATATTAGAAAGCATTGCAGGCTTATATTTGCATGGACAAGCAAGTGCTGTTGAAGGAGGCTCGAAGATGTGCAGGTGCTTTCGTGACCTGCACCTGCACCTCAACCCTCCATACAGGTGCTGATGGATGTCCTCAAGAATAATACATTCACACATCTCACAAATCAAAAGCTCTCCACTGTACTTCAAAACATTTAATTACGGCTGTTGAGTAAAGACACCATAACACACAGCTTAAAACCTTTTAAGCACCACAAGAGTTATTCTCTAGTTATCTGAACGTCTATATTCTGATCTGAAGAATCCATAATGAAACATAAAGGATGTTTTCATCTCTGAAGAGGTTTGTGCTGACCCTAACCCACCAAAGAAAACCACAGAAAAGCGTTTATTTTTAAGATTTGCTGTGCAATAATTCACAGGCTACTTATATGCGACAAACAAAAGACAAAACAGAAAAAGTTTGCTCACTCAGTCATACCTTTCCTCTGACTTTTAAACAAGTGAGACAAAACATAAAGAGTGTGTTTTCTTAATCTCACCTTGCATCTAAATCTCTTTAAGATCAGTCATCACTGTTTATTTCTTTTGAACTAAAATAAGACTGTTTCTTAGAAGATTTGCCTGAGGAAGATGATCTTTATCAAGAAGCATGCAGCAAGTTTACTCAAATATTTCATATTTTAATTCGCCACATGTGACTCTGGACCACAAAACCAGTCATAAATTGAGATTTATACATCATCTGAAAAGCTGAATACATAAGATTTCCACTGACGCATGGTTTGTTAGGACAGGACAATATTTGGGCGAGATACAACTATTTGAAAATCTGGACTCTAAGAGTGCAAAAAAATCTAAATATTGACAAAATGACCTTTAAAGTTGGCCAAACGAAGTTCTTAGCAATGCATATTATTAATCAAAAATTAAGTTTTGATATATTAGCAATAGGAAATTTACTAAGTATCTTAATGGAACATGATCTTTACTTAATATCATTTTTGGCATAAAAGAAAAATCAATCTTTATTTTATTTATTTATTTATTTTTTTACCTGTGCAATGTATTGTTGGCTATTGCAACAAATATCCTCATGACTTATGACTGGTTTTGTGGTCCAGGGTCACATATGTATTGTAAGTTACACCAGTGACATTAAACAATATTTATCTACTTTCCTTTAAGAATTACAGTGAATAAAATGCTTAAATGTTGTATGGATATTGCAAGTTTTGCGCTTCAGGTTCACTGTGCCACTGTGCTTAACCTTACAGTTCCTATCAAAATAACATTTGAGCTTAATTAACTGTCTTATTAACCTATAAATGTGACACAAACCCAGTCATAAGTATCACAAGTATATTTGTAGCAATAGCCAACTATACATTGTGATTTTTCTTTTATGCCAAAAATCATCAGGATATAAGTAAAGATCATGTTCCATGAAGATATTTTATACATTTGCTACTGTAAATGTATCAAAACTTCATTTTTGCATTGCTAGGAACTTCAATTGGACAGATTTAAAGGTGATTTTCTCAGTATTTTTTTTTTATTGTGCACCGTCAGATTTCAAAATAGCAAGCCATACATCACTGGAAATCTTATTAATTCATATTTCAGATTATGTACAACTCTCAATTTGTTGTCCAGGTTCACAAATAAGCGTTCCTTGATCGTCTAAGGCTGCATTTCAGCTCCATGCACACGTGTTGCTCATATAACTCGAAGCGTTCCCATTTTCTGTTTGCTAAAGAAAACTCGTCTAATGTCTATTTGGCTACCTGCTAATACCTGTCCTGAGATGGGGTTGGAATAGTGTACAAGCTCCTGTCAGAATGATCATATTTTGTAGACAGGTAGGAGGTTTTCCTTAAGTGTGAAGCGTGTCTATACATGCCCCAAAACTGTCACCACGCCTTTAGTTAAAAACACTCTTCCATCGAAAACTCAACTGCATCTGGATAGATTAAATGATGTGCTGATTCTGCCCCGAGGACACAGATAAATTATTCTAAACACCTAGAAATGCAAACATCTCGATATGGCTTCAACCATGCGTGTCATTCTGCTTCTTTACTATGTAAATATACAAATCAGATAATTCGCTTATGATTTTTGGGGGTGTAATTCTAAATCATGAAAAGTGATTTATTTATATAGCTCTATTCAGCGGTTGAAGAGTGATAAAGAGTGCTGTTAGTGCTGTCATGCTCATGAGTTGCTCTCCAGGCTGCGCGCAACTAGCGCCAAGCGCGGCTGTGCCAAATGCACATGAACTGAAAGTCTCCAAATAACCGGTTTCGTTTCCTTATATTTTACGCTGTCCATACAGTGCATGCTTTGGGATTTTTCTTTTCTGTTAAAGGCTACACTAAACGCCTTAGACAACGTTTACAGCTGCTTTGCGGGCTACTTAATGTCTTCCGCGCTTTAGTTTATATTCTCATTCAGAAGTTCCAGATTTGCGGTTCGCAGGCTGCATTTGACATGCTAAACATTTGCCGACTTTAGTCATAACAGAACTAGTCCTAGACGTCAAAACATCACATGAATGAAGAAAGTGATATTCACTTACAGCCAGTTGCTCGCATTGGCGGAGAAGAGTGCTAGAAAGAGCATAAGCAGTGACCTTATCAAATACTCCGATGACATCTTGAGAGGATAATTCAGGTAAAGGTTGCTGGTGTAAAATCCTCAGGGGGAGTTTAGCAGGGCGCAGTGCGTCGCAAAGCGATTAATCCATCATTGCGCATCCATTTGGATGAGAAGCAGGTCTGTCCAGAACAAGAGTTCTCTCCTCCTCGTATAAACAACAGCAAGTGCTCAATGTAGTTTATGAAGTGGCAGCAAAATCTCACTGAGCGGTATCCTCTGATGCGATTTCTTCCGAGCACGTTTCCACGGTCAACTTTTACGCAGCATCAGCTCAAGATGAACCACTCGCGGCGCCGCCAGCAAAGTGAGTCTAAGTGACAGTCCCGGTCCTGTGCGTGAAGTTACTGCATTTAAACGTGAAGTTCAGCTCCGTTTGATGACCCCTGTAGATGCCACTCTGAATTGAGTCTGAGAGGGAATGCTGAATTTACTGACTCCTGAAGGGTTTGGTAGGGGCGGTGCGTCATTTGGGGGAGGTTTTGATGTGTGAGAAAGCAGATAAAGGCGGGTTTAGTGCATGCATATATGTTTTCTCTTGCTCTTGGCTGCCAAGTATTTTTTTTTTTCTTTTAAAGAGTTCTCCAGAGGGACTCAATGCGGCAACTATTCGCCGTGCTCGAGGTATAACCGCTTATGCTTTTGGCAAGGTGTATTTTCCCTGGCCTCAGTGCCCCCCAAACACAAGTACTTTGTGGTTAGGATGCTATTTATAGGATGTCTAGCATTTTGGCAGCTTTCTGCAAATATAGACTACAGGTATTGCTGTTGTTATGGCATATCATCAGTTTTTAAGACACATCATAAAATCTGATTTATTAAGCTTACACAGACAAATAAACCAGGTTGGTTTTCGTATTGAAGAGTGGGCTGAAATCACTCGTGGTGGTTTCATTTTAGATTGTTTCATATCAGCATAATAAAACAGTTAATGTGTGTTTAACATAGTATATTTGCAATGGGAAACCACAAACATCTTTCTGTGCTGGTAAATTTAGTGTGTAATTGTTTCTGTGTCTTGAGAATTTGCTGGATTGACAGAAAAGTGCTTGACTGGGCCACTCAGAATCCCTGTTGACCAACAGAGGGAGAAAGTGAGTAACAGTAACTGATGTTTGAGGCAAGGCTGGCGTTGGTTGGTCTCTGAATTGGAGGATGTCTGGGTTTCAATGTTAGAGATTTTTCTGATTAATCTTTTCATTTTAAAATCATGCAGCCAAACTTTTTTTTGGCATGCCAAAAATGTGAGCACCACAGCTCATTGCAGAGCATTTCTCTTTCAAAGTGTTCAAAATGTTTTAGACTTCTTTTAGACTTTTTTTTTTTTTGGCTTGGATCTATGATTTTCTTCTTCTTATTATTATTATTATTATTTATATTAAAAAGGAAAAAAAAGGTAGAATTATTATTATTATTATTATTATTATTATTATTATTATTATTTTGTATTCTATAAAACCCATTAGAATGATAATGATTGAATAATTGAAATACTGATTAAAAACATTTACAATTTTATGAATGATCCACAGCTGTGTGTTTTTTTATTTATTTATAGTTGCTCATGAATCCCTTGTTTGTGCCCAGTTAAACTGCTCAGAACTGTTCAGAAAAATTCTTCAGGTTCCACAGATTCTTTGGTTTTTCAGCATTTTTGTGTATTTGAACCCTTTTCAAAAATGACTGTATGATTTTGAGATCCATCTTTTCACACTGAGGACAAATGAGGGACTCATTTGCAGCTATTAGAGAAGGTTCAAACACTCACTGATGCTCCAGAAGAAAAAACGAGGCATTAAGAGCCAGGGGGTGAAAACTTTTGAACAGAATGAATATTTGTGCATTTTTCTTAATTTGCCTAAATATCTTTTTTTTTTCTCCATTTAGTACTCCCTTTAGAAGATACTTACATGTTTCCCAGAAGACAAAATAAGTTACATTTACCCTGAAATTCAAATTCAAAAAGTTAATGCATCATTTTTCCTTCTAAAGAGCGCTTGAACCTTCTGTAATAGCGAATAGATGGATCTCAGAATCAAACAGCCATTGTTGGAAAGGGTTCAAATACACAAAAAGAGAAAACTGAAGAATTTTTCTGAAGAACAGTGGGCAGTTTAACTGTTCAGGACTAACAAGGGACTCACAAACAACTATCACTAAACAAAAAAACACCTGTGGATCTTCAGGTAACAACACAGTATTAAGAATCAAGTGTATGTAAACTTTTGAGCGGGGTCATTTTTATAAATTCAACTATTATTTTCTCTTTCGAACTATATGTAAATAGTGCTAAATAAAAAAATAACATGCATAACATGGTGGATCATAAATGGATCACACATGGTGCTGTTTCCTTAGGATGAGCCAATGAATGACATTACTACATTATAATTGGTAGAATTTTTTTTTGCAGCCATGCATTGGTGTTTAGACTAAATGCATTTGAATTCTTGTATCATTTCTCTCTCATCAGGCCTTTTGAATTCTGTAAATGGCTCAGACTCTTTGTCTGGGCCCAGAACACACTTGTTCTTGGGTCTGTCCAGTTCTGCACTCCACTGGTGCTGATTTACAGAGCCTTGGCCCTCGTGCAATCCCACACTCACAAAAGAGGTGTGATCTGTTATCCCCACAGACGCCACCGATGATACTGGAGCAACGAGAGCAAGACTGCACGGAGCCAAGGAGACGAGGTTTGGATGGCGGACAACCTACATGACACTATTTTTTCACAGCTGTTGTGCTTATACTCTCTCTGTGCCATTAGGCAAATCAGCAGCATTGGAACCGCAATCAACAGAGGCGGACTGGTCAGGCTAAATCCCAAATTCTGTATTGGTTTAGGATTTTTTCTTGTCTGTAACTGGTAAACGTGTCTGCAGTGCAAAGTAAAAGCCACTTAATGCTCATTTTCTCTCATAGAAATGTGATTTTGAATCATATTTGGGTCTTTTTCTCTTTCTGCAACAAGACTGCTCTAGACAAGAATGCGGATAAACAGGCAGTCAGAGATGCTGACTTACGACCGAGAAATTATAGACATGTGCCACCAGTGAATGACTCCATTCTTGTGGCGCAAGCGCTGCAGACGTCTGGTTAGGCTCTGCACAGCATGCACTAAACATGCAAGTGCATAACAGTCATTGCACAGCAGACTGCAGTGCTTTCAGTGCCTAGCAACCTTTGCATGACTGCTGCATAGTGTTTGCTCTTTGTCTGTCTGGAATCATTCAGATTATGCCGCATTGGCCCTGTCTGCTTTGGCTGACGATATCGATGGTGTAGTTTTCATGTCATAAGACACTTATTAATATTGTCCTTTGCACATTAGCTTGTGTGTAGTGCATTTCGACACCTAGCAAAACATATTGCCATGAATATAGGAAACACTGTATTACACTGTAAAAAATAAAACACAAAATTTGCTCAGCCAAGATAAAATAATTTGTTACCTGGCTGCCTTAAAATTTTAATTTAAATCAACTCAAATATCTAAGTTGTAACGTAGTGCAACTTAACACTTCAAGTTGACTAAACTTCTTTGAGTTGACTGAACTTAAAATTTTAAGGCAGCCAGGTAATAAATTATTTTAACAAATTGACTCAACAAATAGTTTTTTAGTGTACTTAAGTAGTAGTTAGTGTAGTGTAGTTTACTAAACTACTTTAGTGTAGTTTTTAACCAGTAGGTTGTGAGCTAGAATAATAAAAAAAAAAAAGCTAGAGTAGCTCAGCTTATCAATTCTTAAAAGATATAGTTTCATGAACAAAATTGGAAAAAAATTATGACCCAGACTACATTAAATATTAATTCATGTTCAGTAAGGATAAACGTGTTTTGGGTCAAACTAAATGTGTTAATTTATTGTTTTGTTTGTTTGTTTGTTTGTTTTTAGTAAGTAATTATAATTTAAAGTAATTTTTTGGGATTATGCAGTTAATCATGTTAAACCGTGTCTTGGCAATCTTCTTATAGCCTACGCCATCTTTATGTAGAGCAACAATTATTTTTTTCAGATCCTCAGAGAGTTCTTTTCCATGCGGTGCCATGTTGAACTTCCAGTGACCAGTATAATAATTGTAATAATTGTTGTTGTGCTATGTTTATTTATTTATATGTTCACTTGCAATGAGCATAGGGATTGATTTGCACCAACCTCATTATGTTAACTTAGTATATTTTTGAGACTAGTTATGTTAATATTAACATTTGTAAATTATAGATATTGGTACTACATATTTATTAATATCTTATTTATTTAAATATTCAGTTGTGAGGATAAGTAAGGTCTCAGGTGTGATTGAAGAGCAGTTGTGTTGAATTTGGTGTTATCAGAATCAGAATCAGAAAGAGCTTTATTGCCAAGTATGCTTGCGCATACAAGGAATTTGTTTTTGTGTCATTAGCTTCCAGTATACAGAGACAACAACAAAAACAACACACAGACAATAAAAATAGGATGAGAGTAAAAAACACACATATGTAAATATAAATAGACAAAAATATATATATATATATATATAGTAATATAAAATGAGAAATAAATATGTGGTATGTACAGTTGTGCTATAGATGATAGAATGGAATAGAATGGAAAGAGATGCAGGGATTTATTAGGATGGAGCACCAATGATCCTCTCGGCAGTCCGAACCGTTCTCTGTAATCTTCTGATGTCTGATTTTGTAGCTGAGCCAAACCAGACCGTTATTGATGCGCAGAACAGACTCGATGACAGCTGAGTTATCACTCTCACTCTCTCATACTGGTCACTGGAAGTTCAACATGGCACCTCATGGAAAAGAACTCTCTGAGGATCTGAAAAAAATAATTGTTGCTCTACATAAAGATGGCGTAGGTCAGGGGCGTCGTTAGACCTATTTTAGGGGGGCTGAAGCCTCACTAAAATATTCTTAAGCCCCCCTAAAATAGGTGGGGGTTTATTTAAGTTTTTTTTTTTTTACTTATTCTACTTTTTTCTACAAAAATTGCAGACAAATTCAATATAAAGGCGGACTAATATGAGTTTAAATAAATAAATAATAGTATAAACCCGTCACTATTTCTGATCATAAATCTGTTAAGGTAGCGTCAGTGCTTCGTTATTGAATCCGTTCCAGTTGTTCATAGGGAACACCCACATTACTGAAAATCCAGTCCACGTTTTCACTGCTACCTTACGCTCCGCTGCATCTGCTCCTGCGGACACACATACGTACATACTACACACAGTGAGAGAACATGGATATACGAAAGTTTTTCAAGAAAGTAAGTCTTCATCACTGCTGGTACCAGTTAGCTCCAGGCTCCAGCTAACAGCAGAGAGTCCCGTGAAATCAGGAGCTCCCATTTTGATAAATACAAACCTGGCTAGGCTAGCACATTAAGTTAAATTGTTAATGTTGATTTCTGACTCATGTTTTGGCTCTGAAAAATCAAACTGAGCTAATTCAGGTATTCTATCACTACATTCGTTCACTGTGTGCATCTGTTGGGGGCTAAGCCCCCCCGTCCTTAAAACCTAGTGACGCCTCTGGCGTAGGCTATAAGAAGATTGCCAAGACCCTGAAACTGAGCTGCAGCACTGTGTCCAAGACCATACAGCGGTTTAACAGGACAGGTTCCAGTCAGAACAGGCCTTGCCATGGTCCACCAAAGAAGTTGAGTGCAAGTGCTTGGCGTCATATCCAGAGGTTGTGTTTGGGAAATAGACGTATGAGTGCTGCCAGCATTGCTGCGGAGGTTGAAGGGGTGGGGTGTCAGCTTGTCAGTGCTCAGACCATACGCCGCACACTGCATCAAATTGGTCTGCATGGCTGTCGTCCCAGAAGGAAGCCTCTTCTAAAGATGATGCACAAGAAAGCCCGCAAACAGTTTGCTGAAGACAAACAGACTAAGAACATGGATTACTGAAACCATGTCCTGTGGTCTGAGACCAAGATAAATTTACTTGGTTCAGATGGTGTCAAGCGTGTGGTGGCAACCAGGTGAGGAGTACAAAGGCAAGTGTGTCTTGCCTACAGTCAAGCATGATGGTGGGAGTGTCATGGTCTGGGGCTGCATGAGTGTTGCCAGCACTAGGGAGCTACAGTTCATTAAGGGAACCATAAATGCCAACATGTACCTTGACATACTGAAGCAGAACATGATCCCCTCCCTGGAGACTGGGCCGCAAGGCAGTATTCCAACATGATAATGACCCCAAACACACCTCCAAGATGACCAGTGCCTTCCTAAAGAAGCTGAAGGTAAAGGTGATGGACTGGCCAAGCATGTCTCCAGACCTAAACCCTATTGAGCATCTGTGAGCATCCTTAAATGGAAGAATGAGGCGTGCAAGGTCTCTAACATCCACCAGCTCCGAAGAGGTCATCAGTGGCAACCTGTGAAGCTCTGGTGAACTCCATGCCCTTCAGGCTTAAGGGAGTGCTAGAAAATAATGGCGGCCACACAAAATATTGACACTTTGGGCCCAATTTGGACATTTTCACTTAGGGGTGTACTCACTTTTGTGGCCAGCGGTTTAGACATTAATGGCTGTGCGTTGAGTTATTTTGAGGGGACAGCAAATTTACACTGTTATACAAGCTGTACACTCACTACTTCACAGTGTAGCAAAATTTCATTTCTTCAGTGTTGTCACACACTGCAAAAAATGGGTAACACTTTACAATAAGGTGTCACTTATTAACATTAGTTAATGTATTAACTAACTAACAAGCAATATACTAAACATTTATTACAGTATTTACTCATCTTTGTGAATGTTAGTTTATAAAAAGACATTGTTTGTTCATATTAGTTCGCAGTACATCAACTAATATTAATAATGCATTAGTAAGTGCTGAAATTAACATTAACTATGATTAATAAATGCTGTAGAAGTATTGTTGATTTTTAGTTCATGTTAACTAATGAACCTTATTGTAAAGTGTTACCAAAAATGTTTTTCTTACTTCTTTCTTACTTTTTGTCGTGTTTCCAGCCAAAATATCTAAAAATTATTAAATCAAAAAGGATTTTCTAGACAAGTAAAAATGAATGTCTTGTTTTCAGAAAAAAAGAAGTTAAAATGAAGAGAGTTTCTGCTTTTTTTTCTGAAAACAAGACAGTAATTTTTGCTTGTCTAGAAAATCCTTTTAGATATTTTAGCTGGAAACAAGACAAAAAATCTAAGTAAGAAAAGCCTTTTTGCAGTGCATGAAAAGATATAATAAAATATGTACAAAACTTCAGTGAGATACTGTATATATGAATATTGTATTATATAATATTAATTTATATTCATATATTAGTAATATTTATAAATAGATAATTGCTATTTATTTATACATCACTTGCAATGAGCATAGGATTGTTTTGCCCCATTTTTGAGACGATGCAGATGTAGATAATACATGTAAATGAATAATAATTTACTTTATTATATTATTGTGTACTTGCATAATCAAAACCTTATAAAGCATATCACTTAAACAGTATATGTCAACGTACTATTGTATTACCCCTGATGTCATCAATGATTAATTGTAAAATTGATTTTTCTCCAGTTGTTGTTTATTTGTTTTGAAATGGAAGCTTCTGACTGATGAAGTTCGAAATTGAAATGAGCATGGAAAGAGTTATGGGGGCCGTTGTGTTTTACTGTGCGCATACTTTGGAAGGATCCAGGAAATGACATCAGTATCTGTGGCCCATCTGCTGAGACCGTGTGGAGTTCAAGAGAGGACGTGGAGGCCAAATTAAAATCAGATCTAAGGGTGCTGATCGGATCTGCTTTCTTTGTCATGAATACATATATTGTTGTCTTTTCAGACCAAAGCAAGCTGGCTAGAATTAGGCCGTCGGCGTTGAAGTTAGTCAGAAGTGAGCGGAGAGGTGCAGAGGTTAGGCAACAGAAGGTTGATCTGATCATCCCTGTCTGTGATAAATTAAATCCAGAATGAATGACTCCTGGGAAAGGGGAAGAAAGGGGCTTAGTCATGAAAAGGCGTTCCTGAGCGGTCCCGCCCTCCATGGCAACATGGATTGGCACATATATCTGATCACAATGGCATTCCCAACCCAAACAGATTTTATACAGCTTGTGCTTGCAGAGCCATTGCCAAGGAAACGGCTTTCCAATGGCATGTTAATGGTGGTGCGCCGAACCCCTTTAACATTTACACTGAGCGCCGGGTACCATAAACATTTCCCCTTCGTGCTGTGTTCACTGTGAGTTATGGCCGTGTTATGGTCATGGGTCTTTTTCCGCCTCCTACCTCACACCTGCTATCACAAGAATTAGACTGGATTTAACAAAGTGATTTAGCCAACAAAAATTGCTGGCAGAAAACATCTAGAAGAAGATTTAGTCATTTGACAAATGTAAACAATTAGTAAGCATAAAAGTGTTGCAAGATACTTTCAATCATATTATAAATCAATTTCACTCATTATTATGCAGCTCTCTGGAACACTTGATTCCTATTGGACAGTCATGACACTCTGCATTGTAAAAAAAATAAAAAAAAGAAATGTCCAAGTTGTAAATAAAACTGATTACTAGTACTTTTTGCAAGAAGATACAGTTTCAGTCTTTTATAAAAAAAAAAAAAAAGTGTTCAATGCGCATCTTGCTATTTCTTATAAATTAAATTCTGAAAAAATAATTTTTTAAATTAAAATATAATATATACTTTTTTTTAAATAATTAATTGTGACATTAAATAAGTATTTGTTTTTCAAAGTTTTCAAAGTGAAATGTTTTATATATATATATATATATATACTTCAAATTTCATGTTTAATTCAATGTGTTAATTGCTGTTTCTTTGCAATTATTTGAGAAATTTAATAGCAACTTCTGAGTAAAAATAATTTCTACACCAATTTTATTTTCTTCTTGCAGATTACAATAATTTCAACTGAATTCATGCCCATTTATCAATTTAAGTAACCTACAGTAAAGTACAATACAGTAAAGTTCTGTACATAATTCTTTACTAACTTAAGTTCTTAGTTTTTAATTTTAGTTTGCTGCTCTCTCTCTCTCTCTCTCTCTCTCTCTTTCTCTGTGTGTGCTTGCTTCTAGCATAGATCCTGCCAACTCCTGCCAAATCCTGATTTGCACAACACGGGTGACATCCGAGTGAAAGTGTTTACAGGTTCCTCTATCTCAGATCACAACAGGTTAAGTTTGTTCTCCTTTCCCCTCTGCCTTCAAACATAAGAGCAAATCCGCAGTCAATACTGCACAAATATTGACCAGACTGTTTGCAATACTGGAATAGGCTACCGAGCTCCAAAATAAACATTGTTTAAAAGACCACAACAAACTAACCAAAAGAATACAGAAAATATCCATATAATAGAAAAAATAAAAAGGCAATGGCGCAGTGCAAATCCGTGAATGAATGTTTCGAGGTGAAGTAACTTCGACAGATTTCCCGTGCTCAGAGAGTAGGGAGCAATGGATACTGTGTAGGGACCATGTCAATTGGAACACAGTTCATGCACGGAGCTCACTTCTAACGAGCTGGTTATCTGAATTAGGTGTGTTAACAAGAGAGACATGCAAAATATGCAGAGCATTGTTACGCGAGGACTGGAATTTGTGAACCACTGGTCTATAGTATACTCCAATGTTTTTCCCAATCTGACCATTTAGTACAGCCAAAACATAACAATAATTGACCATTTTCAGCAGCAATAATCAGCAAAATATGTGTGTTTTGTTCGGTTCAGTAGCATTGTTTACGTTAAAGGAATAGTTCACCCAAAAATGAAAATTTACCCATGATTTACTCACCCTCAAGCCATCCTAGGTGTATATGACTTTCTCCTTCCAGATGAACACAGTCGGAGTTGTTTTAAAATTTATCCTGGCTCTTCCAAGCTTTATAATGCTGGTGGACAGTGGCTGATATTTTGAAGCTCCAAAAAACGCATATTTCCATCGTAAAACTAACCCATACACCTCCGGGGGGTTAACACATGTCTTCTGAAGTGGGTCCACCATCATTATAAAGCTTGGAAGAGCCAGAATAAATTTTAAAACGACTCCATTTTTGGGTGAAATTTTCCTTTAAGTGCCACCAATATGGCCGATTGATGACGCGTCGTGAAATTTGCATAGATGCATAGATACAAGTCCTTGGAAGTGCTTGAATTTTGATAATATGTTGCCCAAGTATTTTATTTAAAGGGGGGGTTCAATGCTGTTTCATGCATGTTGAGTTATTTCCACTGTTAAGTAGTTGGATTCTCATGCTAAACATGGCCAACATTTCAGAAAACGGTTTGGACGTGTAACGTGTAAGAGTATTTCTGTGCCAAATACACACTTCCGAGTTTCTTACAAGTTTCGTAAAGTTTTTTTTTCCGGTGGAACTCCTTGTATGGGCATTTCTCTCGGAAAAACGTATCTCCGACCCACGGCGCGCTTCCAGAAGCTCTGCTTTTTTTGGAGAGAATCGTAAAGCTGTATCTTTCTTTTATAAATATGATAAAACTAAATACTTTTTGGAGATATAAAGGATGCAGTACTACTCTATAGCAGGGATGTTCCCTCCGAGAAAGCAACGGAGGCAGTGTCTCCTCTCCTCAAAATTGGATGAGAAAATAATCAATATTACAAAAAAAACAGCACAAATATGACTAAATATGACATTAAACGTCTAAAAGTCGTTCGTTTTTATAAAGTATGTCCAACAGCGACACCCGCTGGTAAAGTCACAGCGAAGGCTAACCAACAAATTACAAATAAAAAACGAGTCCTATTTAAGTGCAAATAACCCGCCTATTTACAATAACTCCATGCAATGTCTGATTACAAAGCATTACAAAAGATTATCATCTAATAACAGCTCCAGTGGTGCAGTGGTAAAGTACGTGTTGAAGAAATTCTTGACGCTGTCTCCTCAGGTTTGAATCAGTGTTTTGCCAAACATCAAATCAGATATCACATTGGAAAGGCATGTATTTTTAATAATAATGAAGGAAATAATTGAAAAGTTGAACTTGAAGTATTGGGTAATGTTAGGCTAGGTGTATGGAGGGATTTATTTACCCAATAAGGTGACATCCATTTAATAATTTGAATTAAAATGATAATTTACACTCAATATGTTATTATTACAGATGGACACAAGCCCCTTGATATTAAGATTAGTGGTAGGGTGCCACCTGTTGTGGAATGGAAATGTTCAATGGATCTTAAAGGTTCTTCATGTAGCTATCAATACCAATAAAGTAGGGCTGTGCCGATAAACAATATCATATCGAATCGCGATAAAATATATGTTGATAACGATGATAAGCTCTAGGCATTTTTACTCGATGTGGATTAATATAAGAGCCAATCACACAACAGAAATATGCAACAACAGCGTGCAGCTTGTTTTTCACGTCAAAAGTCAATTTCCTACGGCACTTTGCAAAGCAAACTCGACACGAGGATGACAAAAATTTGTGGAAGCAGCGACGAAAGTGAAACTAACCTTGAGTTATTATCCAAAAATGTAGCACGAATTACATGGAAGTGGTTAGGCTATTTGAAAAGCAACGAGGCGCAGATTAAAACGATCTGTAAAATATGTCGGAAAAGTTTTACACATTATGTGCACTGACTAGAAATTGTATAGTTTTATGTTATAGTTTTATTTTGCACATTTAATCTACCTCTTAAAGCCAGACACTGATGACAGACTAAGACTGGTCTTAAAAAATAATAATAAAAAAAAAATAATAATAAAATAAATTAAAAAATGGTTTTACAAATTGTGCTGAATAGAAGTTGAATATATTTATGTTTACACTTTGCACATTTAATCTACCTCTTAAAGCCAGACGATGTAGACAGAAAATGTTATTTCTAGAAAATAAAAAAATGTAATTGTGTTACTTACAAATTATGTTTACAACAGTTTTATGTTTACATTATGCACATCTCATTTACCTTCTTTTGTCACAACTTTTTTTTTTAAATTTATTTTAGTAAGTTGTCTTAATTTAAGGCCAAATGTGTAATCTTTTTTTTTTGTTAATAAACTATACTGTAAAATGTAATTAATGAACCCTCACATTTTTGTGGCTTCAGTCATAGTTGGGATACTCTTTTAAAGCTGGCAGCTTAACAGTTTATATATCGAAATATATATTGTATATATCGGAAAAAATCATCAAGATAATATTTTTGCTATATCGCCCAGCCCTACGATAAAGAACCTTTTTAGGAGTGATCGATAGGGGCTTGTGTTTTTTCAATGGCAGATTTTTTAGCTCTAGTACTTTAGTGCTAAATGTGCATAAACACAATATACAAGGACATTCTCTTGCATATGAACCTGTAGCATTAGTACATGTGCGACACTGGTGAGAGTGAAAGTGAGATAACGAAAGAGGGGGATGTGACCTCTAAACTCGGTTTAGGGCACCCAGGGGTCAGTAGTCCTAGAGAGATTGTAGGAGATGAGCGGTGAACTGGGTTATTCAGTAACTCTTTCTCTCGCACAGCAGGGTTTTGGACCAGTGCAGGATTAGATGGACACATAGAAATTCACTCCTGTTTCTAAGAAGATCTTATTTCGTAAAGCCGCTCTCACCACAGTCCATTCACCTAATTCGGTTTTGTTCTTTTTAATCAAACGTCTTCCTTACAATCTCATCTCATCCCAGCCTATCTTTCACTATGCAGATGCACGTGCATTTCACCTACATGCTTACTAAAGTGTATAACGTTGTGTTTTGGCTTTATCTGTTTATGTGCTCTTTTCCGTCAGGATTATTCTGTATTGACTTTCTGGTTAAAGGCGGAAATCAGCAGGACGGGTGATGTAGAGTAAATGTTAGTCCACACTCAGCCTCAGTGTCAGGGTCAGGGATAGCAGTGTTTGAGCAGAGCCGTCCTCACACATTCACAGCCTCGCTGGACCTGTTACCAGAGACCAGACTCTCAAACGCTGGAATGCTAATGGTGTAAAATGATAACTATAATCTGACAGTTGTGTATGAGCATCATGACAGCCGCAACAATGAGCCCCGAGCACATGTCGACATTAGCAATTGTGTATAAATATTCTGTCTCATGTCTTTTAACTGTGTTTTTATGCAGGCTAACATTTTATTGCTCTTTAACTGCCCAGGAGACTTAATGGGGTATATTTTATTGAAGTACATTGCTTCAGACTTTAAATTGATGCAAATAAGTCAGTTGTTAACATACAGTAAGAGTATAGAACTGTGCAATTAACTCTAATAGTAGCTCAGATCATTTAGTGCATATTGTCATATTGAGATTTTTGACTGTAATGTGAGGTTAGTGTTTTCTCCGTTTCATCTCAGATTTAATATCATTGCTGCTGGTAGAAACAAATATAAAGAAATATGATTATTTCTTGTAATAATTAAATATTAATTCAGAAGTTTGAGGTCTGTAAGATTTGTTCGTGTATTTTAAAAGAAGTCTCTTATATCTATAAGGCTGCATTTATTTGAGGCTGCATTTATTTGAGTCAAAAATACAGTAAAAATTTAAATATTGTGAAATATTATTGCAATTTAAAATAACTGCATTTTATTTTAATATATTTTTTTAAATATAAATATTTTGTATCCATTAAAAGACTGTCCATTTTTAATTAAAACTTCATTTTGTTTTATTTTGAATCTTACAGACCCTCAATTTTAAATAACAGCTTTATTTATTTATTTATTAGTATTTGTTTTATGTAATTTATTCCTGTGATGGAATAATGGCTGTTTTATTTTAATTGAATGATTGTTTTATTAATTTTGTTTTGTTTTGTTTTAAATCTTACAGACCCCAAATTTTGAAAAGTATAGAAGGTATTCTAAAAAAATAGAAACTAAAAGGCTGCCCATTTTTGTCAATTTAATCCTTGCTGTAATTAAAATACTTATTTTATATTTTTTTATTTGAAATTATTTTATTTTAAATCTAAAGGTAAATACAAAAATAATTATAATTATATTAAGAAAAGAGAAGTTTGTATTTGTATTCAGATTGTAAGTTTGTATTCAAAAATACAATAAAAATATTGTAAAATATTTTTACAATTTAAAATGACTTTTTTATTTTTATATATTTACAAATGTAATTTATTCCTGTGGTAGTAAAGCTGAATTTTTAGTAGACATTATAGTCATAATTTATGTTTGTGGAAAGTGGGATACATTTTTCCCCATTCTTTTATTCTTTAAATAAAAGATTATTTAAAGAATAGAAAGTTTAAAAGAACAGAACACATTTTAAATGTGTGTTGTAATGTTTTTGCATGTTTTAAATGCAAAACATAACTTATTTTTATTCAGGCATGCCAGAAAACCAGCTAGACATGATGATAAACCATACAGTCAAACTTTATTAGGCTACTCAAAATTTATTGAGACACCTTCAAAATTTCTCACATTATCACAGTTTATTCGCTATCATTTAGAAAATGGTAATTTAATATGACAAGAGAACTCAAGAGTTAAATAGTGTCAGAACAAATTCATTTTGATAATGTCAGATATCTTTGATAGAAAGATATGTAACAAAACATGGTCATGTCAAAGTGACAAATCAACTTTTTGGTCCCAAATTGTTTTAGCAATTTTACTGGTAGTCCACTGTATACATTTTTGGGGGGGTTATAATACGTCATAGTTTACTTTATTTTGTTATCTTCATTAATGTAAATGGACTACAGTGTCCTGCACCCACTAATAAAAAAATATCAAAAATATGACTGTATTTCAAATGCTTAAATTCTTCTCGTTCAGTGTTTCTTAACTGATGGACCATTCAGTCAAATTCAAGAAATAATATATTGCATAATTAGGACCAAAAATAAATAACTTTGTTGTTGTCATTACATCTAATTACTCTACTGTAGGTGAGTTACAACACTGACAGGTTAGTAGGTACATCACAAGGTAGGGATTTTTGACCCAGACTATATTAAATAAGGGTTACATTTAGTCCTTGAGCAGCATGTAATGTCAAATCTGATTCATTGAACAAAACCAGTCGAGAAGTTGAGCTGGTGCGATGTGAGTGTGACCTGCAGTTTTGGGGGGTTTTAAGGGCTTCTGTAGATGCTGGTTGGGGGGTTGTTGGGGGTGTTGCAAGGTTGAGGGGTTAGTCCCTCAAATGAACAGCTGAGTTATCTTATTTAGTCTGTATAAAGGCCGCCCAACTGTCATAACAAAGGAGCAGGACAGCAGGGCCCCTCGACAGACAATGGGGAGTCAATGGCTCCAAAGAGCATCCCGAACACAGAGCTCCCCTGAAAAGAGACGCCGGCTGAATGGGATTGAGGGGATGCCCATAACAAAGCTGGAACCCGGCTCAATTGGGGGCATCAATCAGTGATCTCACACAGCCTTCTGCACATCGGGTGCTTTGTAGAAATTACATTTACAAGTATAATGAAAAAGATTGATAATTGTGCATGTTTATAAATATTGTATTTGCTTTATCACTTCAGGTGAAACCCTGGGCTTTCTTTGTGGATGTTACCTTTGCAGTGCATTCTTGGAGGTGATCCAGTAACCAAAGTGTATGTGAGTGAATTATTGCAATGCAGTCAAACCAAAAATATTGTAGATATAATTTTTTATATATTTTTTACTAGTGGGTGCAGGACACTATAGTTCATTTATGCAAGTGAGGATAGCAAAATAAAGTAAACTGTGACATATTATACCCCAAAATTCTTCATACAGTGGACTACCAGTGAAATTGATAAAAATTGGGGACCAAACATTAATTAGACACTTTGACCTGAAGTGTTTTTTTTTTTTTACCTGATGTGATCTTTTTACACCACTGACTAAACAAAATTAAGCATTGCTTGGTAATTGGTCAACAAAGTATTGATAGCTGTGTAAACTGTAATTGTCAACAGTTGTCTAAATTTGTGTTTGATTGTAATATAGCGATGTTCAATTCCGAAAATTTGGGAATCGAGTCCGATTCCTGGTTCTGGAATCAATGGGATTCGATTCCAAGAATCAATTTCTCAATGTTGTTTTTGATTCTTGTTTTTATAGATTTTGCCATGACTGCAGGATGTTAAGGTCTTAGAAAGTAGCCTTATCATAATATGAAGTTTTATTTGTAACAGTTACGATACATTTCTGTATTTTAAATTGCCATTATGTCTGCATAGCCCACAGTGCAGCATGTATTTATTGTATGAATAAAACAAGACATGAAGTGTCTAAAATACATGTGCACAGTTCAGCTGAATGATGTACGCTTTGCACAAAACAAAAGATTGTGTGTATTGTGCATTTTTAGCAAAACGTTTTCTTTCTGTTGCTCTAATAAAGTCTGTATGTTTCATATAGAGAGCTATAATATAGACCGCGCTTTCTCTTTCCGTTTGCTTTGTTGTTTTAAACACCGAACTTCAAACTCATCAATGCCGCTTTTTCATCATTCTTGAAGTAAAGCAACTTACAAAAGAGGACAATAGAAGCAATCAAAGTCAACAAAAGAGCAATAACATGCAAGTGCTATGAAGACTCTCATTTAGTCTAATGCAGTACACATAGCAAGGTTTTTTTTTATTAAATAAAAAGAAAATGGATATAATAAAAAAGAAAACGCAGGCTAGTGTTAGAGGCTTTCTTTTTTGTTTTTTTTGTTAAATGTATAGAGAAAAGCTAGTGTTTTTTGGTCTAAAAGATCAAGTTTTTTTAAAGAATATAATTAGAAAAGAGATTGATAGAGTTAGAGAGTCAAATAAAGATGGAAAAGATGTGTTTTCGCCGATTCTTGAAGATGGCTAAGGACTGTTCGGATTGAGTTCGGCAGGTCATTCCACCAGGATGGTACATTTAATGTGAAAGTCCATGAAAGTGATTTTGTGCCTCTTTGGGATGGCACAATAATGTGCCATTCACTTTCAGAATGCCTGAAGTCTGAAGTAATTAATTTAGGTAAAGGGGTGCAGAGCCAGTGGTGGTTTTGTAGGCAAACATTAATGCCTTGAAAGAGAGGTATGACATGCGTTCTTTTCGGCTTATTAAAAATAATCTTGCATGCCGCATTCTGGATAAATTTTGGTTTGATAGAACTGTCTGGACAACCTGCCAAAAGAGCACTGCAATAGTCCAGCCTAGACAGAATAAGAGCTTGAAGAAGGAGTTATGAAGCATGTTCTGAAAGAAAGGACCTGATCTTCTTAATGTTGAATAAAGCTAATCTGTAGGACCGGGCAATTTTAGCAGTGTGGTCTGAGAAAGTCTTCAGCTGATCATCAATCACAACTCCAAAGTTTCTGGCTGTTTTTGAAGGAGCTATGGTTGATGTGCCTGAATGAATGGTGAAATTATGATAAAACGATGGGTTTGATGGAACCACAAGCAGTTTTGTCTTGGCAAGGTTGAGATGACGGTCCTTCATCCACCAAGAAATGTCTGTTAGACAAGCTGACTTCCGAGCAGCTATCATCGTATCATCAGGATGGAGTGAGAGGTAGAGTGTCATCAGCATAGCAGTGATATGAAAAGCCATGTTTCTGAATGACAGAACCTAGTAGTGCCATGTAGACAGAGAAGAGAAGTGGTCAGAGAACTGAGCCCTGAGGCACCCCAGTAGCTAGATGTTGCAACTTGGATATCTCACCTCTCAAAGATACCTTAAATTACCTGTCTGAGAGGTAAGATTCAAACCACAAACCATCATGCTAAAAAAAAAAAAAAAAAAATCCAGAAAATCACATTGTATGATTTTATCACCTACCAATTTTATCAGACTCCAACCTCCAACTAAAGAGCTGTCTAAGGACACTAGGGACAAAATTGTAGACCTGCACAAGGCTGGGATGGGCTACAGGACAATAGGCAAACAGCTTGGTGAGAAGGCAACAACTGTTGGCGCAATTATTAGAAAATGGAAGAAATTCAAGATGAGTGTCAGTCTCCCTCGGACTGGGGCTCCATGCAAGATCTTGCCTCGTGGAGCATCAACCATCCTGAGAAAGGTGAGGGATCAGCCTAGAGCTACATGGGAGGACCTCTCAACAGTTACCATTAGTAACACACTACACCGTCATGGATTAAAGTCCTGCACGTGTCCAGGCCCTCTGAAATTTGCCAAAGACCATCTGGATGATCCAGAGGAGGCATGGGAGAAGGTCATGTGGTCAGATGAGACCAAAATAGAACTTTTTGTTATAAACTCTATCCGCCGTGTCTGGAGGAAGAAGAAGGATGAGTATAATCCCAAGAACATCATCCCAACCGTGAAGCATGGGGGTGGAAACATCATGCTTTGGGGGTGCTTTTCTGTAAAGGGGACAGGACGACTGCACCATATTGAGGGGAGGATGGATGGGGCCATGTATCACAAGATTTTGGGCAATGACCCCAAACACACAGCCAGGGCAACTAAGGAGTGGCTCCGTAAGAAGCCAGTCTCCAGACCTGAACCCAATAGAAAATCTATAGAGGGAGCTGAAACTCTGTGTTGCCCAGCGACAGCTCCAAAACCTGAAAGATCTGGAGAAGGCCTGTATGGAGGAGTGGGCCAAAATCCCTGCTGCAGTGTGTGCAAACCTGGTCAAGAACTACAGGAAACGTCTGGCCTCTGTAATTGTAAACTAAGGTTTCTGTACCAAATATTAAGTTGTATTTTTCTATTGTGTCAAATACTTATTTCATGCAATAAAATGGAAAATGGAAATGGAAAAATCATACAACGTGATTTTCTGGATTTTTTTTTTTTTTAGATTTTGTCTCTCACAGTTGAGGTGTACCTACAATGAAAATTACAGATCTCTCCATTCTTTGTAAGTGGGAAAACTTGAAAAATCGGCAGTGTAACTTAGTTGCCCCACTGCAATAATGTTAGCTTGCACATTGTTAAAATAAGACCATCATTCATCTTTGGAACACAAATTAAGATATTTTTGATGAAATCCAAGTGCTTTCTGACCCTGCATAGACAGCAATGCAACTACCATGTATAAGGCCCAGAAAGGTAGTAAGGACATTGTTAAAATAGTCCATGTAAAATTAGCTAGTTCAACCATCATGTTATGAAGCTAGGAGAATACTTTTTGTGCGCAAACAAAACAAATACAGTGACTTTATTCAACAATCTCATGACATGAGGATGAGTAGTTGACAGAATTTTCACTTTTGGGTGAAGTATCCCTTTAAATCAACAGTGTGGTAATCTTAGCTGAACGTACCTCAGTTTTGCAATGAAAAACACATCTAAACTCTTACCTGTGTTTCCTGTGTTTCTTTCCTGTGTGACGAGAGGTTCTGGGTGGGAGCATTAGAGAAATGTGTAACAGAGAACAATAACGCTTTTCAGACTGGATGTCAGCAAAGTGCTGTCAAGCAGATGTTCACACACACATTGTCAAATTAATGATTAAGACAAGCTTTGCGCTGAGGCTGTGTTTTATTCAGTGTTTGTGATGTAGTGAGGGCCAGAGGTGGCCAGCGGTAGACTCCCTTTGCTTTCAACCCTCCCCCAGGTCTCTGTTCCCCTCGTATTCAGTGCCATCGTCCTCACAGTATATCATTCACTCCGAGTTCACTAATTAACAAGTCCCTGACCTACATTTCCTGGTTCCTGACTCTCCTGTACAAACTTTCTTCACCTTTAACCTACTGTAAACATGTTCTAAAAACATGTTACTTAATTTTTTAAGTCACCACAAATATATATTAAACTTAACAATACAATACTGTGCATTTAAATGTTAAGAAGCAAAATTAGTCACCTTATAGTTTATGGTTATGAACATAGAGTTCCTAAGAAGTCCCTGCTTGACATATCATTTGTTTGCATTTATTTAATTTTTTATTTTTTATTAAGACTCTCAGGGGGCTTGCATATGTCTTAGACTCTCTTTATTAGTCTTGAGTATGAATGTTACAGTCCTGTTTCAATTTCCCCTTTTGTTTGAAAATTACAAAGACATGTATTTAGTGACAATACAGAAGTGACAATAGTGCATAATTATTTAAATTAATACATTTAAATAATTAATTGAATAAATAAATAGCACAAATTACTAATCTTCTGGTAGATTTTACCGTTAAACAACTTAACATTTGCAAGTTTACATAAAGCAAAACAACGACCAGACAACAAAGGACTGAAGTGCAGGTGTTTAAATACAGAGTAACGAGACTAACAAGGGGGTGGAGCTAATGAACTTCCATAGAAACAAATAAGGGAAAAACCAAACAGCACAAAGAATGGGGACACACAAGAACAAAAACACAAGAAACCACAGAAACAGTGGATACAGAAATAACTCTTGTTTAAGAGTCCTTAAACAAAAGGGGAAATTGAAACAGGACTGTAACAATGAATGTATTTATACTTATAATTTTATTATTTTATTTGAATTCTATTTAAATAATTTATTTACATTTTAGTTTTTTAATATATTTATTTATATTGTAGAAATGTTTCTTTTAATTATATGTACATTTGTGTACATTTTATGTAGTCATTCAATTTATTTATACATTTATACTTCTAATACATATTTTTATTTATTCTATTCTATTTTATTTGATTTATTTATTTATATATTTACATTTTTAAATGATATATATGCATGTATGCATTTATTATTTTTATTTTGTATTTATGGCTAAAATGATTCTTTAATCACATGTATATGTTGTGGATTTTAAGTAGTTTAGCAAATTTTAGTTTTGTTTTAGCAGTCATGCAATTTATTTATACTTATACTTTTATTATTTTTCATTTTTATTCATTCTGTTTTATTTATAGACATTTTATTTTCTTTTTTTCATATTTACTTATAATGTAGAAATGTTTATTCAATTATATGGTGTGGATTTTATGTAGTTTTAGTAGTCATGCAATTTATTAATACCTATATTTTTATTTTTATATATTCTATTCTATTCTATTTGATTTATTTGTTTAGATTTTTTAAACCATATATATGTATGTTTGTTATATATGTATGAATGCATTTATTTATGGATTAATTTATTTATGCCTTGAAATGAGTATTTAATCACATGTGTATGTTATGGTTTTTAATTAGTTTAGTAAATTTTTGTTTTGTTTTAGCAGTCATGTGATTTTTCAAATACTTATACTTTTATTATTTTTTATTTGTATTTATTCTATTTAATTTTCTTTTATCATACTTTGATCATACAATATATAACTATGTATGCATTTATTTATTTATTTTTATTATAATAATTTTTATTTATACCTAAAAATTATTATTTGATCACATGTATATGTGGATTTTAACCCTTTAACTGTCACTCCCTTTTTTTAACATATACGTGAAAATCCAAACTCAAATTTTGTAATATGATTTTGATGTACATTTTCCACAGTAATGCAATGTCTGAGAATTCATTTTGAGATTTTAAGTTTTCTACTGATCAATAATTTCTTACGATTTCTAAAATGTGTTAGGGAAAAAGGCAACGAAGAAAGTCTTATTGTGATAAAGGTCAGAACTCTTGTTATAATGTCGTTTTTTTTGAGGTGCACTCTTGTCGTAAATTAATCTATTACATTTCCTACATAATTAGTAACACAGAACAGTGGTCAAATATCTATTTAGGAGTCCTAGACCTTTCCAATGATATATAGTTTAGTATAGTACAATTCCTGTGAAAAAACTTTTTAAACTGCAGGTTTCAGAAGCACAGCTTGTACAGTAATTTAGACGTAGCTTTGGTCTGCTATGTGTATGCAAGTCCGTTTTGAATTATGACATGATAAAAAGAGTTATTGTTACTTCTGTAAACATAATATAAGCTCTCTGAAAAGCAAGAACATCCATTAATTACACACCGAGCTTAGAGCGATCAAAGAGGGAACAGGTGCTGATTGTCTGCGAGTGAGCGCTTCATGCCTGCAACAACCCCCGTTATATCCCCTTACCCAATGATCCGAGAAACACACAACCGTATTTCTGAGAGAACAGGCTCCAGCTGCACATCACACCTCATAATGCCTCAACGCTGCAGCGCTAGGAAGTTTTAGGTGGGTCGGCATCAGCGGAGAGAGTTTCTAGGAATGCAAGGAGTCATATTTTATCACGGCTGCTGTAATAGACTATTTGAAGTGTATGATTCAGCATTAGCTCATGAGTAATGTGACAAGAATCCAAGTTAATGAGATCAATCAATTATCTCTGGTCTTCACATGAAAGGAATGACTCATAAACTTAGAGAATTTACAAAATAAGAGCTTTGATTAAAACATATACCATCTGTAGCACAAACTTGAATGTTTCAGACAGAGTGCTAGTATGAGAAAGTAAAAGTTGACTTAGTTGAACCCTCCTTAAAAGATTTTCATGCTGATTTATGATGGTTATTAGTCCTAGTTTGGTGGATCAGAAAAGCCAAAAAATGGCTAGCTGGTGAAGCTTTTTGCTGGTTAAGCTATAAGACTTTTTTTCTCAGAATTGCATGATATAAACTCACAATTCAGACATTTTTCTCAGAATTGCATGATATAAACTCGCAATTCAGACATTTTTCTCAGAATTGCATGATATAAACTCAGTTCTGACTTTTTTTCAGAATTGCATGATATAAACTCACAATTCACACATTTTTCTCAGAATTGCATGATATAAACTCGCAATTCAGACATTTTTCTCAGAATTGCATGATATAAACTCAGTTCTGACTTTTTTTCAGAATTGCATGATATAAACTCACAATTCAGACATTTTTCTCAGAATTGCATGATATAAACTCAGTTCTGACTTTTTTTCAGAATTGCATGATATAAACTCGCAATTCAGACATTTTTCTCAGAATTGCATGATATAAACTCAGTTCTGACTTTTTTTCAGAATTGCATGATATAAACTCGCAATTCAGACATTTTTCTCAGAATTGCATGATATAAACTCAGTTCTGACTTTTTTTCAGAATTGCATGATATAAACTCACAATTCAGACATTTTTCTCAGAATTGCATGATATAAACTCGCAATTCAGACATTTTTCTCAGAATTGCATGATATAAACTCAGTTCTGACTTTTTTTCAGAATTGCATGATATAAACTCACAATTCACACATTTTTCTCAGAATTGCATGATATAAACTCGCAATTCAGACATTTTTCTCAGAATTGCATGATATAAACTCAGTTCTGACTTTTTTTCAGAATTGCATGATATAAACTCGCAATTCAGACATTTTTCTCAGAATTGCATGATATAAACTCAGTTCTGACTTTTTTTCAGAAATGCATGATATAAACTCACAATTCAGACATTTTTCTCAGAATTGCATGATATAAACTCAGTTCTGACTTTTTTTCAGAATTGCATGATATAAACTCACAATTCAGACATTTTTCTCAGAATTGCATGATATAAACTCAGTTCTGACTTTTTTTCAGAATTGCATGATATAAACTCGCAATTCAGACATTTTTCTCAGAATTGCATGATATAAACTCAGTTCTGACTTTTTTTCAGAATTGCATGATATAAACTCGCAATTCAGACATTTTTCTCAGAATTGCATGATATAAACTCAGTTCTGACTTTTTTTCAGAATTGCATGATATAAACTCACAATTCAGACATTTTTCTCAGAATTGCATGATATAAACTCAGTTCTGACTTTTTTTCAGAATTGCATGATATAAACTCACAATTCAGACATTTTTCTCAGAATTGCATGATATAAACTCAGTTCTGACTTTTTTTCAGAATTGCATGATATAAACTCGCAATTCAGACATTTTTCTCAGAATTGCATGATATAAACTCAGTTCTGACTTTTTTTCAGAATTGCATGATATAAACTCACAATTCAGACATTTTTCTCAGAATTGCATGATATAAACTCGCAATTCAGACATTTTTCTCAGAATTGCATGATATAAACTCAGTTCTGACTTTTTTTCAGAATTGCATGATATAAACTCGCAATTCAGACATTTTTCTCAGAATTGCATGATATAAACTCAGTTCTGACTTTTTTTCAGAATTGCATGATATAAACTCACAATTCAGACATTTTTCTCAGAATTGCATGATATAAACTCAGTTCTGACTTTTTTTCAGAATTGCATGATATAAACTCGCAATTCAGACATTTTTCTCAGAATTGCATGATATAAACTCAGTTCTGACTTTTTTTCAGAATTGCATGATATAAACTCACAATTCAGACATTTTTCTCAGAATTGCATGATATAAACTCGCAATTCAGACATTTTTCTCAGAATTGCATGATATAAACTCAGTTCTGACTTTTTTTCAGAATTGCATGATATAAACTCGCAATTCAGACATTTTTCTCAGAATTGCATGATATAAACTCGCAATTCAGACATTTTTCTCAGAATTGCATGATATAAACTCAGTTCTGACTTTTTTTCAGAATTGCATGATATAAACTCACAATTCAGACATTTTTCTCAGAATTGCATGATTTAAACTCGCAATTTTGACTTTTTTCTCAGAATTGCATGATATAAACTCAGTTCAGACTTTTTTCTCAGAATTGCATGATATAAACTCTCATTTCTGACTTTTTTTTTCTCAGAATTATATAAGAAACCTGGTGTGGATAACAGTACACATTTGGGGCACATCTGAAGATATTCAAGAGCACTGTGAAATAATAATTACAAAGTCTGCAAAGTCTATTTTCTTTAGTTTTTTCTAGGGCTGTCAAACGATTAATCGCGATTAATCGCATCCAATAATAAAAGTTTATGTTTACATACTATATGTGTGTTTACTTTGTATATTTATTATGTACAAATAAATACACACACATACATGTATATATTAAAACAAAATATTTATATGTGTATATATATTTATACCTGTATACAATTTAATTATAAATAAATATAAATATTTATGATATAAATCTAAAATATTTTTCCTTAATATATACATGCATGTGTGTGTATTTATATACACATAATAAACATACACAGTACACAAATATATAGTATGTAGACATAAACTTTTATTTTGGATGCGATTAATCACTATTAATCGTTTGACAGCACTAGTTTTTTCTTTTTTAATAGCCCAGACATTGTTTTTGACTAGTATAAAGCTATAAACCAGACTGTCATAAGTCATAGTATGTCCATGCAAGACTACCAGCATCCCATAATGGGGACCTGCATCCAAAACACACCATATGCTGGTTCTGTATGTTGTGAAAAGCATCTGGGCTTCATTATGTTCATAGTTTTTTTTTTTTTTTTTTTTTAACCCACAGGTTCTGAACTGAATAACCCTTCGGTTCACCTCACTGCAACTGAATGAGATTTACTGCCGTTTTCACAAACACTTGTAGACATACAGTCACACAAATCTGGGAATTTGATGAATGACATTTGCTATTTGCAAACAAGCAGTTTTTACAGCATTTATTTTCAAATATATATTTGAATGTATTCTAAATATTCCAAATTTGACAAAAAAAAAAAAAAAAAAAAATATATATATATATATATATATATATATATATACACGCAGTTCCAACTTTTTTTCTTAAAATTACATAATAAACTTAGAATTACAAGTTATAAAGTCAGAATTTACGAGATACAAACTCGTAGTTCTGACTTTTTTTTCTCAGGTTTGTGTGATATGAACTCACAATTCAGACCACGGGAACTAGATGAGTCCTCCGAAATCTACACATGAAACTTTTGCATTATTAACACATTATTGTCCTATTTAATACTGTAAAGTTGCTTTGACACAACATGTATTGTTAAAAGTGCTGTATAAATAAACTTGACTTGATTTGATTTGACATATTTCTCAGAATTTGCATGATATAAACTTATAAGTGAGAATTGCGAGAGAAAAACTCACAAGACTGACTTCAGAATTGCAAGAAACTCACAATTCAGACTTTTTTAGAATTGCGAGAGAGAAACTCAATATTCAGATTTTTTTTTAGAATTGCAAGAGAGAAACTCACAATTCAGACTTTTTTAGAATTGCATGATATACACTCACAATTCTGACTTTTTCTCAGAACTGCGTGATATAAACTCACAATTCAGACATTTTCCTCATGATTGCATGATATAAACTCCTAATTCTGATTTTTTTTTCTCAAAATTGCTATATGTAAACTCTCATTTCTGACTTTTTTTTTCTTAAAAAATTGCATGATATAAGCTCTGTTGCAAATTATAAGTCAGAATTGTGAGAGAGAAACTTGCAACTCTGACTTTTTTCTCAGAATTGCGTGATATAAACTCACAATTCAGACATTTTTCTCATGACTGCATGATATAAACTCCTAATTCTGACTTTTTTTCTCAAAATCGCATGATATAAACTCTCATTTCTAAACCTTTTTTCTTAGAATTGCATGATATAAACTCTGTTGCAAATTACAAGTCAGAATTGTGAGAGAGAAACTTGCAACTCTGACATTTCTTCTCAGAATTGCATTATATAAACTCGCAATTGCGAGTTAGTCAGAATTGCAGGATATAAACTCACAAGTTTGACTTTTTCTCTGAATTGCTTAATATAAACTCACAATTACAAATTAATCAGAATTGTAAGATACAAACTCACAATTCAGTTTTTTTTTTCCCCGCCCTCAGAATTGCATGATAAAAACTCACAATTGCAAATTATAAAGTCAGAAACAGGTTTCCATAATGAACAACCGTTTTTTGATACAGTGCTGGCAGCACTGATGACTTTTACATTATGTGGGAAAGTTAGGAATATTCAAGGCTGTCCACCCCATTTTTCATGCAATATATAATCATTTAGCAGGTGCTTTTATCTATAGTAGCAACCCAGGCCTTAAAGTCAGCATGAAATGGCATTTGCAACCCATTATGGAAATATTTGGCTTCAGGAATTTGCATCAGGAATTTATTGGACTGGGAAACACCACCAGCACACTGATGGAAGCTTTTGATGGGGGCATGGAGGCTGAAGGTCAAGTTTAAGCATATTTCCATATTTCATAGTGTATGGTCAGTTTTGATTTCACATTGTCTTTAGGCATTTTCCTCAAGGGCACAATGGTGGCCCACTGTGGCTCAATTCGGCAACCTTTTGGTTACCAGCCTCGAGCTAGAGCCACTACACCAGACCACGCTGGTTTCCAGCAGCCCACAATAGCTTGATCACAGTCTCTGATACATTAGTTCATGGCTCAGGAATTCCCAGTGGAATCAGAGTCCTGTGGAAATGTGACACAACCCAGCACTTCCATTCCCTATTAAAATGTGGGCATGGGCCGCGGGTTCAATGCAATTCTTGCGAGTCAACAATGAGGTTAGAAATACCGTCAGGCTTCTGAAACCGTATGCACCGCTGTCCCCAAAATAGGTTAGCAGAGGCCTTTTAACAGACCCCATCAGGGGAGGTGGGAGACCTTCGTTCACAGGAAAGATTAAGATACCATCAGAAAGAGGTGCCAAGGGGGATCAGAGTGGAATGGGCCGCGGGATGAGCTCACCGACGGTGAGGCTGTGTGTCTCTGTTCTCGGCCAGATCGGACCCTCTGAAGTGCCACGGAGAGACTTGATTGACACGGATGCGAGTCATGAATGGTTATATGTGCAGCGAAAGTAGTTATTAATGCTTCTCTGAGAACTTCTATTATGGGAAATCTACAGAGATACCGTTCTTTTTTTATTCGGTGATTCATTCAGATTTGGAATATTTTAGCCTGGTCTAATTTTTTATTCGTAGGTATTAGTACGTAACATTTTAATGCACAAAATGTTACATTTTGTACATTTTTATCAGTGCTGGAACATACAATTTAACTTTTTAAGTATTTTTAGCTAAAAACTAAATATTTAAAAAATGTTTTTATCATTAATATATTCATATCCATGCATTTTTATAGTGCTAGTGATACACTGAAAAATTTTATTTGCACGCACATTTTTTAAACAAGTAAAATTTAAGTATGGAATTAAGTCAAATCTACTCAACTAAGTTTTTGATTATGAATGGGTCATTTGGAGTAGAAAATGTTACAAAACCCCAAGTTACTTAATCTAACAACAAACGCAGTCATAAAACAGTGTAAATACATCTAAAAAAAAAGCAACAAAACTTATTTATTATACTTAATTCTTTATTAATTATTCGTGCCCAAGTGCATGATGGGAACAACAGGATCATGACTTTGATATTTACTTAAACGATCATTGTAAAAATTCAAATCATTCAAAGTAAAATCAACTTTTAAATTCTACAAGCTTAAACTGAGTACTAATATTGAATGTACTCCTTTTTTAATTCATGCCTGCACTAAATTATTTAATTTAGAAATTACATTTGTTTTTTCTTTATTGTTTACTTCACCACAGAATCATTTTTATCAGTGTAATAGATTTAGATTTTCAGACTCCTTAACCTACCCACAAACCTAAAAACCTACCCTTTTTATAGTGAATATAAAAAGATATAAATCATAATAGACCGACATATGTAGGGGATATTAACATTTTATTAACAACACAGCATTAAGAAGATATTTTTATAGTCAAGTAAATGAGTAGGCTTCATTTAATAATGCAACTGAAAACATAATGCCATTGATGTGACAACTAAATACAATAATAATAAAATTAATGCTGTGATTTCAATATTTATAAGGATTTATTTGTAGGTCTGTAAAGTTGTTTAAATGATAAATAATACATTTCATGTGTCGCAATATGTCAGTATTGTACGTTAAAATGCTGTAAATACATCAGTATTGTACGTATTTGTCCTTGTAAAAACTTAAGTAAATATGCAATTTGTAAAACCACATTTTACGTAAAATACATACGAAATCTCATGAGATCACGTTGGAATAGTTGACAAATGTTTGATAATGTTTTTAGTGAATTCATCAAAGTTCTCTGGTCTTTAATAATATTCTTAAAACATTGCCACAAAAATGTTACTTATACATTATTCTTATTTGAAATTCATTCTGACATCTTTTAAAAATTACTACTAGTTTCAAAATATGAAAATATTCAAAAGTAACATTCCCATGATGTTTGCAAAATTGTAAATTTGTTTTTTGGACCAGTGCCCCCCCACCCATCAAATAAAACGTAGTCTAATTGTCTTCACTGAATATTAAAATTGATTATTATTATTATTATTATTATTATTATTATTATATTTTGTTTTTATTATCAGGACTGTTATTATATTTATGATTTTTAAGAAATTACTTTAATTCAAGGATGAATTGAATGGATCAAAAAAGACAGAAGTACTTTTTTTTTTTTTTTTACAGTAAATTAATTTAAAATATGTGTAATAACATTAATTTACAGAGTTTTTAAGCATCTTGTTGATTTTCATTGCTACAGCTTCAGTGTTTTTGAGATGCTGATATACCTTGTTGCCCCAAAATTAAAAAGACTAAATAAAAATTCCTGTTTAAAACATATCCACAGGGACATTTTTACAGAAGAGATTATAGTTTGTTCTTCCATTCCTGGAACTCTTGAACACCATTTTTACTGTTGTGTTATTTTTGGATGTTTTCAATTAGCTTTCGGTGATAAATAATTATATTTATCCCAGTTTTTTAGAATACCCTCTTTTTTAAAATATATTGAATTTCCTTTTTTTCCTGACATAGTGGACATGGTTATTTTGGTAGGTAATTACCATTACACATGCAAATGGAAAAAAAATGTAAACCCTAATTTACTATATTTCATAATTTTTTTGAGAATATTTGCTTACAAATACTTTAAAGAAAACTAAGTACAACCCTAATTTTAGAAAAGTTTGGACATTTAGAAAAAATATGAAATCTGTGATTTGTTCTATTTAACTTTTATTTAACTGACAGAAGAACAAAGAAAAGATTTGTTTGAAAAGAAAAGAAGTTTTTGAAAAGTTTTTTTGACAAATTTTGTAAATATAAACACATTTTTATTTTGAAGTCTGCAATACACTCCAAAAAAGTTGGGACAGAGGCTAAATAAAAGTGAAAGGTTATAGAATAACTAAATAAACTTTTCTGAAACAGTTCACAGCAAACAGGTGAATTGGTAATAGATAAGGGTATCATGTTTGTACTTCAGTCAATTAAATAAAGGTTAAGGAGAACACTTCTTGCACTTCTTATATATATATATATATATATATAGTACAGCATCCAGGTTGCATTCGTCCAGGGATCCCAATTGTAAGTCGCTTTGGATAAAAGCGTCTGCTAAGGTAGGTATGTTAAAACTCCTTGGTTTCCACAGAGAGTCCCAACCTAAATGGCACTGGTTAAACTAGAAGTTCACATCAGGATGGAAGAAGCTTTATCTCTGCAGCTTGGAAATGTAATCACTGTTGCAGGCAACATATGTTTAAATCTGGCATGTGATACTTCCTGATTCTGTTAGCACATTTTGTTTGTCCTGTGCAATACAAGTCACATTAAGGCCAAAAATAATATCAATTACTCTGTGAAGAAAAGATGAAAAAGCTTCACAAATATTCCTTGAAGTCAACAACCAGTTTCTGCAGTTCACACCTTAGAGAACTTCCTCGTGCCCTAAATAGATTTTTTTTCTCGATGTCCACTTCCTTTGGCCACAGCCTAAATGTGTTTTCAGCGATAGTGCATAATCCAGTTCTCCAAGCTCTCCTGATTGAATTAGAGCATGAAAAAAAAAACACAGCGGGAACAAAATGAAGACAACAAGCTGTCTTAAAGCCAATGGAGTCCAGTGACAAAAGCCTTGTCATGCTCTGGTGGGGTCTTGCTTCTAATCCAGAGGGTTTTAGAGGCAGCAGACACTGGCTTGTTGTTCTCTGCCGGGGATGGCTAGGCGCTAAGTAACTAGCAGAGCTACTGGCGACAGTTCCGTCCAGGAGAGATGGCCTGCTAATCCTAATCACGCCAGAGAATGCCGTCTGGGTCACATGACCTTTCACTAGCTGTAATGGAAGGGGTCATAATTGGGATTTATCGCCGCAGAGGCAGCCCGCAGGAGAGGTGCCAGTCAAAGGGTTCTGGGTCCTGGATGTCTGATGGGTATGGTGGACAAGAATGAGTCATCTGGACGCTTATAGACACGGAAGCCACGCGGAGAAGGCCACATTGAGCACATAGAAACGTCAGACACTAATTCAGATTAACCTTTCTGTGGAGATCCTAAGGTGACACTTTTTTCTTTTTCAGTTACGGTTTGCCAGAGAATGCATGTCTCTAAAACGCAAATGTTTTGCGAGACAATGCGAAGTTTTTTTCTGGAAAAACAATACTTTAATGAGAACGCAAATGTTTTGTGAGATAATGCAAACTTTCTTGGGAGATTACAGTATTTTGGTAAAAACGCAAATGTTTTGCAAGCAAACTTTCTTGGAATTTTACAACACTTTTGCACTAAAATGCAAATGTTTTGTGAGATAATGCAAAGTTTCTCTGAGGAAAACAATACTTTCACAAAAGAACGCAAATGTTTTGCGAGAGTATGCAAACTTTCTTTGGAGATCACAGTACTTTGGCAAAAAAATGCAAATGTTTTGCGAGCAAACTTTCTTGGGAGATCACAACATTTGCACTAAAACGCAAATGTTTCAGAGACAATTTAAAGTTTCTCTGAAAAAAACAATACTTTAATGAGAACGCAAATGTCTTGCAAGATAATGCAAACTTTCTTAGGAGATCACAGTATTTTGGCAAAAAACGCAAATGTTTTGCAAGCAAACTTTTTTGGAAGATCACAACACAATCAGAAAAAAAAATCCTTTAATGACAATGCAAATGTTTTGTGACATAACGCAAAGTTTCTCTGAGGAACACAATACTTTCACGAAAGACCGCAAATGTTTTGCGAGAGTATGCAAACTTTCTTAGGAGATCACAGTACTTTGGCAAAAAAATGCAAATGTTTTGCAAGCAAACTTTCTTGGGAGATCACAACACTTGCACCAAAACGCAAATGTTTCAGAGACAATTTAAAGTTTCTCTGAAAAAAAAAAAATCCTTTAATGAGAATGCAAATGTTTTGTGACATAACGCAAAGTTTCTCTGAGGAACACAATACTTTCACGAAAGAATGCAAATGTTTTGCGAGAGCATGCAAACTTTCTTGGGACATCACAGGACTTTTGCACTAAAACGCAAATGTTTTGCACGATTGCAGAGTTTCTCTGAGGAAAACAATACCTTAATGAGAACGCAAATGTTTTGCGAGATAATGCAAACTTTTGTAGGAGATCACAGTATTTTGGCAAAAAACGCAAATGTTTTGCAAGCAAACTTTCTTGGAAGATCACAAAACTTTTGCACTAAAACGCAAATGTTTTGTAAGATAATATAAAAAACTTTCTTAGGAGATCACAGTACTTTGGCAAAAAAAAAAAAAATGCAAATGTTTTGCAAGCAAACTTTCTTAGAAGATCACAACATTTGCACTAAAACGCAAATGTTTCAGAGACAATTTAAAGTTTCTCTGAAAAAAACAATACTTTAATGAGAACGCAAATGTTTTGCAAGATAATGCAAACTTTCTTAGGAGATCACAGTATTTTGGCAAAAAACGCAAATGTTTTGCAAGCAAACTTTTTTGGAAGATCACAACACAATCAGAAAAAAAAAAATCCTTTAATGACAACGCAAATGTTTTGTGACATAATGCAAAGTTTCTCTGAGGAACACAATACTTTCACGAAAGACCGCAAATGTTTTGCAAGAGTATGCAAACTTTCTTAGGAGATCACAGTACTTTGGCAAAAAAATGCAAATGTTTTGCGAGCAAACTTTCTTGGGAGATCACAACACTTGCACCAAAACGCAAATGTTTCAGAGACAATTTAAAGTTTCTCTGAAAAAAAAAAATCCTTTAATGAGAATGCAAATGTTTTGTGACATAACACAAAGTTTCTCTGAGGAACACAATACTTTCACGAAAGAACGCAAATGTTTTGCGAGAGCATGCAAACTTTCTTGGGACATCACAGGACTTTTGCACTAAAACGCAAATGTTTTGCACGATTGCAAAGTTTCTCTGAGGAAAACAATACCTTAATGAGAACGCAAATGTTTTGCGAGATAATGCAAACTTTTGTAGGAGATCACAGTATTTTGGCAAAAAACGCAAATGTTTTGCAAGCAAACTTTCTTGGAAGATCACAAAACTTTTGCACTAAAACGCAAATGTTTTGTAAGATAATATAAAAAACTTTCTTAGGAGATCACAGTACTTTGGCAAAAAAAAAAAAAAGCAAATGTTTTGCAAGCAAACTTTCTTAGAAGATCACAACATTTGCACTAAAACGCAAATGTTTCAGAGACAATTTAAAGTTTCTCTGGAAAAAAAAATCTTTTAATGAGAATGCAAATGTTTTGTGACATAACGCAAAGTTTCTCTGAGGAACACAATACCTTAATGAGAACGCAAATGTTTTGCGAGATAATGCAAACTTTTTTAGGAGACCACAACATGCACTAAAACACAAATGTTTCAGAGACAATTTAAAGTTTCTCTAAAAAAAAAATTCTTTAATGAGAATGCAAATGTTTTGTGACATAACGCAAAGTGTCTCTGAGGAACACAATACTTTCACGAAAGAGCGCAAATGTTCTGCGAGAGTATGCAAACTTTCTTAGTAGATCACAGTACTTTTGCACTAAAATGCAAATGTTTTGCACGATTGCAAAGTTTCTCTGAGGAAAACAATACTTTAATGAGAATGCAAATGTTTTGCAAGATAATGCAAACTTTCTTAGGAGATCACAGTATTTTGGCAAAAAACGCAAATGTTTTGCAAGCAAACTTTCTTGGAAGATCACAACACAATCTGAAAAAAAAAATCCTTTAATGAGAACGCAAATGTTTTGTGACATAACGCAAAGTTTCTCTGAGGAACACAATACTTTCACGAAAGAATGCAAATGTTCTGCGAGAGTATGCAAACTTTCTTGGGAGATCACAGTACTTTGGAAAAAAAACAAAAAAAACACAAATATTTTGCAAGCAATGCAATGCTTTTGGACTAGAATGTTTTGCCAGATAATGCAAACGTTTTGCGAGATGATGCAAAGTTTCTCTGAGGAGCATAATTTTGTAGGAGATTGTGAATGTTTAGCAAGAGTACTTTCTTGAAAAAAAACTTTCTTGAGAAAATGCGATGCTTTTGCACTAGAATGCAAATGTTTTGTGAAAGGAGGCAACCTTTCACAAAACTTTTGCCAGAGACCACAAATAATTTTTGAGATAATGCAAAGTTTCTCTGAGGAAGACAATACTTTTGCCAGGGAGCGCATAGTTTCCCTGGGAAGTGGAAATATATATTGAAATATATAAATCTTTAGCTGCTTTTATTATAGTGTTTATGTAGTGTTCATTCATGTAAGTATACCACATATAGTCCCACTTGCTGTGCAGTTGTTTTGAAGTTGTCTTGTGGGAACATACAATCTACGTCTGTTGTGTTTGGGACATGCATTGTGTTGTGGCATCAACACGTACAAACTTTAGTGGAAACATGAGTGCAGATTTTGCCCCCCAAATCCCGTTTCTAGTTTTCTTGGTTAACATGAGGACTCTCCTTAAGTGTAGGCAGAAGTACAGATTGTTGGTTGAGATTTGCTGGAGGGTCCTCTTCAACAAGAAGGCCTTTTCTGTCTCTGGTGTAAGTCTATTCAGGGTGTCCTAATCCTGTTAACAAGATCCCTGACTGTGGGTGTCTGGGAAGTTGGATCAATATCAAATTCTCTCTTTTCACTGTTCTGCTCGGGCAAGTGATAGGCCAGCTTAAGAGGGTCTGGCAGGAGAATATGTCGCTCCGTGACTTTGCTGTACCAACAGAGATTCAAACGGCTTTTCGCGCTGCCAAAATTACTATTTTACAAGCTAGAGATTTAGAAATGAGCTTTGCATCCTTTGAGTAATTCAGATTTTTTTTTATTTGTGGTGTTTAGAACCATCGTGTATTACTACTGTTAGGATTAGGAATTTGAACAAATCTCTTAAAAGTGTTAAAATTCAGCATATGTGCATCGGACAAGAATGATACCTCAAATTGTGGTTTATTGAGGAGAGGTGTGCCGTTAGTTTTCGTTAGTTTTCTAGCAATCTGATTTTCAACATAACCCTTTAACTGTCACCATCCTCTCAGTGGGATGCGTTTACTTCACCATATTACAAATAAATCCTAATCTAATCAGGACAAACTATACATTGTTGGAAAGGTCTAAGACTCCTAAATAAATATTTTATCTATTAATGTTTTGTGTTACAAATTATGTAGGAAAAGTTATAGATTAATTTATGACAAGCGTGCGCCTCAAAAAATATACATCATGACAAGAGTTCTGACCTTTGTCACAAAAATACTTTCTTTGTTGGCTTTTTCTCTGTCATGCTTTAGAAATCATAAGAAATTATATATCAGTTGAAAACTTCAAATCTCAAAATTCATCCTTTGAAAAACATTTTAAAATCAGACATTGCATTACCATGGAAAATGTACATCAAAATCATATTACAAAATCATTTCATTTATGAATTATAAAAAATGTAAGTTGTGCATTTTTCACATCTGTGTTCAAAAATGGGAGTGACAGTTAAAGGGTTAAAAAAGATAAATCAATATATTTATATAAATTATAATATTTATAGTCTTTTAAAAATATTAAAGAATTTACCATTTTATTTATCTATCTATCTGTCTATATTTAGAGCTGTCAAATTGATTAAATTTAATTGTATCCAAAGTAAACATTTGTGTTTATATAATATATTAGGTGATGGTAATTTTAATGGTAAGAAATGCAGTGGTAAGAAATGCATGACATGCATCACCGTGGACCACAAAACCAGTCATAAGGGAACATTTTTTTTTTTTTTTTAAATTGAGATTTAAACATAATCTGAAAGCCAAAATATAAATATATACGAGCTTTCTATTGATGTATGGTTTGTTATGATAGGACAATATTTGACTGAGATACAACTATTTAAAAATCAGCAATCTGAGGGTGCAAAAAAAATCTAAATATTAAGAAAATCGCCATTAAAATTGTCTAAATGAAGTTTTTAGCAATGCATATTACTAATAATAAAAAAATGTTTTAATATATTTACGGTAGGAAATTTCCAAAATATCTTTATTTAATATCATAATGATTAGTGGCATAAAATATATCATTTTGACCCATACAATGTATTACTAACTATTGCTACAAATATACCCATGCTACCTACCCCAGGGCCACAATTAATTAGAATAATATTTAAATTGTTCACAAAATATACTAATTATAAATATTATATATTTTTATTGTAATGATAATTATGTTATAATTAAATTAAATAATAATTAATATTATTACTACATATAAAAAAAATATATATATATATATATATATATATATAAATTTTATTTATATAAATACATTTTTCTTTTTCTTTTTTTTTTTCAAAATTATGAATCAAATTAACAGTAGTGGGTATCGCCAGTGGTCCCAATTAGCAGGGTCCACGCTTAGGTGAACAATGGTCCTCCTCATCGGACATGAAATATGCTCTCAATTAATCACAGGGGTACGTAACCTGATCTGGGGTATTTTCTCATCTTTGTCTCGACTGCTGGGGCTGGATAATCCAAAGGCCTTGATGTATCATTGCCCTGTTGGATGTCTGCTGACTAATGTACCAGTAAATGATAAAATAAGTAAGAGGGGGTGGTACAAGTCAAGTGGAACTTAATTACCTCTGACAAGAGTTTTCAAGGAAAGGACACCAGATCACACATGTGGGGATTGTGTGACAGCAATGACCAGCTCTCTAAAAGTAAAGGTAATGTATACCACATGAACGTAAACTATTATTTATAACCAAGCACATGATGAATCGCGCAATACTGGAAATCGAATTGTCCCTTTTCCGATTTATACCACCCAGCAAGCCGTCTCCAGAAAAACATGTTTGTGAGGCAAAATGACACGTACTGAGAAAAGTCGGTCTCCGGGGCCTTGAATATAGCAAGCGTCCCATGTTTCTCCTGGGGGTCCGAACGCTGTGTGCATCTGGAAGAGATATTTGGCTGAAGTTTGGCCCAGAAGGCTTTCACAATGTGCCTTCCCGTCTCTGAAACACATCAGAGTTGAGATACATGTCAGGCAGACGAAATGCAGCCTTATTGTCGCAGAGGAGCAAGAAGGTTTGTTGAACGAAATTGCACGACACAATTAAACCGAGTTGATGAATAACAAACATAAAACTCGTTGCTTATTTAGTCTCTCTGCATTTCATTAGAAGCATTCGTCATGCTCCTTCCAGTTAACATGTAATAAAAGTCAATAAAATAATTGTGGATATCCTAGATGTTTATTTCAGGATCTGGTGAAGCGTGGTTTTCAGCTGCGGTTCAACACGCCCTCGATGAACTCTTGCACTTTGACTGCTAATCTCGAATCGCTCTCGATGTTCACACAGGAGCTTTTGGCCGTGCTAATTGTTTTGCTTATTTTTATCTGTCTTCCCATTTTCCTTTCAGCGCAGAGCGGAGGAGCAGCCAACGAGAAGCAGGTCCAACAACATGCCTCTCAGCACGAGCGGGAAGTCTAATTTTCACATCTGCTCAAGTGAGAGGCTTAAATCAACAATCACTTAAGATAACAAGACTATATAAATTACAATGGCAATGAATTTAACTAGCAAAGCTCTTAAACACCCAATATTGTGGGCGTTTGAAGGTCCCCGCTGAGTTGAGCAACTGCGGTGAGTAACCGGTGACTCAAAGAAGTGGCAGAGGTTCAGCACAGAAAGCTTAAACAACGCTGCCATGTTTCGAATTCCTGGCGGCGAGTGCTGATGGGACATCCTAGAAGATCTATGAACATTGCACACTTTGTTCTGCTATGATCAGTATTGATGGCCGGGAAATTAGGTAAGAAGTAAATATTATGTTTTATTATTTCCACAGAAAGCATAACTTTTACCATTGCTACTAATGAATGACCCCAGTGAAAAATCTCACACGTAGACTTTTTTTTATGTTTTTGAAAGACGTCCTTTATGCTTACTATTAGGGGCCATTCACACAGAATGCGTTTTTCCATCCCAATGTGCTACATTTCCTTTGTTTTTCTATGTAAACGCACTTGGCGGACGTACATTACCGCTACGCTCGTGTCTCGCGTCTTTTGCAGCACTGCGTTTTTAAGACGCCTTTTTAGACCCCGATCAGACAGAACGCATTTTGTGCAGTGTGAGGCGCCTTTTTTTAATTGTTTTTTGGTTGGCAGTGAGCATTCTGCGTGCTGTTTACGCACCCTGGTGCCTCTGCATTTTTGCTGGAGCGCTCCGAGCGCCTGAAGTTGAAAAAAAAAGCACCTCTGTGCAGAAAAGCGCTCGACGTCACCGCGTTTTTTCCATTGCCCAATCGAATGTTTTGATGGTTTCCTTCTGTTTACATTAGCATGTTGGCATGACAACTGCTTTATTTGACGGCAACATGGCAGAGGAGGCGCTCATAGTGGCTGTGTCCGGACACCCTGAATTATATAACATTTCTTCAAGCGATTATCACAGCTTGTTTTTTAAAAAAGGAGCTTGGAGAGAAATATCTCTATTACTGAATGTATATATACTGAAAATTTATTGCATCAGGTCTCAAAAGCGCACCTGTTCTATGCTGCGCTTTTTTTAAAAAACATTCCTGAGCGCTGCATCTCGCGTTTTTAGGCCCGCATATATTTATTAAAAATTATAGTAACAACAGTTATATTGTGAAATATTTTTACAGTTTAAAGGAAATGTTTTCTATTTTACTATATTTTAAAGTGTAATTAATTCCTGTGATGCAAAGCTGAATTTTCAGCATTATTACTTCAGTCTTCAGTGATCCTTCAGAAATAGTTATAATATGCTGATTTGCTGCTCAAAAAAACATTTCTTTGAATTTGAATTCTTAAAGCATTTATTTGAAATAGAAATCATTTGTAAGAAATAAATGCCTTTACTCTCATTGTTTCTCAATATAATGCATCCTTGCATAATAAATCAAAATTAATTTCTTGACCCCACCTCCTAACCTTATGCAGTGACTTTTGCATAGGCAATAACATTTCTTTAAGAAAGTTTCTAAATACTTCCAGTAAAGCAAAGTAAAAACCTGTGGAAATGTACTAGACTGTATTTTGCAGATGAAAGTTTGTAAGTCTGTTACAAAGGCATGACGTTTAGTGTCACTGATGCAGGAAATAAAAGTCTTTCACTTGTTAGATTATTAGTGGAATGATTATTTGTTCCCTCCCAGAGGACTGTTTTATTTTTAATACCGTATGACTAGGACCGTTTGCCTAGAGTGGCATCTGCTGGGAAAATATGGATGTGTATTGTTCTTCAAAACCATTATTAGAAATTGAATAGTTCAGCTCAGTAATCACCGCTACACTCTCTGCTGCTACTCTAAAACTTCATTTGACTTAGTTTATTTAGTTTATAATCAGTGTACTCCATATAGAGCATTCAAATTACCACACCAACCAGGGCTGACATAAATGATCATTTCAGTGAATATCAACTTAAATGTCATTCTGATCCATACACAAAACTATTGTATGATTTTAGATGACTCGAATTGACTACTTCTATGATATTAACCCTTTAACTGTCACTCCCTTTTTTTTTTAACATAGATGTAAAAATGCACTATCCAAACTTTACATTTTTATAAAATACATTTTGTAATATGATTTTGATGTACATTTTCCATAGTAAATGGAATGGTTTTAATGTCTGGTTTTAAAATGGTTTTCAAAGAATGAATTTAGGTTTTTAAAGTTTTCTACTTATATATAATATCTTATGATTTCTAATGGGAAAAAGGCAACGAAGAAAGTCTTATTGTGATAAAGGTCAGTACTACTGTTATCATGTAGATTTTTTGAGGTAAATGAATCTATTACTTTTCCAAAATATTTTGTAACACAAAACAGTGGTCAAATATCTATTTAGGAGTCTTAGACCTTCCCAATGATATATAGTTTGTCATGATTAGATTAGGATTTATTTGTAATATGGTGAAGTAAACTTAGGCGGTTAAAGGGTTAATTGCGTTTTGTCATTTTTAGTGCTTGGTGGTCAGTGGTCACCATCTGTATTGTATGGAAAAGAGCAGTGTGAGCATTCTGCACAACATCTCCTTCAGTGTCATGAAGGTGAATAAATGATTTTTAATTTTTAGTGAACTGTTCCTTTATTGTGCTAAACTTTATGTTTCTTGATAAAGAAAAAGGATCCGGTTATGGTTGACTGATTAAGTTTGTAGCTGGTCTAGGCAGGTCAAGTCAAAAGTCTTTATGTAGCTCTTCATACAATAGAGCTTTTTTCAAAGCAGCTTCAGGAAAATAACTGTTTATGTTGTTAAATTCACCAATTACTAAACAAATTCGATAAGGTGTCATTTGTTAACATTAGTTAATGTATTAACTAACATAAACGAACAATGAACAATACATTTATTACAGTATTTATTAATCTTTGCTAATGTTAGTTACTAAAAATACAGGCGTTCATGTTAGTTCACAGAGCAATTAACTGTTGTTAACAAACACAACTTTTTAGCAATGCATTAGTAAATACTCAAATTAACATTAACTAAGATTAAGAGATGCTGAAAAAGTATTGTTCATTTTTAGTTCATGTTAACTAATGTAACCTTATAGTAAAGTGTTACCACAAATTCAGTTTTAGCTGTTAAGCAGCCGTGCGAAAGATAACAGTGTCATTTTTCAGCTCAGTTTAGTTGTGTATATTCAAATCAGTTCTATAACTATGCAAAGTTAATTATAAAATATTTGGTTTAGCTATAAAAGCAGCTTTACAGAATAATATTGTTATATAATATTTTTATATAATATAATTATAAAATAATTATTATATATTATATAATATTATTTAGCTCAACTGAATTCAGTAATGTTGCAAATTTACCTGTGTATATGCCTTTCTTCTTTCAAAAATACAAGCTTTATAATGGCAGTGAATGGGTGTTAAGATTTTGAAGTCTAATAAAGTGCATCCATCCATCATAAAAAGTGCTCCACATGGCTCTTTTGCTCTCTCCTCTCCGCTTCTGCGTTCGTCACTTCTTAACAGTGCTTATGTTATGTCCAGGGCTTGATATTAACTTTTTTGCTTACCAGCCACTGTGGCTAGTGGTTTTCCAAATTACTAGCCACTCAGCATTTTCACTGGCCACAATTTTGTTGTCGGGAAATTAACGTTTTGTATGACTAAATTTACTGCATACTAAAATGTATTTAAACTGATTTCCAGGTCTCTTTTTTTGCACATTTAAAGGAACACTTCACTTTTTTTGAAAATTGCCTCCTTTTCCAACTCCCCTAGAGTTAAACAGAGGAGTTTTACCATTTTTGAATCCACCAATCTCTGGGTCAGTACTTTTAGCATAGCTTAGCATAAATAACTGAATCTGGTTAGACCATTACACAATATAACTACAGAAGAGTCAAGTTTTAAATAGGAAAAATATTGAAAATCTTTGTTTTTTTTTCTTTGGTTATTTTTGAATGAGATGCTAATGGCCTAATCTGATTCAGTGATTTATACTAAGCTATGCTAAAAGTGTTAACGGTAAACCCGGAGATCGGCTGAATGGATTCAAAAACGGTAAAACTCATCTGTTTAACTCTAGGTGAGTTGGAAAATGAGCTTATTTTCAAAAAAGTGGAGTGTTCCTTTAAAGGGTATTTTTCTTTCATATCAAATTCTTATATTTTATCAATAGTTTTTGCAAAAGTAGCTCATGGGCGTGATCAAATAAAAAATAATTAGCTCCAATGAGACAGAAAAGACTGGACATTGCCTTGGTTTCATACAGATTACTTTATCACAGAATATTTGTTTTCAACAAGACTTTGTTTAAAAGTAGGCATGTCAAGCTTTCTATAGATATATCTCATGTATGGGTGTCGAGTATTTGCTGAGCTTCAGTTCATTTTTGTGACGCATTTCAAAATGATGATCACAGAGACAGAGGCGCCTGTTTTCTTTATTTTACAAAAGCACAACGTTTTGTTGTTATTATAAGTGTATGGAAATTAAAGTAGACCCTTTACAGATTCAAATGATATGCTCTTATCTGTTAATCAAATATGTGACCCTGGAACACAAAGCCAGTCACAAGTGTCAATTTTTCAAAAAGCTTTCCATTGATGTATGGTTTGTTAGGATAGGAAAATACTGGCCGAGATACAACTATTTGAAAATCTGGAATCTGAGTGTGCAAAAAAAAAAAAAAAAAACATTTAGAACATCACCTTGACAGTTGTCCAAATTCTTCGCAATGCATATTACTTATAAAAAAATTAAGTTTTGATCTATTTACGGTAGGAAATTTACAAAGTATCTTAATGGAACATGATCTTTACTTAATATCCTAATGATTTTTGGCATAAAACAAAAATCAATAATTTTGATTTTGGTTTTGTGGTCCAGGGTCACATATGATGACGTAGAGGTTATCAGGAAGAAATGCCATAAAACGACATGTGGAGTACTTTTTATGATAGATGGATGCACTTTATTTTACTTCAAAATCTTAACAGCCATTCTTTGCCATTATAAAGCATGGAAGACATTTTTTGATAAAACTCCTATTCTATTCATCTGAAAGAAGAAAGTCATTTAAACCTAGGATGGCTTGGGGGTGAGTAAATCATGGGTTAATTTTCATTTTTGAGTGAACCGTCCCTTTAATTCAGTTAAAATGTTGTTCTGGTCTGATAGTGTCAGTGCAGGTGTGTTTTGTGATGTCCATCTAGTGTCTGTTGTGGGTCCACACTCAGTTTTCCATGTGGAATTTCCTCTCTCTCTTGTTCTGTGACGGCACCCTCGGGCACTATCTCTTTTCAGGGTCGAGAGAGCATTAGGGCGCAAGACCTCGCTGATGTTTTGACTGCGTATCGATCTTAATGGTCTTCCCGTCTCGATGACTTGTTAAAAGTAAACGACCGTTCAGGGCTTCACTGCAGCACTGCGGTCGCCCTCCAAACTGCTGTCTTGGGGATCATGCTTACACCACAGCCCGTTTTTTTCCATCTATTATAGCTGAAAACTGTGAGGAGCTCCTTCCGCTTGTTAGAATTCTGGAATGTGGCGAAATGCGCAAAAAACACGGTTTGCGGCGAGCATTCTTGGTCAGACGCTCATTTCAGGACTTTTTTTCCTGACATGGCACCCACATGATTAGCACGGGATCGGAAAGCATAATGAGTTGCGAGACATCTGGGAAAGAGCGTACAGAGATGATTCACAGAGCCAAACCACTGTTGTTGTTTTTATTGTCGTCTACGGGACTGACTACATTTATTTGAATAGCTAGGCCAGAAATATACTTACGCAAGGGGTAAACTTTGACGTTTTTTTGACTTCAGCTGTCCTGTCAAGTAAATAAAGTAATGTGCCAAGTTATGTTTCAGGATGCCTGCTGTCACTTGAAATTATAGGGCCACATAAATATGGCCTTTTTTTGTATGAATTAGGAAATATGAAATTAGGAGAATTAAATGAAATAAAACACATTCCAGTGCCCCAATCTTAAAGGTAAACTTTGTCAAAAAAGGGTAAATTGAATAGTCTGTAAACAATATTACATTTCAATAACATTTAAAATAAAAATATAAAATAATTTAATACTTGTATTTATATGTGTGTGTGTGTGTGTGTGTGTGTGTGTGTGTGTGTGTGTGACCCTGGACCACAAATCCAGTCATAGGGGTCAGTTTTTCAAAATTGAGATTTATAAAGATTTAATAAATAAGCTTCCCATTGATGTATGGTTTGTTATGATGTGACAATATATGGTCGAGATATAAATATTTGAAAATCTAGAATCTGAGGGTGCAAAAAAATCAAAATATTGAGAAAAACGCCTTTGAAGTTGTCCAAATGAAGTTCTTAGCAATGCATATTAATTTTCAAAAATTAAGTTTACTTTAAAATTAAGTACTTAATATCCTAATGATTTTTGCCATTAAAAAAAATCTATAATTTAGACCCTTACAAGGTGTTTCTGGCTATTGCTACAAATATACCCCAGCGACTTATGACTGGTTTTGTGGTCCAGGGTCACATATATATATATATATATATATTGTATTATGGTTTTAAATAATAATAAAATAATAATTATTATAATAATTACTGACAAAACATGTGCCATGATGTAATTCAGCATTGCATCACAGAAATACATTTTAAAATATATTTAAATAAAAATCACAATTCTTCTATTTTTACTGTATTTGTGATCAAATAAATGTAGCTTTGATGACCATAAGAAAATAATTGAAAAATCTTACTGACCCCAATCATCTGCCTTTTTTTCCTTTGATTTCCCAAACCAGCCAGTAAAATTTTTGTTATTGTTTTTAGAATTTATTTACCTATTTAATAGTTTTTATTACAGTTTATTTCAGTTTAATTATTTTAGTAAATCAAGTTAAAGTAAATAAAAACATGACAAATGTATTCAGCCTTGCATCACAGAAATAAATTACATTTTAAAATATATTAAAATAAAATAAAATGTGTATCTTTTTTACAATATTACTATTTTAACTGTATTTTATTATCAAATAAATGCAACCTTGATGACCATAATGAGTGTAATCTAAAAATCGTATTGATCTCAATCATATCATATATTGCCTTATTTTGATTTGATTTTTTTTCTTTATAAATCAGTCTGGAAAGCTTTTATTATTGTGTTTAATTATTTCTTTTTTATTTACTTTTTTTGATTTGCAAAAAAGTAAATAACCTTCAGCTTTCTCAGCAAGGCAGTTGTCATCTTGGTGGTGTGTTTGGGGTCGTTATCATGTTGGAAAACTGCCGTTCGGCCTTGTTTCTGGAGGGAAAGCATCATGTTTTGGTTCAGAATGTACAGTACAAAATGCAGTCCATGTTTCCCTCAATGAACTGCAGCTCTACACTACCAGCAGCACTCATGCAGCCCCAGACCATCATGCTACCAGTGCCATGCTTGACTGTAGGCAAGACGCAATTTCTTGGTATTCCTCACCAGGGCATCGCCACACAAGCTGGACACCATCTGAGCCAAACAAGTTTATTTTAGTCTCATCAGACCACAGGACATGGTTCCAGTAATTCATGCTCTTGGACATGTTGTCTTCAGCAAACTGTTTGCAAGCTTTCTTATGAGCCAGCTTCAGATGAGGCTTCCTTCTGGGACGGCGCCCATGCAAACAGACTTTTTGCAATGTGTGGCGTAGGGTCTGAGCACTGACAAGCTGACCTTCTACTTCTGCAACATTTAAAGCAATGCTGGCAGCACTCATACATCTACAGGTTCTGCACCTGATGCACAGAACGAGGACTCAGCTTTGTTTACTGACCCTTGCAAGGCCTGTTTTGAATGGAACCCATTTTGGAAAACCTCTGTTTGACTCTGACCACTGTAGTGTGACTCAGTTTCAGGGTGTTACTGAACCTCTAATAGCTTTGGCTATCTTTGTGAAGAGCAACAATTCTAATTCTCAAATCCTCAGAGAGTTCTTTACCATGAGGTGCCATGTTGAAGATCCAGTGGTCAGTATGAGAGAATTGTACCTAAAGCACTAAATTTTAACTGCTCTAATACAAGATACACAACTTTGTATTGTCCTGTCAAGCAGACAAAAACATAAACATGATGAATAGGGCTTTGTGGGTTTGCATGGTTAAACAACATACTGATGTTGTCACCAGTGTTGCCAAGTCTGCGTTTTTCCTGCGGAATTGGGCTACTTTCATACTATGGCCACGGGTTGTTTTTCATGTTCACGGGTTGAAGAGACCCCAATAACGTAAAATTTAGCCCCTGGAATGCTAATATTATATAGAATATAGAATCCCACCACAAAATGTTTATTTTAACCCCATTTTTTACCCTGTGACCCCCCTTGAAGCGCAACTGGGCTAGTTTTGTTGTGAAAACCTGGCAACCCTGGTTATCACTTAGGTGGACTCACTTTTGTTGCCAGCTATTTTGACAATAATGACTGTATGTTGAGTTATTTTCAGAGGACAGTAAATCTATACTGCTATACAAGCTGCACATTGACTACTCTAAAATATATCCAAGTTTCATTTCTATGGTATTGTCCCTTTAGATTGTTGTTTATGAGAACATTTATGAGAGATGTTGTTTTGGCAACTAGCTGATTTTCTTTTAAATCTTGGCTTGTTAATATCTTGTTAAATCTTGTTAATAACATTTTAGATATCTTAAGTAACCCTACTGAATGCTTGGGCAGTGTATTGCAAATTCACGGTTACAGACCAAATTTGGCCAAATTTTATCTGTTAATAAACCTAATTTGCTAATATAGAAAAAGACCTTTTGCGCCAATGACAGCGCCCCTTGTGACAGGACTAGGAATGACATGCATACTTGCATTGCGTCATGCATTTTGCAAACCATCCCGTTTCGTAGCTAGAAGTATTGTGTGTTTATACACTTGCCTCTGAGTATGTTTCGGATAGTTTTCTTTGGGTCAACAGAACGTATAGTTTTTGGGTGGGCCTGCCAACTCGAAACGTGTCTTGCATTTCACTTTGAAACCCAATGAGTCTAATGCATTTCACCGGAACAGGATAACATGGCAGCTCTCGCTCCAGGTGCTGTTTCTTTGCTTCGCTACGTTCCCTCATGGCGCTTCTGTCGCCACCAGAGACGTCGCCACCCAGGACGCTGAAACATCCCCAGGCGACGACTTCGAGAGCCTGTTTGTGGTGCCTTCGCCAGCTTCCCTTCTGCTCTTTTGAGCTCCATTCAGCAATGGCGTCTCATTCTATCACACCTCCGCAGGATCTCCAGTGAGCTGATGTGTGTTTTGGGCCTGCAGGCGGTTGGTGAAACATGACTGATTTGTCAAGGGGCATGAGTGATGTCAGGGAGAGAGGAGGGACATATTTCCACCCAGCAGGTCAAGGGTCAGCGTGAGGTTACACTTGAACAGTGTGGTAAAGCTAAGCAGAGCCTGGGGCTTCAGCCTTTCAGAGAGTCGGAGTCACATCCCTGTTTAGACAACAGTGTGAGGAGCTGCTTCAGTTTGAACTGTCTGCTGCTGTGTTTACATGCGAAAGACTGGCAGAAGAATGAGTGCAAAAAAAGGTTGTTTTTTTTATGCGTTAATATGACACTGCTTTCGAGGAATAGTTCACCCAAAATGACATTTCTCTCATGTTGTTCCAAACCCATATGACTTTCTTTCTTCCGTGCATTTTTACTCATAATAGTGCATGTAAAGCTCTAATAAAAATCTACCAAGAAATAACTATAGTTATACTATGTACATAGAGCAAGGATTTTTAGCTTCCTGTCAGGAAAATCCAAAATGTAAGATTTTATTTGCTGATTTGATATCAGAACACTATGTCTGCACCTTAGGATGTAAAATAATAATAATAATAATAATAATAATAGAGAAGAAGATGGTTACAGGAATACAGTTGTAATATTTTGAGTCAAAATGAGTATTCATTTATAGAAATAAAAGATTAAAGTCAAAATATTTTGAAAATAAAGTCAAAATTTTGAGAATGAAGTTACAGGTTATTACATAATTACAAGATTAAAGTTATAATTTTTTGAGAGTGAAGTAGTATATTGCACATACATACATCAAAGTTATGGAAGCCCGTTTCCACAACTTAATAAAAAAAAGGTATTTGCGACTTTTTATCTCACAATTCTTGCAGTTGTGAGTTTACATAACCTCACAATTCTGACCTTTTTTTCTCAGAATTGTGAGATATAAACTCGCAATTGCAAGTTATAGTCAGAATTGTGAGATATAAACTCAAAATTTTGAGAAAAAGTCAGAATTGCGGGATATAAGCTAAAATTGTGATAAAATCAGTTGTTATAACGCGTGATTACAGATTATTAAATCAGAATTGTGAGATATAAACAATTCTTTTTTTCTTTTTATATCTAACATATCTAACTTTATAACTTAGAGTTTATATCATGCAGTTCTGAGAAAAAAAGTCAGAATTGTGAAACAAAAAGTTACATTTCCTTTTTTAAAATGCTTTTTTACATGGCACTAAAACACTGTCATATAACACATTTAAAGTTCTGCCCAGTGAAATTATTGCTAAATTGTGTTATGAATAAATATTTGCATTAGCCTAAAACAAACATTGTAGTACCCAAATCAGCTAGGAATATTACACTGCCCTGCATCATATTTGCTGAAACGAATCCAATACTTGTTTCTTTTATTTATTTGTTTTTTTTTTCAAATCCTGCTTTGCTTGAACATGTCACAATTTCTCACAAAAATACAGTTGAGGTCAAAAGTTTACATACATCTTGCAAAATCTTGACAAAAAAAAAAAAAAAAAAAAATGCATGTTATTTTGTATTTGCTGTTCTTCAGAAAAATCCTTCAGGTCCCACAAATGCTTTTTTTTGTGTATTTGAACCCTTTCCAAAAATGACTGTATGATTTTGAGATCCATCTTTTCACACTGAGGACAACTGAGAGACTCATATGCAACTATTACAGAAGGTTCAAACACTCACTGATACTCCAGAAGGAAAAATGATGCATTTAGAGCCAGGGGTATAAACTTTTGAACAGAATGAAGATGTGTACATTTTTCTTGTTTTGCCTAAATATATATATATATATATATATATATATATATATATATATAGTACTGCCTTTCAGAGGCTACAGAAGATACTTACATGACAAAATAGGTTAAATTCACCAAGTTTTCACCCCCCAGCTCTTAATGCAATTTTTTTTTTGTTTTTTTTTTCTTTCTGGAGCATCAGTGAGTGTTTGAACCTTCTGTAATAGTTGCATATGAGTCCCTCAGTTGTCCTCAGTGTGAAAAGATGGATCTCAAAATCACACAGTCATTGTTGGAAAGGGTTCAAATACACAAAAATGCTGACAGCAGGCAGTTTAACGGTTCAGGGCAAACAAGGGACTCGTGAATAACTATCACTAAACAAGAAAAAACAAATGTGGATCATTCAGGTAACAACACAGTATTAAGAATTAAGCATATGTGAACTTTTAAACAGGGTCATTTTTAAAAATTCAGCTATTATTTTCTCTTGTGGACTATATGTAAACATCTTTTTTTATGTGAAATATCTTATTCAGGTCAGTACTAAATCAAAAATAACATGCATTTTGTGTGATCCCTCTTATTTTGGTAAAATAATTAACATTTGGCAGATTCTGCAAGGTGTATAATCTATGTATACATACATATATATAAATCAGTGGAATTTTTTTTCTGATGTAGGGCTGTCTTATGATCATTCCTTGATTATCGGAAAGACAATCACAGTTTTTACATGTTGCAAAATCCTGAAATATTTCAGTTTATCTGTTTAGCCATCAATAGGAGGGAAGGAGGATCAGCAGGACCCTTGAAGGTGGCCACTGTCAGACAGGTATGAACAGCTCATCAGATGAAAAATGAAGGCGCTGTTTTGTAGACAGTGCGAGTGTAATTAGCCCACACAAAGGAGCAGGTCTGCGCTTAGTAAAGCTTCTGTTAACCTAACGGGGTCGACAGGTTCACATACGTTAGATGTAAACGCAACGCCTTAAAGGAATGTTCCAGGCTCAAGTTCTCAAGCTCTATCGACAGCATAATGGCATAATGATGGTTACAACAGAAATTCATTCATTTTTTTTGTCTCCTACATGAAAAATTCTTCATTCTTCAAGAAAAAAGTTCCTAAAAAGATGATTATTATGCAATTTGTTTACCAAAAATGATGTGAAATAAATTTGAAAATCATAATAACGGAAAAATTTGTTTTTTAAAAGAAGGCTTTTTTTATGGAGTCATGGTTTGAATATTTGTTCATTTTTGTTGTGCTGTTAACCCTTGACATTTTGTTCCATTCAGGCCAAGAGAATCGCTGCCTTTATTGAATTATTATTTCAAATGACTTCATTTTAGAGGTACTTGAGTTATTTGGCATAAAACACCTATATCTCTTCCCCTGCCATGTCTGTAAGGGCTTGTTTAGATGGCTCGTGCTATCACAACATGCCACAGGCACATTTCTGTCTGACATTAAACACATTCAAAGTGACTCGGGCCCCCACCAACCGCCCCATTACGTGAACCAGAGTCTCAACAAATTTAAAACAAATTGGGAAATCGGGGCAGAGGTGTCTATCAGCATTCCCCTACAGCGAGACAATGAGATATTTTAACACTCCAGGCAGCCCACACAAATAAACCCAGCTCTCTGTGTGGGTCAGGCAGCCGCAGGCCAGGAGAGGATATCATGGGAGGTAAAACTGAAAGAAAGGGCCTTTCACATGAGGACACTCCTGAGGGTGCACAAAAACCATTACAGCCCTGAAAAGTGGACAGTTTATCAGTTAGACACACGTTTAACCGGTGAAGAGACAGATTCATGTGACATGTTCATGTTTTTAGGGCAGCACTGTTTGAAAATACGCATAACAGAACCAGTAAGCAACTAACAGAAGTTTTTCTATTATACAGTTGACATACATGCACAAAACAGTAGAAAGTTTAATATTCAACTAACGAGAGCAACAGTGATATTCCTCACATTTTAAATGGTCTTTGTTCTTTTCTTATATGGAAGCCTGTTTCTGCCACTAAATAAGAAATAAAAAAAGGTAATTGCAACTTCTTATCTAACAATTCTGACATTTTTCCCGCAATTGCAAGATTACATTGTATTTCAGAAATGCATGATATATAAACTCAAATTTTTAGTTACAAAGTCAGAATTATGAGAAATTTAGTCAGAATTGCATGATATAAACTAGCAATTGTGAGTTATAATGTCAGAATTGTGAGACAAACTCACAATTGTGAGTTTATATCACGCAATTCTGAGAAAAAAGTAAGAATTTCAAAATATAAACTTGCAATTGAAAGAAAAAATGTAGAATTGCGAGATAAAAACTCATTCTCTTCATAGACATTTCAAAACATTCTTTAATAGTTCAAGGCTTAAAAAAAGATTTGGAGAGTATTGCATCATTTTATTAAAATCTGTTTTTTTATATTTATACCATTTTTATTGCCTCTTTTTATAAAATACATTTTATAAATAGATACACATGTAATCTATTTTATTATTGTTTATATGTTATAAAATAATGTGTAAAAAAATGTGTGTGCATGTATGTATATGTAGTTTTTTCTGTGAAATTTAAAATGATAAATATTAGTATAAATTTATAGATGAAGAAACTATCAGAAATATATATATATATATATATATATATATATATATTTTTTTTTTTTTTTAAGCCAAGTGTGAATCTCATCAAGTTACAAGGCAGTAACAGTTTTAAACAACATATTTTATTTGTGAACTTATGTCAGCTTTTTTTTTTTAGTCGTTAACTTAATTGTTTACTTTTTTTTGGAACATCAGTCTTCAAGGCTTGATAAATATTGGTTGCAATACACACAATCAACTTCACTAAGATGATTACTCACTAAAAACTCTTTACTTTCACTTTAAGTCTTATTTTCACGTAACAAAGTGATTATACTGAAGTGAGTTGTTCACAGCCGCTCATAATCAGTCATATCCAGTCATATCGGGATGGAGGCATTGTCTCATCTCACTTGACTTTCCCCCATTCACTCTCAATTACCCACACCAAACTCACCAATGCTTTAAGGTGTCCGTTAAAACTCAGTGGGCTCAGGGGAGGCAAGAGAGACGCAGACTCCTATAACTTTACCTACTGGTGTCACTGTTGAACAATGTTTCTTTAGAAAAACAAGTGATTTATACTTTTTAATGTTCTATTTTGTAATATTTGTGTTAAACAACTTATACAATGCACTGCCGCACTGGCTCCCTTGCTTCCTTAGAGAAAACATCCCTGTACAAATACAAATGTTTATGTTATACAGATGTATAGAAACTTCTCTGACTGAAGGATTATGGATGGTGTAGTGCTTCATCAGGGCTTTTTACGCTTATGCTGGGTGTGAATTGAAAGGTTCGAATAATATGTAATGATTATATACTTTTGCTGCATCCCAATTCGCCTACTTACACTATGCCCTAAAAGTGTGTACTCTTTTTGTGAAGAAAAAGTACATAATTTTGAGTATGTAGCAGTGGCGTAGCCAGAATTTTAATTTTGGGGGGGCCCGTCTTAAAATGAGGGGGCCGCTCTATATTAGGCACTTTGCACTTAAAATATTTTGTCATTTCTGGTCATACAGACAATAGATGCATCGTTCGAATCTGTTAAGGGTCTACATTTGTTTATGTACACTCACAATAAAAACAAAATATTGTGCGCTGTAAAATAATGAAACCAAACAGGATAGCCCATATCTGCCGTCTCGGTCCATGTGTGTGAACTTGAGCGCGTCAAAAATGAACCGAAACTTCTTTGCCTCGCAGAGAAATATATCTTGTAGGCTATAGATTAGAACCAGTTCAAATAGATAAATATTGTCAGATTATGGAATCCGTATGAAACGTTTATATTACGCATCCAATTTGTTTGTTACTTATATTTGAGTGAACTAACATTCAGCCAATCGGAAAGCGAATCATTTCTTCACTTCAAATCTCTTTTTGCTCTTGCGAATTTTCGTTCGTTCATTCACTTTGCTATTGGCCGTGTGGGATAAAATGCACCCCACTGAAAAGCAGAGGACGATTACATTGTTTATACATTGTTACAGTATAACACGAATCACGCGAAAAAGTTTTCACGGTATAACAAGACAACAACCCATGGACGGCGTCACGTCGCGCCTGATTCAATATGTTTTAAATGCTCTCCTACTTGTCGCCTTGGATAAAAGCGTCTGTTAAATGAGACATAACAGGTTATCGGGTTCTGTCTTGTTGCTTACGTGCTGCTCGGGACCGGAGTTTACAATAAATCAAATTTGTTTTGCGCCGAATATCTTATCCAGGGCCGTCGCCAGAAAATCTTCAATGCATTTATTTTGCAAGCATTTCGTTTTCGTAGGGTGGCACAATTATGAGTAACTAAAAAATATATTTTTATAGGCTATACAAATTATACAATAAATCACAATTCATAATGGCATTCGTTCTAAACAACATATATGTCTAACCAACACGAATTTAAGAAACAGTCAAATTATAAAATTAAACACAATTTATTATGACATTCGTTATAAAAACATAGGCCTAACTACCAAAAGTCTAACCAAAACGAATTAATTGAAGAAACAGACAAATTATAAAATAAAACCCAAATTATAATGGAATTCGTTATAAACAGCATACAAAAATGAGGGGGCATAGGCCCCCCCAGGCCCCCTCGTAGCTACGCCACTGGTATGTAGCAGAATAGTATGCAAGCTTTGGGACATACAACTTCGTCAAAGCTGCGGACGCTCTGTTGCTTAGCTACGTATATCTTGTCACTGTTTAAACTGCCCTGTCAATCATCTTGTCATGCCATTAACATCATCCACATTTCGTTTAATTTGATTTCCTACCGTATTGGATCGAAATTACGAGGCTCGTTGATCTTTCATGGCGAGAACTCTGCGCATGTGTTTGCATAATGATGCATTGAAAAGGTAATGACCAAACTTGTCATTATAAAAGTTCACAATGTCACATTATATTTCACAATGTAGATGATATATAATAAATATTTTTTCATCAGGTTAGACATTGATTATTTATCATTACCTTTCTCAACCTGTCCGTCGGTCGCGCATATCCGCCATGTTTGTACTTTTTATACGTGTCCACCGCGCAATGTGTTTTGGGCAATATTAGACGTTAGATTGTGGGTCGATCTGCACTTCGAATTCTAACCGGAAGTAGTAGACCATCCGGGAATCTTTGGAATACTTTTTTAAACATACTACGATTTGGGACACACTAATTCTATTTCTGAATACTATTTAGGACGGATAATATGCGAATTGAGACGCAGCATTTGTCTATGGAAAAAAATGAATTTAGGTCACTTAGCAGCAAGTGCTTATTTATGTTTAAATATGTTGTTTTGACTGCTGTAGCACATCATGATAATTGCTCATTACAGGATTCTGATATTTCATCCAAAGAAGGGCCTACGCAATCTCATAGAAACCTGACCTGGGACTCACATGAGCTGGGATTAACACAAATATTTCAGCTCTGCCTTCTTCCCAGGTAACGATACGGCCACCTGACAGCTTTCCACATCATTTCCAGCCTCTCACCTCCCCAAACAGTGTTTCAGCAAATGTTCAGATTTTTGGCTCTCAGGTTCCACACATATTATAAACGGCGGTCTGAGGTGGTGTGTAGGCGTCGTACAGTTGGCCAGTTTCAAGGTCTGCACATTATAAGTCAGGATCCATTTAGGAACAATGCTCTGCATCTGCTCCAGTCAGAAAGATTGGGTTTTTTTCAGCATGGGCCACAGGTTCCCCCGGCCACTAGAGGCTTTGTGCTGAGCATCAGGTTTCATAAATGTAAATCTTTGACTGAGGTGAAATTGAACACAGGACCACACAGTGCCAATGTCAAACACCATGACCATAAATTCACATGCGGCATGTTTAGAGTTGGTGGGGAGCAGGGGGCCAGTATTTTACAGTAATGATGTAAGACTAAACAATAACAAATGCTTTATGTAGGTAAGCTTCAGACTGTGGTTCAGCATATATGAAATCTCACCAGAACAGCTGTTGCTATTATCAGTAACATCATGTAGTTTTTTTTTTGTTTAGTACCTTTGTAGAGTAAATGCATCTGTATAAAGTATGCAAGACAAGAAAGTTCAATCACAATTCAGTATTTAGGTATTCAGTATTTAGTATTTATTGCATATACTTACTTTGTATATTCTCTGTCTTAAAATAGCAGTTTTTGAAACAACTGAAAAGGAATTTTGTTTCTGTTACACTCTTAAAATTAAAGGTGCTTCACAATGCCATAGACAAACCTTTTTTGTGTAAATGGTTCCATAAAGAACCTTTAACACCCGAAGAACCTTTCAGTTTCACAAAAGGATCTTTGTGGCGAAAGATTATGAAAGTCCTTTGACTGAATGGTTCTTTGTGGAACCAAAAATTGATTGCAAGGTGTAAACTCAATATTCTAAAAAAAAAAAGTCTGAATTGTGGTCTGAATTGTGAGATATAAACTCAAAATTGCAAGAAAAAAATCTAAATAGTGGGATATAAACTTAGACTTCTAGGTTTTAGAATTATAAGATGCAAAATTAGAATGTGAGAAAAAAACGTATAATTACATAAAAAAAAATCTAAATTATAGTATGTAAATTCCATAAAATAAAATGAAAAATAAATAAATAAAAAATTTTAAGCTCAGAATTCTGAGAAATAAGATCAGAATTGTGACAAAAAAGTCCGAATTGTAAGATGTAAACTCACAATTCTGACATTTTTCTTCAGAATTCAAAGATGTAATTCAGATTTTTGAGGGAAAAGTCAAGAATTTTAAGAAAAAAAAACTGAATTGCAAGATGTAAACGCAGATATGCTCTTAAAAATAAGAACTATCTTTTTCTTACCTTTTTATAATCTGAAGAACTCCCTTTTGCATATGAAAATGTTTTATGGAACTATTTAGACAGAAAAGGTTCTATGGCATCGTGAAGCACCTTTATTTTTAAGAGTGTATCTGAGGAAAAAAGTCAAGAAATATAAGAAAAAAGACAGAATTGCAAGATGTAAACTCAGAATTCTGAGGAAAAAAGTCAGACTTGTAAAATGTAAACTCAGATTTCTGAGGAAAAATTCTGAATTGTAAGATATAAACAGATTTTTTGGGGGAAAAAGTCAAGAAGATGTAAGATGTAAACTCACAATTCTGATATTTTCTTTAGAATTCTAAGATGTAAACTTATTTATTTCTGTGAAAATTGTCAAGAGTTGTAAGAAAAAAGACAGAAATACAAGATGTAAAATCACAATTATGACTTTTTCCCCTCAGAATTCTAAGATGCAAACTCAGATTTTTGAGAAAAAAAGTCAAGAATTGTAAGAAAAAAGACTGACAACTCAAGACTTAAACTCACAATTCTGAATTATTCTTGTAATTTTAGGGTTTGTCTCATTCAGACTTGTTTTACATCTTGCAATTATAAGGAATATGGAGGATTTCTGATGAATAAAGTCTGAATTAGGAGACAAACCGCAGGAACTTCCTTCAAAAGTCTAATTTTAGGCGTTTATTTTCTATAAACTCGCAAAATCTTTTTATTTTTTATGTTTTGTTATAGAAACAAGCCTTCATATTGCTTAGGTTGCTAGTCAACTGTGTGTGCAGAAAGCTGCGATTCACTTTTTATTACTGAGAGTGACTCCATTATTTCCTAGACAGAAAAGCATATTCTTCTGAGCCGTACTTAGGAATTTATTTAGCCCTTTGGGATGGAAGACGTGATTTTTATTGCCTCCCAGTTGTATGATTTAGTGATAGAAAGCATGAGAGGTAGTGAGAGGAATACTAGAGCAGGTGTGAATAAAGACCGTAAGTGGCTTTCACAACCCACAGGAGGTGCTGACAGTAATTTATGGTTTATATATCTTGAGGATTTCCAACGAACAGCTCCTCAGCTGTAAAAACATATATTAATTTCTTGAAGGTAGCACAGCGAAGACAGGTGGAGATAATCCCTCTGCGCTCGATCGTCACAGCGGTAGTTTTGAGGTGTGATGCACCTGTGATGTCACAAGGGAATGACTAATGTGCTAAAGAAAGCTGTTCCCAAACCCGTGCCTGTGCTTTTTTTTTTTTTTCCTCTAGCTCTTTCTCTCCCAATCTCCCTGCACTTGCCTGCATGGGTGATTCTAATTCAAGCTTCATCTCCTCACTGTTTGTCTCTCAGCGCCTTGGCCCCTTTTGCTGATCTTATCTCCCAATTACTGCCCTGCAAACATTCCTGCACTCCAAACAGACTGAACGTGGAACGCTGTAGTCCCTGATCACCTGTTCTCTTCTAAACATGCATCTACTTCCTGTTCTACACCAACAGTAAACAGCTCTTATGTCATTCATTCAAACTGGCTGTTATATATTGAGAAAACTGGTAGTAAATCTAGTAGTAAATAACATTTTCAATGAACGTACACTCACATGATACATATAAATATGAATTAAAATATAAATGGTATAAATATAAAATATAAGTACATTTGATATAGTATAATACACCAAACTAGATAAAAAAAGTTTGTCAAGACAAACTTTATGTTGGCTTGAGAAAGCCGGACCAGAAAGTTTATAAAGTTTAAGACGTTTTAAAAAGTTTTACGTTTTTGAAGTTTAAGTAATGTTTGATAGATAGATACATTTCTAGCATGGCTAGCATGTCACTAGCATGATTAGCAAGTTACTAGCATGTAGTTAACACATTTCTAGCATGTCACTAGCATGATTAGCAAGTTACTAGCATGTTTCTACTATATTAGTAATATGCTAACATGTTTCTAGCATCATTAACAAGTTCCTAGCATGATTCTAACATGATTAGCAAGTTGCTAGCATTATTCTAACATGATTAGCATGTTACTAGTATGTTTCTAACTTGATAAGTAAGTTGTTAAGCATGTTTCCAGCAGGATTCTAGCATGATTAGCATGTTACTAGGATGTTTCTATCATGATTAACAAGTTGCAAGTTATAGCTATCTGAAGTTGGCTGATATATATATATATATATATAGCTATGATTTTCAGGAATGGAATTATGAGAAAAAGGGGTCTAAAGTGAGACGGCTCTCCATTGACTTTGTATTCCGGGAAGCTGCCTTCCTGTCATTTCTGAATTATAACAAAAAAACAGAACAATGTCTAATAGCTGCTATGTGACAAGGTGTACAGTAAACAAGCTAAAAAACACAGAACTGCGTTTTTATAAGCTGTTGACCCCAAAAAACGAACGTTTAAGGATAATAGTTGTAGATGTCAGGGAATTTTATGATGGGCCATTCATTTGGATCATTTCTCCAACAAATGGAAGGTAAGGAAAAGGAGCACTGACCATTACAATTAGTTTCTCAATATATCTCCTCATTTTTACATAGGGTGATGAAATAATCCGTTGACATGGTTCAAAATAATGAATGTTTACTGTAAGTAGTGTGCTCTACTTTTGTGTCTGTAAACGCTTGTTTTTTGGGGTCGACAGCTTATAAAAATGTAGTTCTGTGTTTTTTAGCTTAGTATTCCAGCTTTTAGACATTGTTCTGTTTTTTGTTATAAGTCAGAAATGACAAAGAGGCAGCTTCCCGCAATACAAAGTCAATGGGGAGCGTTGGATTGGTTTCCCCCTGGTGGGCATGGTTTTCAGATTATGACACGTGTCACTCTGTCTCTGTTGCGGTTTGAAAGAGCACTTTTTTTGCTGCGTCACAAAATAGAACAACCAAACAACCAATCACGTCAAGGGATCCTATTCTTTGCATATCATTAACTGTGCTGCAAGCAGTAGGTCTAGTGAAAAGGCAGCCAGGTTAATCTGGTATATTTTCTGTAGATGTTTCACTAGCTGTTTATATTTTTCACTATTTTCACGCTGGCATGTGCTGTAACCGCTAACTTTAACAAAAACAGTGTGAAAGTAACCTGAGTCAGACGCACCTCTCCCTCATTGGCATCTGCACTTCAGAACGTTGTGCTCGCGGGTGCGATTTGAGCATTCAGGCATTTGAGTATTCAACAGAGGTGGGTCTCAAGTCTTTGCATTTAAGTCTCAAATCAAGTCTAGAGTCAAAACGGGCAAGTCCAAGTCGAGTTGCAAGTCCTGAACTTTAAGCTTCAAGTCATTAGTGCTGTTTGCCCAAATTAGTGTCTCTGTATTATTTACTACAGTAAATTTAAAGTCAATAATAGGCTATAGTAAGAATAATTGCAAAGATACAATAATTAGTGGTGTTTCAATGAGGAATTAATCATTGTTTTTGAACAAATATAGGATAATTGAATGAATAAATTATTTTAAATCCACTGTTTCATTTGTTTATGATTCAGTGATTTAAAATGAATCAATTGAATCAGTTGGAGTCCTAGTTTAGGTACCAAATTATGTCATTTCCATACCAAAACTATTTACAGTCACCACTCTGCAGATTGATCATAAACACAGCTAAAAAGCGACTACCACAGTGGCCATCCTTCACAAAACTAATATCTACCACAGTTTTATCACAGGTAGAATGTAAAATGTTTCAACACAAGCATTTCAGTCAAATGGAATTTATGCAATATTTCAAACTTTTAAGTTTTAACCCACGTAAGAAAATCAACCTGGCGCAACAGTTTAAAATCAGCCCAGTTACGTGGAAAAATTGGCATTGGCATTTGGCAACCCTACATCCAACACGAGCTGCATCCAAAGCAATTTAAATACTCCACACATTGATAGCGACTCGATGCGTGAAAATTATATTCAATATGTTTGCGGGAGCAGGATATGAAAACAGTCCCGCACATAGCTTAAATACAGAAATGCACACAATGAATGGAGACTGTAGAAAGCAAAAGCCAAATCCCGGACATTTTGGGCGATTTAGGAATCCCGGCCCGCCGCATTTTTTAAGTCCAAAAAGAGGATGTATGGTCACCCTAATTATGTGGATAAAATCAATACAAGCACTGACTTAGCGAGTCCCTCTCTGGCTCAATGCCAAAAGCTTCACCAAATCATACCATTGTAATCCATACTATTCAGTAACCAGCCAATATCGATCAGAACTCTTTTTTTTTTTTTTTTTAGAAGATATAGTCATATTACGACGGCGTTTTAGTGCCATGTTAAAAAATAAAAAATATCTAAAATTCTGAGATTAAAGTCGAAACTCCGAGATTAAAGTCGAAATGTTTCGAGATTAAAGTCGAAATGTTTCGAGAATAAAGTCGAAATACTTCGAGAATAAAGTCGAAATATTCCGAGAATAAAGTCGAAATGTTCCGAGAATAAAGTCGAAATGTTCCGAAATACTTCCGTGCGGAAACAAAGGCCGTTGTGACCGTGACCTGCTTGATTTATTAGCCTAATGTTTATTTGATGTCTGTTTTTAAAAGCACGGAAGAGAATTTGTGCTGTTCTGTTTATGCATTTAGAAACAGAACATAACAAAACATAACGTTTAGATATTGTTTCAGCTATTAAAACAGTTCCGTTTTGTATGTATGGCATTTCGTTTCTGTTTTAAGTTACCGCAGTAAAGATAGTTTGCGAATTTCGTTTGTCTATAAATACACCGTGCGCTGTCATAGACATGAAAATATAACTGAATGCCATTCCCCATGATTTATGAATTCAGGTGACGGCGTCCTCCTGGCCGAAATAATGTTTTAATCATTGATACTTTTAATTGTATAATGCCCATCGCTCAGAAAGTTGGACACTTAGAAGATTGAAACTGTCATTTTCATCAGCTTGATTTGTGAATTTTTTTGCAGCAAAGCTCTTGTCCGTAAACCCCTTGGTATGGCAAAGTGATTTCGTGTCTGTTTTTATTAAGTTAAGTTGGAATGTTGTTGGTAGGATTTTTTATTTGTCAAATATAAATGTTTTTTTTATTTTATTTTTTTAAGTAACGAACAGCTGCCAGCAGAAGACTGTTTGTTTGATCATTTGGCCTTCTCAAATCATCACGAATTGACTAAAATAAAATCTATAGATATAAAACAGTTAAAGTATAAAACAATGTTGGTTTAAACGTTAAATATCGTGTTCTATGCGCATATCCATTCGTTTGTGCGGAGAGTGGAAGCTAAAGGCATGCAGGCGCCAGCGCCATCACTTGCACTTTTTTCCAGTGGAAACAATTTAAAATTATCCATCAAAGCAATACATGCCTTATAGGCATGATAAAAACATATATGGAGAGCTTTAAATTATTACTTAATGAATTAAAACAAATCAAAACCAAAAACTCTTTCATAATGTAGCTAATCTGTAAAGATGCATTTCAAAGTGAAGATTTCTAGTCAGTATATTTGCGACACTGATTCAGAATACACTAGTTTATTCATAAATAATTCAAATGTCCCCTTACCCTCCCACACATGCATTTGTTATTTACAAGGAATACACCTTGATGAAGACTAATATAAAATAAAATAACGCATATCGTATATTGTTTTAATAAATACAAATCAGCAAACACTGTGGAACCAAATAAATATGAAAATTCCACTATCTTAGATAAACATTTAACTGTGAGTTAAGTTTTTACAGATCAGAATAGTGATGTTAGTGACACAGGAAAGGGTTTACTGACAAAATTATACTTTAAAACCTTTATCAGAAAATATAGAGAACCCAAGGACTCAAGGAAAGGTAGCCTATAACAATCAAACTGTGGAAGGTCACAATCAAAATACAAATCGCGATAGTCAACAATAGTCTATCAGTCTATCAGAGCTGGGTATGATACATCAATGGCTTGGAAACCGTTATTCACTGGAATGGCAAACATTATGATACAAGAAAATGGGAGCAGTGCAAAGACAAGCGATAAAAACTTTTCACAAATCAGGTTTGACCTAAAAACAATGTTTTAGTATTCGAGAAGCCTGCGTGTTTATTGATATAGAACACCTATCTTTCACATTCCTTCCTGGCGGACTTACAAAACGGAACTGTTTTAATAGCTGAAACAATATCTAAACGTTATGTTTTGTTATGTTCTGTCTCTAAATGCATACAGAACAGCACAAATCTTCCGTGCTTATAAAAACAGACATCAAATAAACATTAGCCTAATAAATCAAGCAGGTCACCGTCACAGTGGCCTTTGTTTCCGCACGGAAGTATTTCGGAACATTTCGACTTTATTCTCGGAACATTTCGACTTTATTCTCGAAGTATTTCGACTTTATTCTTGGAATATTTCGACTTTATTCTCGGAATATTTCGACTTTATTCTCGAAACAATTCGACTTTAATCTCGAAACATTTCGACTTTAATCTCGGAGTTTCGACTTTAATCTCGAAACATTTCGACTTTAATCTCGGAGTTTCGACTTTAATCTCGAAACATTTCGACTTTAATCTCGGAATCTTAGATTTTTTTTTTTTTTTTTTTTTACATGGCACTAAAACGCCGTCGTACTATATAGACTTGCTGAGTCATAGATCCGCATATAGTAAATGAGGCAAGGAGAGTAGAATTACATTCAAGCTCTTTTAAGGCATAAGACAATTATTTTCAACAAAAAACATTTAAATATGTCATTTTGATGATCAAAGATGTGTTTTAAGGGATACATTTTTTTACTACTGGGTGACTTTAACATTAGAGAAAGACAGAGACATTTCTGCTTGCAGCAATAAATCGTTTTTTTTCTGCACTAAACAAGTGAATTTGGCCAAGGTTCTCAGAGATGCTAGACAGAATAATAATTTAATAAAAAAAAATGGCATTCAATCTATTTTTTGAATTTCCTGAAAACGGCCGACAGGTTTTCCCAGATCGCATCACACACATATCAATAACTACAAGTGTATCCATGGTTGTGAGCATGACTGATACTTTAAATACTTTCCTAAGTGTCACAACACTGGCAAACTTCCCATAAATCTCTGCGACTTGTGTGAGTGGTTCTGGCTGGGCTCATATTTGACCAGAGAGAGTCTCCAAACAGCAGTAACTCTGAATGAATCATTGCATCCCGCAGACGCCGGGGATCGTAAGCCCAAGGTAGCGTATCAGTCAGCAAAGTAACTGACAAGGGCTTCATGGGAAATGACACGACGAAAAACACCTAAAACGTGGGAGAGCAAAAAAATAAATGAAACGGGGGTGAACTGGTACTTTAGGGGCGCCTGATATGATTTAGAGAGCTTTAGCTCACCTCTCCTGTAGTCCAGAGCTCACCTGCCTCTCAGGAAACATTATGTTCTTACTGTGTATATTTGCATTGTTGTGTTTTATTGCTTTTCCTGTGGTACTCGTCTCCCACAGGTTACACTTAATGGGCGATCCGAAGAGGCACAGTGGAGGATTTGTCTTTCTTTTTAAGATTAACAAAAGTTATTTCAGGCCCTTCCTTCAATCTAACATTAATTTTTATATGTTTTATTATTCACAAGTCAAAATCTGACCATTTATTCTAGAATAGTAAATATTTTCTATACATTTTGTTCACAGAGCAGATTATGCTCTTAAATGCAATACTTAAGGTTTCTGTAACTCCAAGTAGAAGCAAGAGAAACATTAGCTTACCGCAAATGTAAGTAGAGCCATTAAATAAATTATATTATAACCTCAACACACCTGCTCATACTTTAATTAACAGCTTGTCATTAACAACACAAATCACTGTATTTATCAAGCTGCGGTTGGTACGCTGACTGAGTCTTTCCAAGAACTAACCCTGTGATCTTAGGCTCAGTTTCCTAGAGGACCAACAGTATCGTTCTACTTGTGCCCTTGATAGCTTTGACCTCTGACCTTAACACAGTGTGATGTTTCAGGGAAGCAGGAGAGAAGGCCAACATGGGTCAGATAAACAGGAAGCAATTACATTCTTACCAAAGCAAAAGATGGGGTTAGATCGTACTATGAGGAAAAGCCCTCTTCAGATGAATTTAACATTAACGCAAGGTGTGTTCAATCTAGCTGGATGTTTTGATTTACATTTAATTTTAAGAATTATATAAAAATGTGTAATTATTGCTGTTGTATTTGTATTTGGCACTGGTTATACTGACCACAAAATAGGGCCGTTGTTAAAGAAAATATATAAAGGCGATAAAGTGAGAAACAAAAACATTGCATTTCTGAAATTTCTACGTCAGAAGATAGTTGTTATTGCACATGCACACTGTTACTCATTCAATTCCTGTACCGCTTTTCTGAATCTGGAGAAAGCACAATAATTCAGCAGTTGAGAGCTTGATGTTTGATTTATTTGAATGTTATACGATAAAAAAAAGACGGTCTACTGCAAAAAAAGACAATGTTGTGTATTCCGATTCATGAACAAATGACTCTTATGAGCCGATTCTTTTCTGTGTGATTTAAAAACATAAGGCGCAACAAGTGTATTGGGATTCACTAGTAACGTTAACTGATTTATGTCCTGGATCTTTTAGTGAATAAAAACATGCCGTGCCACCCATGTGGTTGTGTTCACAAGTAACTTTAAATTACTCTTTTGAGCCATTTTTTATTTATTTTTTAATGATTCAAAAACAAAATGTGCAGTAACTGTAGTGCAATTTCAGAGTAAATGACTCATATGAGTCTGATTTTTAATGAAGGTTGAACTTGGAAAACCTTCTTTAACTTCATATTGCAGAACCTGCCTTTATATGGCAGCTTCAGAGAGACTGAATCTTTGAACTGCTTAGAACGAGTCGAGTTGAGAATTGCTGGAAAATGAGGTGATATTAAATGCGTATTTTGACAAAACAAAAGCGTTGACCTTGCATGCATGTAAACCTATTGTGGGGGCTTCCAAAACAATATTAGGACATGTAAAAAATGACATAATAGGGGCACTTTAATAAAAATTATTATTAAAGTGTTCAAATAGAGTCTTTTTTTTACGACGGGTCATCAGTTGGCCATATTAGCGGCATGGAATGTAAACACTGCCACTGAACCAAAAGGAACTCACATATTTTGCTTATTATTACTGCTGAAAATGATCAGTTATTGTCATGTTTTGGGCTGTACTAATCGGTCTGACCGGGAAAAACATTTGACGCAATATAGGCTGCTAAAAGTTTTAACAAATCAAGGAGAAGAGCCCAAAAAACTGTTTGAGGAACAAAATGCGTTTGTGGTTTGCCAAAGGCAAGAATCTTGACAACATTTATGCTTGCTCTTATTATTTCAGGTCAGGTAGGTGAAATATTAGGCTAATTAATTAACTTAATGTTACTGTAACTCTTAATTAACACTGCTTGTGTGTATCCTTACCACCTATTAACTTTAGTTTGTCAAAATATTGCACCCTTTCCTGCTTACTAAGTCCTTCTTTATATGATTTAGCAGCTTCCACACATTTTTTCATGGTTTAGACAGCAAATTAGCAGAACAATGTATCCATAGTTCAGTAGTACATTAACTGTACAATCCATGCTGTTTTTTACATCCAAGTTATCACCAGCATGGCCAAATCGTGATGTAAGTGCAAACCCTCCAGTTTAATATCCGAATAAATCTTTAAGCAAACATTTTGCATGGTAAGTTCTCTGAAAAGTGTAAACACTGTTGCTCTATTTGTTTCAGAACCCTGACATTGTTTTGGGCAGGACTACCTGTTTTCTTTGTCCAGACAGGTAAAGTGTTAAAGCCACCTAGTCATTATATTTACAATGCCATTAACCGGTTCACCATTCGAGCAGTGTCTTTTATTCGTTAACTTGTAACCTACAAGCATGCATTTCCCTCCTTTAAGTACGGTGCACAATAGGCCTCAAGATCTTACAAGAGAAAATCAATCCTGCGTCTCTCCTCACATCTGACCTCTGCACTCTCTACAAATCCTGAATTAATTAAAGAGGGAAATCCCACTGGCCAACACAGAAGAGGGATTGAGTGTTTTTGGCCCCCTCCGAGGTACCAGAGGATTAGAAGAGCTCACTCAATGATGAGAGTGTTTCCAAACCTCCAGGTACCTGCGGTGACGGACATACCAGCAGTCGTGTTTTTATCTTTAATACCAATGGCGTACATGAAGGTGATGCTGCAGTAAACAGTATAGCATGATGGGTAAACTCTTCAGTTGACTTTTAGAGTCTCGGAAGGATGTTTATGATTGTTTTTTGAGAGTTTTCCAACAGGGATAACACAGGAGTTCACGTTTAACAAGAGTCTTGCTCATGGTTGAGTCACCCCAGGCCTTGCCCCCTCGTTCTAGAGATGGAGGCGCTTCTGAGTTTGGCTGCTCAGTCTTCTGGCTGCTGACCCACTTGGAAATCCAGCGCTGTAGCTTCAGCTTACACGGGTCGCTCCTGTGGCAGGTTCCCAGTGGTACATACCCCGCGATAAGGAGCTGCAAGGGAACTATTGTTCCCTGAGTCCAGTCTGTCATCGGGGGCTTGTTGAGCAAATACGCCCAGGTATGACCGCAGTCTCAGCATCTCGCACTCCACCTACCTGTCACTTCCAAACCCGAACCTTGGAGAAAAGGATGTCCTTTCTTATGGCTTAATATAATGTAAATGATGAAGTTTACAGAAATATGTAGAAGAAAACTGCATTTCACTTGATAACCAAGGGCGTTTATACTCCTTGTGTGGAAATATCAACGGTACGGCATTTGGTTTAAACCTGCACTTATATCTACTGATACCTGTACACTCTTTCAGTAGCTGTTGTCTACTAAGAAGCCTCAAATGCATCAGGGCTAAAGTGAAGAGAACAAAGAAGCATGTCTTTAGGAAGTTTTATTTGTCCACTGGCATCTTCCCATTCTTGTTTAGGAAAGCAGTGCACTACAAAAAATGCTTTTCTTATTAAGTTGTTTTTTTGCTTAAAACAAGCAAAATAATCTGCCAATGGGGTAAACAAAATAATCTTCTTTCAAGCAGAAAAATAGATTATTTTGCTTACCCCACTGGCAGATTATTTTGCTTGTTTCAAACAAAAACTCACCTAATTTTAACTTATTTTTTTCTGAAAACAAGACAATAATTTTTACTTGTCTAGAAAATCCTTCTTGATTTAAGAATTTTTAGATATTTTGGCTGGAAACGAGAGTAAGAAAAGCATTTTTTGCAGTGTGAGGACCTAAATCACTTCTCTTGACCAAAAGCCATACAATGTGGCATCGTAACTGTGTTTTATTTTCAGAGTTGTGTATTCTAAGTCGTGTTGCGGTAAAAATAGCAACAGGTAGCGCCAGTAGCTCACCGAGTGCAACCATTTGACATCATCGAAATAATGGCGCCCCCATAGTCCAAAATATGTATAAAGCCATGTGAATTTTTCAAATGACGTGAACATTTCATGGGATTTCCACTACACTGTAAAAAATAAAAAGCACAATTTGTTGAGTCAACTTAAAATAATTTGTTACCTGGCTGCCTTAATTTTAAGTTGAATCAACTTAAATATCTAAGTTGTCACTTAGTACAACTTAACATTTCAAGTTGACTAAACTTCTTTGAGTTGACTGAACTTAAAATTTTAAGTTGTTTCACAGCGTACGTATTTCAGTAGGAGATATCATTATGTTATTATTCAGCCATACAAATCTTAATACCCAGAACATTTTTGTGTTTGAAGAACATTTTAATATAAAAATAAGGGAATCTATGGTTTAGTAAAGAACCTTTACCATCCTATTAACTTTCCATCGCAAAAAAACTTTGTGGAAAACAAATCTTTAGATGAATAAAATGTGCTTCATAATAATGAGAAAAATGGTTCTTTGGGAAACAAAAATGTTCTTTTATGGCATCGCTTGCTACTTTTTTTGGAACTTTTATTGTTAAGGAGCCAAGTGCATAATGACATTATTGAACTGTCATTAGCTTTCATTCAACAGTCACATTTCAGCAGACACTAAAATTTCCCTGTACAAACAGGGAACATTTTTTCTCCTCTCTTCAGCGGAGGGATGGGATTTCTCTGTGGTGTGACCTAAATTTTTCAGGATTGTAATCTAAATGGGAAGGGACGAACCACAGGACTTGTGAAAGCGATCGTATGGCCTCCTGAACTGGGATTGTAGTCTGCGAGGAAACGCTCTCGTTAAACTGCCACTTTCAATCAGGAGCTCGACCGCGGCGGCGATGGTGGGGCCACGCCGGAGGGAGGGAGGTGGGTGGGAAAGACGTCTCCCGCTCCTGAATTTGATCCAGGATCTGCTCCCTCGACGTGTGTTCGGAGGCGTTACGTCACAGGCCAGGAGCCCCAAAAACAAAGTCTGAATTGCTGAGCTTCAGTTGCACTATGGCCAACTTTAATATAACACTGTTACCCTAACCAGTCATTGAGCGTTATTTAGATTTTATCTTGATTTCAGTCTTGGGGCTGGTTTGAGTGACTGATGGCCCAGTTTAGGGCACATAACAGTTCTGACAGCCAAAAACAACACAGTTTAGTGCCAAATAAAGGCAGTTTTGAGAGATTCTCATGCGCGCCATGTGTTGCGTCACCAACATCACTATTCACTCTTCTTCGAATTACAGATGCCGAAGACGTGCCAGTCTCAGAAGCTGCGTGAAGCTCTCTTAAAGACTCATTCATCATTGTAAACCGGTCATCCTCCATTTCAGAATAAACAGACTGCCGTTTTTAATGCATTCATTCATGGGTGGCCACCCCTGCCCACCCAAACAGCCCATTGGAAGGTCTGGAGAGGTAATTTTCTTTAATAACATGCCGTCGTAGTTTGAACATGGTTATTAAAAACCACCACTATTCTGGGCTTGAGGGGTTTCGTGCCAGCCGACAGTCCTCTGCCAGTCCTACATCTCTGAACTAATTCCTCAAAAATAGGAGAAAAATTGCTGAGCCACATTTATGACTGAGCATATTTTTTTTTACAGAGTGAGACTGACTCAGTATGGCTCCCAATTATTATTAAGTAAAGTGTTTTGTGATTTAACTTGCTGTAAAACGTAAGTATTAAAGTGCCATTCCAGACCAGTTTTTCAATGCCCAATTACTTCAGTCTAGACGATGTGCAATATGTAATTAATACTTAGTATTATAGCCAAGAGATTTTGCTTGTACAGAATGAGAAATATTAGTCCCATAAAAATATTTAGTATATATTTAATATAAATATTTTAGTTATTTAGTTTTAGATTTTTAAAAATATATTTTTTTATAATAATATTTATTTTATACATTATTATTATTATTATTGTTATTATTATTATTGTGATTTAATATTTTAAAGTTAACATGAAATCATGTGCAGTATATAATTCATCTCAGTATTCCAGCCATTGCTAAGAAATTTTACTTGTTTATAATTCACGTATTTAATACGAATTTTATTTAATTCTATGATGTTTAAACATATTTGATACTAATATATAATTTATGCAATATAACTAACTCAAAATGTATCCTATTTACACTGTCTAAATAAATACATAAATATAATAATTTAATAAATAAATAATTATAATTATAAAAAAAATCCATATTTTAAAGCTTAACATTGATTTATGTCATTCCAGGAGCTAAAAAGCACAGACCACATGTGTCACACTGTTTATAGTCATCGGTTAATCGTGATCTTGCTCAGGCTTCTGTCTCAGTTCTGTGCTGATGTTTTCACAGTCCAGCAGCACAGAAAATAAACAATTCTCCATTACCTTGGAACGGTAAGACCAAGAATGAGGAACGTTTAGCAGGCAGCTCTAGTGAACCACAGCCATCTAAATGAATATTGCCACAACCAGGGTGTGGATGCCCTCTAAGAAACGAACCGTGAAAGGCAGGAAAACCTGTTTATTATCAATTACATGGAAAATATGCACCTGCCACTAACTCTTATTGCTGTTATGAATTATTGCCGGCTTAACTGTGAAGGAAGGCATCTGGCATACATTGAGTTTACATCGTAGTAAAATCAGTATCATGCTTCATTTAAAGTCAACATGAAATCTGATTCCACGTCCTGGGTTTTATTGTGCACAATTCATAAGTGCATGTTAAGAGTATTATTAAATAATATTATAAGTAAATAATATAAATGCAATTTTTATCAGCTGTTTCGACACTCAAAATTTTGACAGCATTCACTCCAGGGTATTCATTGGTGAGCAAGTTATGTGATGCTAAATTTTAATATTTTTGCAAAGAAATCTGTTTGTCTTCATAATCTTTCAACAAAATATGAATGTTTGTATTGTGTTTAAAGTATCTCACAAAATGAGTACACCCCTCACATTTCAGCAACCATTTTAGTATAACTTTTCAAGGGACAATACTATAGAAATACAACTTGGATATATTTTAGAGTTGTCAATGTGCAGCTTGCATAGCAGTATAGATTTAGTGAACTTTAGTGAACTTGTCAAAACTGTGTCCAAAGTGTCGGTATTTTGTGTTAGCACCATTGTTATCTGGCACTGCCTTAATCATTCTGGGCATGGAATTGACCAGAGCTGCTGGGATCCTTTTCCAGTCCTTTATAATGACATCATGGAGCTGCTGGATGTTAGACACATGGTGCTTCTCCACCTTTAATAGGGTTCAGGTCTGGAGACATACTCAGCCACCCCATCACCTTCAGCTTCCTCAGAAAGGCAGTTGTCATCTTGGTGGTGTTTTTGGGGTCATTATCATGTTGGAAAACTGCCGTTCTGCCTTGTTTCTGGAGGGAAGGCATCATGTTCTGCTTCAGAATGTACAATACATAATGCAATCCATGTTTCTCTCAATGAACCTTCTGGGGCAACACACTGGTCTGAGCACTGACAAGAGGACCTTCTACTTCTGCAACCTTTAAAGCAATGCTGGCAGCACTCATGCATCTGTTTTTGAAGCCAGCTTCTGCACCTGATGCACAGAACGAGTACTCAACTTCAGTGACCGACCCTTGCAAGGCCTTTTCTGAATGGAACCCATCTTGGAAAACCTCTGTTTGACTCTGACCACTGTAGTGTGACTCACTCAGGATGTTACTGAACCTCTAATAGCCTTGGCTATCTTTGTGGAGAGCAACAATTCTAATTCTCAAATCCTCAGAGAGTTCTTTACCATGAAGTGCCATGTTGAAGATCCAGTGGTCAGTATGAGAAAATTGTACTTAAAGCACCAAATTTTAACTTCTCTAATACAAGATACACAACTTTGTATTTTCCTGTCAAGCAGACAAAAATATATACATGATAAATAGGACACGTGGCTTTGCATGGTTAAACAACATACTGATGTTGTCACTTAGGGTGTACTCACTTTTGTTGCCAGCTATTTTGACAATAATGGCTGTATGTTGATTTATTTTCAGAGGACAGTAAATCTATACTGCTATACAAGCTGCACACTGACTACTCTAAAATATATCCAAGTTTAATTTCTATAGTATTGTCCCTTGAGAACATATACTAAAATGGTTGCTGAAATGTGAGCGGCGTACTCACTTTTGTGAGATACTGTATGTTAACAAATAACCAATTAACTGTTTAACCATAATGTTATGCTTCTGTTGTCAATAAAGCCAGCCCTTCTGAAATCTTGCCAATACTTCATGAATTTTTAAATGCCAATTAAAGTAATAGTTCGCTTAAAAATGAAAAACTTTTCATTTAGCATCACATCTCTTGCTCACCAATGGATCCTCTGCAGTGTATGGGTGCCATCAAAATGAGGTCCAAACATCTTATAAAAACACCACAATAATATTATTTGCTTATGATATTATTTAATAATATTGCTTCACAAGATGTTAATTGCTGAACTGAAGTGGTGTTCAGCAATTAACGTGCTACGTGTCTCCAAATTTGTTGAAGAACCAAACTCAGCTACATCTTGGATGGCCTGATGGTGAGTACATTTTCAGCAAATTTTCATTTTTGATGAACTACTCCTTTAATGTTATGAATGTTATGTTGATTTTAACCGTACTGTATCATGTGCTCATGATTTAGTTTCAATTCTGAATGTGCATTATCAGTTTACATGTAGTATGGGGCACTGAGTTACTACATGGTCTAGTGATGATAGCAATTAATCTGCCATATTATTGTGAGCATTCTCTCTTTCTTTCTTAAAAAAAGGCTAATGTGCACCAGAGCTATATTTAGACCTCTGGCCAGTCTCTGGAGTTTTTTTAAAGGCTAAATGATGTCAGCTCAGTGTTTGTGCACACTAACACAGAGCCAGAGGGAGCAGCCGGGGCGGCCGGTACAGCACTGTTGAGTTAAGAGAAATGCACTGGTGTTAACAACCAGCTGACAGGTGCAGGACCCTGAACTCCAGCACAGTGTATGAGCCCAGCACTCTTGAATAATTAGAGAGTGCAAAGGCCAAATAAGAACAACCTGCTATAGTTTGGAAATTGCTAGTCTGCTAAAGAAGCACCCTCGTATACTACTTTGATGAGTAGACATTACTTTGACTAATGATACTGTTTTTTCTTGCATTGCAGGTTGCATTGTTACTCCAGTAGGTGGCGACAAGTTATGTAAATGAGTAAGTCATTGAATCATTTCTTTCATTCAAAAAGAACGCTTCTTTGTAAGTAAATCGCTGAATTATTCACTCAGCCAATTCATTAAAACATGGATTAATTTGAGCTCCTCCCCTGCCATTGATGGAATTTTGCTGATTTCTGTTTTCACTTTTGTGAAAATTATGTTTTATTTAAACTTGAAAATGATCAAAAATGCGGGCGATAGAGTTAAATGTTTAGATTTATATATTAAGATTTTTGAAATGTTTTTGAAAGAAGTCTCTTACACTCTTAAAAATAAAGGTGCTTGAAAAGGTTCTTCACAGCGATGCCATGGAAGTGCCATTTTTGGTCCCACAAAGAACCATTCAGTCAAAGGTTCTTTAAAGAACCATCTCTTTCTTACCTTTTTATAATCTGAAGAACCTTCTTTTGCCACCTTTTGTGAAACAGAAAGGTTCTTCAGATGTTAAAGGTTCTTTTTTGGCACCATGAAGCACCTTTATTTTTAAGAGTGTATGCTCAGAAAGACATTTATCAGAAATACAGATAAAACGCTAATATTGTGAAAATTACATGTTTAATATATTTTTACACTTTTAATTTTGAATTCATTCACAGCACATTCACAGCACCGTTCAAAAGTTTGGGATCAGTAAGATTTTTTATGTTTTTTTTTTAAATTATCTTATGCTCATTAAGGCTGCATTTACTTGATCCAAAAAACTGAAAAAAAAAAAACATTAATATATTTTGAAATATTATTACAGTTTAAAATAATGGTATTTAATTTTAATTTATTTCTGTGATACAAAGAAAGTCTTCAGTGTCACATAATCCTCCAGAAATGCTGGATTTATTACTTTTATTATCAATGATGGAAACAACAGCAACAAAAAACAGCATTTATTCAAAATATAAATCTTTTCTAACAATGTATGTCTTTGCTATCAGTTGGTAATACTTGGTGAAATTAAGTATTAATTTCTTCAAAAAAAAAGTTCACTGACCACAAACTTTTAAATGGTAGTTTGTATTGTGACAAAAAGTTTCTATTTTAAATAAATCTTTTTTACTTTTTTTTTTTTTTTTTTTTTTTATGAAAGAATCCTGAAAAAAGTATCACAAGTTCCAACAAATATTAAGCAGAAAAACTGTTTTCAACATTGATAATAAATCAGCATATTAGAATGATTTCTGAAGGAGTAATGATGCTGAAAATTCAGTTTTTATCACAGGAATAAATTACATTTTAAAATGTATTCAAAAACAAAACAGTTGTTTTACATTAAAATAATATTTCAATTCACAATATTACTGTTTTATTTCTGGATTGTTAATCAAGTAAATTCAGCCTTGATGAGTGTAAGAACCTTCTGTAAAAAAAACAAAAAAAAAAAACATTAAAAATATTACTGATCCCAAACTTTTGAATGGCAGTGTGCATAATAATGCTCTTTTGTTGGTTTGATTGCTTCTATTGTCCTCATTTGTAAATCGCTTTAGATAAAAGCATCTGGGTAATGATTAAATGTAAATGTAAAATGTACTTTCAGCATCCATTACTCCATATTACAAATCATTGTGGTGCTCAAAAAGATTTCCTATTATTATCACTGTTTGAAACAGTACTGCTTAATATTTTTGTGGAAAACATGATGCCTCTTTCTGGATTTTTAAAAAGAACAGAATTTATTTCAAATAGAAATCTTATGTAACATTATAAATGTCTTAAAGGTGCAATAGGAGATCTTGGGAAATGCTAACTTTAGCCTGATAGCACTGAAAGCAAACATCCCACCCTCCCTGCAAACCTAATCGCATCCAACGTATACCGTAGAATATATAAATACATACAAATGTGTAAATATAACAAAAAATGTTTCTGATGACAATCACCTATTGCCAGTGTTGGGGAAAGTTACTTTTAAAAGTAATGCATTACAATATTGCATTACTCCCTAAAAAGTAACTAATTACGTTACTTAGTTACTTTTTATGAAAAGTAATATGGTAAAAAAATAAATAAAAATAAACAAAACAAACAAACTCAAAAGTAATGAGTTTGTTTGTTTTGTTTATTTTTGATATAATAAAAGTTTGCTTCTTAGCAAATGTAAAATCCCTTTTACACCAAAATGAAATGAAGTGAATAAGCCTAAGGCTGAAAGAAAAGTAAATTCATGTCTGTGCAGTACATCTGTAGGAAAAGGAAGTTCAACACACTTCAGCAATTAGAAAAAAAATAAGCACATATGGTAATTTATCTAAAGTAAGTTTTGCTTATTAGTACACTGCAAAAAAAATGTTTTCTTACTTAGATTCTTTGTTTTGTTTCCAGCCAAAATATCTAAAAAGTTTTTGCTTGAAATAAGCAAAATAATCTCCCAATGGGGTAAGCAAAATAATCTTGTTTTCTGTTTGAAATAAATAAAAAGTTGCTTATCCCATTGGCAGATTATATTGCTTATTCTAAGCAAAAACTCACTTAACTTTGACTAATTTCTTCTGAAAACAATTTTTTTTTTTTTAATTGATTTAAGATTTTTGTTATATATATCTATATTTTGTCTGGAAACAAGACAAAAACTCTAAGTAAGAAAAGTATTTTTGCAGTGTATAGTTGAACTGGATCCACAAGGTCATTAGCAGCCACTTCCATTATTTTCTTAGAAATGAAAAAGTAGTGCGTTACTTTACTAGTTACTTGAAAAAAGTAATATTATTATTACAAGTTACTTGCCCAACACTGCCTATTGCACCTTTAACTGTCACTTTTGACCAATGTAATGTGTCTTTGCTAAAAAAAACCTTATTTTAAAAATTAACCTCAAACTTTTGAACTTTGAATGGCCACAACTTGAAAAAGATGCTTCTTATAACTAGATGGCAAGGGTTTAACCAGACCTTACAAACCAACCAAACCTTGACTCTTTGAATTTGCATGTAATCTTGTCTCGTTGGTTAGGATTTTAAATCAACATTTTTCTTTCTTGCTCGGGAGATAGTAAAACAGTACAGTATTTGAGAGCCTGTGTTGAGAATCTGCTGAGTTGTTCTTACATCTGTGCATTCTCCAAATAAACAGGCTGTCAACGGCCCGTCTGTCCCGGCATTGTATACACGGCACACCGCGAAATAGCCAATACAAATAGTGTTGAGCTGAACCACATTGCATTTTGGGGCTAACGTAGACCAGCTGCATTATCACGCTGAACAGACATCTCTGAAACTCATCTACTGTACCAGCCAAACTTGTATGCCGTGCCAACTCGGTATCTTTTTAGGACGCCTAGATTTACTAGAAATGCGTTGATTTCAGTCGGGTCTGTTGTAAGGCCAAAGCGGGTTTGTGATGTCGCTCCGTCATGCAATGACAAATTAGGTTTAGCGTTTCTTACAACAAACTGAGAGTGATCAACGATCAGTCTGTTCGAGATCAAAAACATGGCAGAATCCGGACAAACATACAAAACCTAGAAATTAATCGATTGCGAATAAAAATAAGAGAGAGCCAAAATAAATAAACGCGTCAACAAACTTTAATTAATATGATCTGACATAACAGCTGTGCAAATAAACATCGCAAAGATGCACATATGGGCAAGAACACCTGCAATTAATTATTCATTTTCTAGAAATATTCCACTGTTTTATTGTCTTCGGGAAAGACTCGCAAACAAAACACTGAAACATATGCGGTGTCTGTGCTGCTGATTCCACTTGATTCTTTAACCCGCAACCTCCCGCGGTGTTAAATCAAAACATAGTCAGACGTCTCTTTCGCTCTTATATTTCAGTTTATGCTTTCTTTGCTGTTTGCAGTAAGCTTTTAGCTGCCAGGGAAATTGCCTTCATTAATGGTAGACTGTTTACCTAATGAATCAGACTCTTGCTTTAGGTGCAGCCTGTGGTGCAGTGACGTTTTCTTGGCTCTTTACAGGGGCTGGTTGGTTTTGTCAAGTACAGCCATGGAGTTTGTCATTGTAGGAGCTGAACAGTGCTGGATGGCTCGCTGTGGAGGTAATAACAAAGAAAAAATAGAATCATTCTTTTTGTAATACATGCTGTTAACCCTTATGCTTTGCTAAAAATTGTTTACTTAATTCTCCCAGTGGCCTTTTGAAAATTGCTTGTAAAACTTTTTTTTTTAAATTAGGACAGGATTTTTTTTTTTTTTTTTTTTTTTTTTTGTAGGCAGGTCATTTTTTACTGTGAACATGAAGTCTTAGCCAAAAAGGGTAATATTTAATTTAATTTAATTTAATTTAATTTAATTTTTTGAGTTTTTTTTTACTGTAAACATCACAAGTGTAACTCAAAAAGGACACAAATTTATGTATTTATTAATTAATTTATTCATTTAGTTTTTATTTCACAAAAAGGGGGGGGGGGGGGGGGATAAATTCTCTCCATATTAAAATGACTAGAGCACAATATGAGGGCTAAATACATGCAATACTTTCAAAATAACTTAATAATTATTTAATAATAATAATTTATAATAATCTGATATTTGCTAATAATGTAACGTAATGAAAGATATATAAGCATTTGTTTTTGTAGTCAAGTTTTTTTTTTTTTTTTTACCGTAAACATCACAAGTGTAACTCAAAAAATGGAAATTTTTATTTGGTTTATTTATAATTTTTTTTTAGTTTTTTTAGTTTTCACAAAAAAAATAAAAATGAAAATAAAAAAAATAAATAAATAAATAAAAATCTGGGGGTGAAATAAATTATCTCCATATTAAAATGACTGGAGCACAATATGAGGGTTAAATACAGCACATGCAATATTCTCAAAATAATGTAATACTTATTTAATAATAACAATAATAATTTATAATAATTAATCTGATATTTGCTGATAATATAAATTAATGAGAGATATACATGCAGTTCTTTTGTAGGCAAGTATTTTCTTTACTGTGAGTATCACAAGTGTAATCCAAAAAGGGCACATTTTTATTTTATTTATTCATTTATTTATTTATTTATTATTTCTCTCACACACACACACACACACACACACACACACACACACACACACACACACACAATAAATAAATAAATAAAAAACAAATCTGGGGAGAAAATAAATTCTCTCCCTATATATATATATATATATATTATTATTATTATTATTATTATTATTATTATTATTATTTTTATTTTTTTTTTAATGTAATTCAATTTTATTTTATTTTATTTCACAAAAAGGGATACACAAACTTTCTTTGAAAAACTCTGATTAGAAAAGATAGATAGATCAGAATGATCTTTTCTCTTTCTTACCATCACCTTTCTAATCTCCATCTCTTTTCCTGCCTGTCTCTCTTATGTTTCTCTCTCCCTTATTTAAACTCCCTGTCTTTTCCTGCCTGTCTCTCTCTCTTTCTCTCTCTCTCTCTCTCTGATTCTCCTCCTCTGCCTGATGTCTCTCTCTCTTTCTCTCTCTCTCTCTCTCTGATTCTCCTCCTCTGCCTGATGTCTCTCTCTCTTCTCTCTTTGTGTGATTGTGTGCTGGACATGTCTAAGCTTGTGAGGTACGGTGTTTGATGTCAGTTAATTTCTCCTGGTGCTGACAGCCCAATGGTCCCAGCGAGGCCTTCGCCAACTTTCGGTTCCCAAGGTAGTCCTGCTGTAATTGTGGACCAGCCATCCCCCTCCAGTGGATTACAGGATTTCTGCCAATTTACCTCCTGGGATGATGGTGCTCTGTGGGAAAAAAAGGTGCTCGCTGGGGACTCACACACAAAATTTTGTGTAATGCTAGACGAATATTTGCTCAAAAGCCTAAAAAATGAATTAGTTGTATTGTTTTGCTTAGGGAAGATGCTGAAATGCGATGGAGTTTAGGGATACGTAATGTCAAATTTGCTATCTGCAGCATGAAAGCGATCATAAACAATTTTCAATAAAAGGATGATCTGTAGGCATGAGCAACACAGAGCAATATGAGTTGAACTTTATGTAAATGTACAGCAAGTACTAACAAGAATGAAGGAAAATCTGCAGCTGCAGCAAGTGGTGTGCATTTGCAGTCATCTTCCAGTTGTACAGAAAAATTACTTTTGAAACATCTGCTGTAATATAATGAAAATATGTTCTTCATAATACACATCTATTGCACTTTTGAATGACAGAATAATACTTTTTGTCTAGTTACGTAATTAAGGCATCTTCTGGCAGAGACTACCTGACGAAGCTAACCAGCTCTCTGGCAGAACCTACAGGTGTCATTTTTTTTGTTATTATTATTAACAACACACTGTCAGTGAAGGTATAATGAGCAGAAATACTACTGGAACAATTCATCATGCAGAAAAAATGTTTATAGAAAAAATATAGGCAAACAGGAAATAATTGTATAACATCTAAAACAATACATGTAAATTGTGAATATATAAAAATAAATCTGAATAGTAAATTGTGAATATATAGAAGTAAATCTGAATATATAGTCAGAAGTCTAAATATAAATGAGTAAATCTGAATATATATATATATTAGAAATCTAAATATATAAATGTAAATTGTGAATATATACGAAGTCTGAATATATAGTTGTATCTAAATATATATTTAGAAAGCTGAATATATAAATGTAAATCTGAATCTATAGTTATAAGTCTGAATATAGATACAAATTGTAATATATGTAATTCATGAATATATAGAAGTAAATCTGAATATATATTTAGAAATCCAATTAGAAAATCCAAATATATAGTTAAAAGTCGTCTGAATATATAGATACAAATTGTAATATAAAAATGTAAATCATATATATATATATATATATATAGCTAAATCTGAAATTTATAATTGTAAATCTGAATACAGTTATAAGTCTGAATATAGGTACACATTGTAATATAAAAATGTAAATCATGAATATATAGAACTAAATATATTTATCTGCATAAATGTAAATTGTGAATATATAGTCATAAGCCTGAATAAATAGAAGTAAATCTGATTATATATTTAGAAAGCTGAATATATAAATGTAAATCTGAATATAGTTATAAGTGTGTGTGTGTGTGTGTGTGTGTGTGTATATATATATATACAAATTGTTATATAAAATGTAAATCTTGAATATATTAATATGAATATATTATAATTGTAAATTGTGAATATATTTAAAAATTTGAATATATAAATGTAAATCCCAATATATAGTTATAAGTCTGAATATATAGATACAAATTGTAATATAAAAATGTAAATCATGAATATATATAGAGCTGAATATATAATCATGAATATATAAATATATATTAAAAAATATATATGAATATATAAAAAATTATTAATATGAATATATTATAATTGTAAATTGTGAATATATTTAAAAATTTGAATATATAAATGTAAATCCCAATATATAGTTATAAGTTTGAATATATAGATACAAATTGTTATATACAAATTTAAATCTTGAATATATAATTGTAAATTGTGAATATATGTTTAAAAATCTGAATATTTAAATGTAAATCCCAGTATATTGTTTTAAGTCTGAATATATAGATGCAAATCGAATGAATAAACTTTTTTAAAATTAATTTAAACATTTATTAAAAACATAATTTTTATTTTTCTTAAAATTTAATGTATATGGGCAGCGTTCTTTTTGCTCACTTTCATGTATTGTTTTAATTAAAATGCATTTCATTACTGTAATAATGCATTTTTTCCCTCATCCTTTTTGTCATAGACAAAATCCCAAATGTCAATGAAAAGTTTAGTTTTAAATGAAATAGAAGACATTGTCTAGATCTTGAACACACAAGGCAGAGCAAGTCACCTTATAGTCTAATGTGTTTTTTTAAAGGGGGAACCATCTAGAATAAATAAGTGATGACCCCCCCGGCACTGGATCAACAGAGCAACATCAGTTACTGTTGTGAGCATTCAGACCGCCTTTAATGGATACGTTAAAAACGACATACGCAAACACGGTAACATAATAGTGCTTCTCCTCTAAGAGCACTACCGTGTGTATTTCCCAAACGCTTTTGGCTTATACTGTGTGATTTCCCAAGGCCGAAGTGCTTGTGTAACATCTGATTTTAATTGTTGGCATTGTTCCCGGGGAAGACCCTCAATGGCAGCGGTCCACACCATCATTTACACAAAATATCACCTCGCACCGATGGTGCTGCCGCTGAAAGACGCATTGTGCATGTGTGCGTTTGTAAAAACTGTAACCGCGACCCTTTTCTTTTCAGGAGAAATAAAAGTCGAACATCAGCTTTATTGCTGTAATCTAGCGTGGGCCATTCTTCTGGCGCAGGACGTTTTAAATTAACATCTCTCAGTGAGGAGGAATTGCTCTTGCCATTGTGAGAGAGGAAAGATAATCTTCACCGGTGGCAAAGTGCCCAAACTTAGGCTTCGTGGGAAGTCCACACTCCCTTCCTCGACATCTGCCAACGAGTGCCTGCAATGACACCTCACTGTCTCCAGAAGCAAACGTTTTCCAAGAACACAGTAAGAAATATATTTGCAGTTGTTTCTTTAAGGAGTTATTTCTACCTGACATGAGGCTTAAAATCTTTCGTTGTTGGCATAACACAATGTATTCAGTCATGTTAAATATGAAATACACTGTGATAAGAAAACTTTTGCGTTTACATTTTTCAAGAAAATGTGACCCTGGACCACAAAACCAGTGTTAAGCAGCACGCGTATATTTGTAGCAATAGCCAAAAATATGGGTCAAAATGATCGTTTTTCTTTTGTGCCAAAATTCATTACGATATTAAGTAGAGATCATGTTCCAGGAAGATATTTTGTAAATGTCCTACTATAAATATATAAAATGCATTGCTAAGAACTTAATTTGTACAAGTTTAAATGCGGTTTTCTCAGTCTTTACATTTTTTTGCACCCTCAGATTCCAGATTTTCAAATAGTTGTATCTCGGCCAAATATTGTCCTATCCTAACGGAACGGAAAATCAACAGAAAGCTTATTTATTCAGCTTTCAGATGATGTGTAAATCTTAATAATAATAAAAAAAGACCCATATGACTGGTTTTGTGGTCCAGGGTATTAATTAATAGTGTTTAAAGGGATAGTCTAGACGAAAATGAAAATGTTTTAGAAACATCTGTAACCAAACGGTTACTTTTTGGTTACAGCTGACTTCCACTGCACAAAAAAATGTGTATACATAAAATATTAATCTCTTTAACTATCAATAGCAGACAATAATACAATTCTTATGTAATTTAAATTGTGACTCATAAAAACTATTAATTATTTTCAAAACCAATAATTTATTCACAAATGGAATCTTGCACAGGGTTGCCAGGTATGCGTAACAAAACCAGCCCAATTGTTAATCAAAACTTGCCCAATTGCATTCTGGGGGATTTTCCTTGGTCAAAATCAAGATATGGGGCCTGTTTTTTTTTTTTTTTTCTTTTATTCAAACCTCGGACTAAAAGAACAAATTCCTGGCAACACTATAAAAGTAGCCAATTTCTGCAGGAAAAGTGTGGACTTGGCAACACTGATCTTGCATTTAGTGTCCAAGAATTAACCTTTAAAACAAAAGAGTCCATCTTTTTATTGAAATCAGACTTTTATAATCTGACGTTTGCATCTCTTTAAATTGCCAGGAAACAAATTTGATTCCTCTCATTTCTCTCCTCATGCCCCTTTCAAGCCGAACACTTTTTCAACCTCTGAAACCATTAGTGAGAATTTATCACTGCTGAATCCTGCAATAAGTCACTCAGCAGGCTCCGACTTGCCAAGTCCTAAATTTCCTGACGTGTCGGGGCCTGAAGGAGCGCAGAGGCCTGATAAAACTCTTAGATGATTCCTCTTTCCCAGAAAAAGCAGTGAGCGCAAGCGTTCTCCATATTTTGACTGGGCTGTGGTGTGTCTGTTGGAGAAAGTGCTGCACTGGTGTGTTTCACTGTCCGCTGTCCCCTTTGTTGGGTATTATAATGACGTCTCCTTGCCAGGCCAAATTAATACCGGTTAATTAGTGCCTGACTTGCTGCTAACAAGGTTTTTGTTCAGGCTGCTCTTGACACTAAATGCCGGTTTTAAGCTGTCGTCGCTGCCAAGTCGCCCTGCCAGGAAACAGGAAATGGATCAGGCCTTCATGTCACCATAAAGCAACAGTAGAATGGTTCCCAGGGCCACACTGGTCTTGCAGAGAAATGACATCACCTCAGAAAACGCCCCCCAACACGCCGATAAGAATAACGGCAAGAAGAACTGCCGTAATCGCAGCCAAGACCGCTATATGATACATAAGCACCATCAAAAAAAATATGTTTATATTGCAAATGATTCTTGCTGTGCAAACTAGAATGAGCTCAGTGTTTCCCAAACTGCAGCTTTTTTGTTCTAAATGAAGACACAGGTTTTATTTTGGTCAAATGTGACATTAAAGGGATAGTTCACTTTGAAATTAAATTCTGATACGTTTTAGCTTACCCCAAGGGCATCCAAGATGTAGGTGTCTTTGTTTCCGCAGTAGTTTCGATTTTGATATTTTTAGGTCCAACCGTTCTTGTCTGTCAGTTATATAATGCATGCCTATGGTCACCGCACAAAAGAAAATGCACAGATTCAAATTAAACAGTCCAAATTAAACAATTCCCCATCGTAAGTACACATTGATGACCTAAGACACGAAACGGGCGGTTTGTGTGAGAAAACGAACATTATTTATATTGTTTTTTACCTCTTGTAAATAACCACGTCCAAGTTGGAGGGCACGCGCTTCCTGGTGTGTGTGACCGCGTTCTGGCTTATTGATGCGCCGGCGCAAGCGCCGGAAGTGATCTCTTGCGCGTGAACGTCACTCATTGTTTATACAGAACAGAGATTGTACGTAAGGCGGCTAACAGAAATGGTACTCGTTTGCGCTTATCCGGGATGTTTAAACAAGAAATGTTTTTAAAAAGGTATGTTTAGAGATATTTAAAAAAAAAAAAAAAAAGAATTACGTATGCGCACGCGCGCGAGATCACTTCCGGTGCTTTCCGCATCAATAAGCCAGAACGCGGTCACACACACCAAGAAGCACGTGCCCTCCAACTTGGTCATGGTTGTTTACAAGAGGTAAAAAACAATATAAATACTGTTCGTTTCTCACACAAACCGCTCGTTTCGTGTCTTAGGTCATCAATGTGTACTTACGATGTGGAATTGTTTAATTTGGACTGTTTAATTTGAGTCTGTGCATTTTCTTTGATGAGGTGACCATAGGCATGCATTATATGACTGACAAGAATGGTTGGACCTAAAAATATCAAAATTGAAACTACTGCGGAAACAAAAACACCTACATCTTGGATGCCCTTGGGGTAAGCTAAAACATATCAAAATTTAATTTCAAAGTGAACTATCCCTTTAAATTTACATCTAAGGTTGTAAAAACAAGCAAAATTGGGTGTAAAGCAGTGTTATAAAGGGCATTGCATAGGAATAAACATCAAAATGCACAATTTTTAACATTTGCTTAAATTTTAAGATTGCACATTTAAATACAGAATTGTTATCAAATCACTTAATAACCCTAATCTATGCAAAGTTGAATCCAATTTTCAAACATATAGTCCCACTACTAAAAAGGCAATTTAAACAGCTTTGCAACTTAAATAAAAGTTTCAGTGGAAGTCTATGGAGCCTTGCATCAGAATAAACATAAAAAAATCTATGTTTTGAACGTTTGCTTCAATGGTAAGACTTAAATATTACAGATTTGCATTACAGAAGTGTGATTAAAATCACTTACTAACATTGTATATGCAATACGCTTAAAGTTAAATCCAATACACTTTTAAAAATAAAGGTTCTTTATTGGCATTGGTGGCTTTATGAAGAACTTTTCAAATGTAGAAAAGGTTCTTCATAGTCAAAAAAGGTCCTTTAGATTTTTAAAATGTTCTTAAATGGTTCTTTTAAGAACTGTTCACTGAAAGGTTCTTTGGGGAACCAAAAAAATGTTTGTCTATGGCTTTACTGCAAAAACACTCTTTTGCAACCTTTATTTTTAAGAGGGTATTCAGCTGGTTAACTCATAGTCCCACCACTAAAAAGATGATTTAAATAACTTTGCAGCTCAAAAATGACACATTTTTAATGTTTAATTAACAAATGGTTTAATAAAAACTTGAGCTGCACATTTTTGTTATTAAATTCTCAACGTTTTACAAACTGAAAGACAAGTCAAAATGGTCACAGATACAACAGATTAAACAGCCCTGCATCTTGAGGAAAGCAGCTTTTTTTGTTTTGTATTAATAGAAAAAAAAAAAAATAGTTTTATAAGTATTTATAACGTGCCAAAAAGCGGAAAAACAGAAATCTGGGTAAGGCATCATTCATACATATGAAAATATACTTAGAATTTAACAAATAGTTTTAATTTGTCTCAGATGAAAACATGTATTGTGTCTTTATAGCAGTTATTCCTGCTGATTGAAGGGATAAAACAAGATTTCTTAACCTTACAAATTATTTTAAAAGCAAAAATTCTATGAATGACATTGTATTTTGTCAGAATGGGTGACATGCTTCTGCAAAACAGGCACTATTTTTTAAAATCGGCACTCAAAAACAATTACTGAATTTTGTTTAAGCAGTAATAATGCAGGGCGGTGTTGTAACATGAATAATTAGGCTTAACTTGTTTTGAACATTCCTTTACGGTTAGAATTTTTCTTAAATGATTGACTCAAGATTAAATTGATAATCAAATGTTTATGCTCAGGACTCGTGAATACGTGACATCAACCTGCACCAGCACGATCATCAAACTGATGAACAGCACCCGGGAGACACAGGCATCCTCAAACCCTTGACAAGAGCATATTCCTCAGATTCCAAACTGTACTCAGATGACAGCCCAGAAGGGAGGGGAATGACACAGCAGAGACAGAAACAGCATATCATGACCTTCTTCCTCCCTGAGTGTGACCTGGAAGCTGCGCAAATCCAAACGGTGTAATTAAGGTCTTCCTGCTGACTGATAGAATGGGATTTTCTTGGAGAGGAAGCAACATCCTCGGCTTTCATTCTTCTCATCCATCATTGTTAGTGAGTGTCTGACAGAGTGAAGAAGGTTTTTCAAGACATACACTTGAGGTCCATTTTTTTTTGTGCCTACGTGCTATCTGGCATAATACCACAGATGTTTCAGACAAAACTTCTCTGTTTCTGAATGACGCTGTAGGGTATGTTGGCTTGTTGTCTTCAGACCAGCTAAGTAAGAAACGTACTTCACACAAGTATATAGATGCACATTTTTACAAGTGTTTGACCGTGAATAAAGTAAATATATAAAGCATATACAGTATTTAGCTAGCTCTTTAAACTCTTGACCTGGAAGAGAAAACTGACTGTAGAAGGATGCACATTTAATACATGTTTAATACACGAGTAAGAACATAAGGTAGCCAGTGTTTAAAACATACAGGTGCACAGTACAGATAAATAATAAGGTTTACCCTCTTTAACTTCGTTGATATGCTGTTTTGTGTTAATCTGCTTTTGAATATTACTAATACAATCATCTACGACAATAATTTCTTAAATATATATTTAAATAAACTGATATACTGATAAATCAAACATTCACTTCAGTGTTAACCTATGAGATGACTGAATGCTTTCATTTGTTTTCCTATTAAATCACCACCAACTGAACGTCAGTGGTCAAACTATTTAAAATATAGTGAATTAAGCTACGAAAATTGGTTTCCATCTAATATGTATTTTGTTAATTGTTTTTCACTGGTTAGCAGTAAACCTGTTGTTACCTTACTTGAATATGTTTGTACTATATGAAGAGTTCAGATGCAAAAGCCTCTAAATCCACCTGACATCTCTTTTTTAAAAAGTGCATTTTTATCTGGTAGTTCTGATTGGGCTGAGGTTGGGATTTTAGTTGGAGGTAAAAGTATTTGATGGATGTATAATATGTGTCGAGAGCATTCATTTAGTATCATTATCTCATTTTTGACTGGCTTTTAGCTGGTTTTGCTTCTGAACTCTTCATATTTAGAGTTGGATGTTATCTTTGGAATGGAAATATGAATAGGCTTATCTTATTTGTAATGTCATAAAACTAGTGAGCTAAGCCAGTAGTTGTACTGACATTGTTGTGTAAACATTTCTGCAGACGCAGAACAGACAAACTGATTCAATTGAGTGAGTCATTTACGCTAGAAACCGCTCCGTTTGATTCAAACTCGTGACTTTGATCATTCCGTTCAAGTAATTCACTAGCAAAGAAACATATCTAAAGAGCCCATTATCTTTGCAGCAATGCTTGTAATTTATTTAAAACTAAAACTATGCACTGATGGTTGAAACGAAACTCTGAGTCAGTTAAATCATTGCGTCGCAAAATGATTCACTGTTTTGAATCGGATCGCGAATCACAAATCATTTGATTCAAATCGGGACTTCAAAGCGCGTATCGCAAATAATTTGATTTAAATCTGAACTTCACGTAAAGTGAATCATTTGATTTAGATTGGACGAAGCAGGTTCTGGAATAATTTGAAGTAGATTGGAACTTCCCAAATCATTTGATTCCCAGAAAACTTCTGAGCGGATCCACACTCAGAAGTTCCGATCTAAAATGATAGTTCACGAATCATTATTTAGATCTGTAATTCGGAGAGGGTTTGCGAATCTTTTGATTTGCAATGAAACTGTTAACTGAAGATTAAGACTTCGATGTGGGTTTGGGAATTGTTTAATTTACATCGGGACTTCTGTTGCAAATCATTTGATTCAGATCGGAGTGCATATTGTGAATCATATGATTTAGATTGGAACTTCGGAGTGGGTTTGTAAATCTTTTGATTCAGTTTGCAACTATGCAGCGAGTTCACGCATCAACTGAATTAAATGATTCGCAATCCGTACTCCGAAGTCCTGATCTGAAATTATGGCTTGTGAATCAATATTCAGATCAGGACTGCGGAACAGGATTGTGAATCATTTTATTTAGATTGGTACTTCGGAGTGGGTTCACAAATCTTTTGATTCCAAACTGAGTCTTTGGAGCTCGAATGGCGAATCATTTGATTTAGATGGACTTCTGGGATCGCAAATCATTTGATTCAGTTCAGGATTTCGGAGCGTGTATCACTTTTTATTATTAAACCATACAAAGCATCAAACCTTTAAGGCAGTACAGTTATAAAAAACAAAACAAAGAAAATAGAAACAAAGTAAGACTACACAAACAATATAGAGATGCAGTTTTTGCTGCTTTAGGATTAACAGAATTTTGGATTAGGGATAGGCGGATCGATTTTGAAGTATCGATATATTGATACTGACATGAGTATCGAAAGCATCGATCCTCAAACAAAAAATATTGATACTAAGGTGTATTTTATTTATCAGTCATTTTGTTTATTTAGCAAAAGAAATCAGACATGGCTGTGTTTCCCAAACGTATCATAAGAAAGCTGATGCTTTTGGAAATGGCAGCCCAGAATAATGCTTATCAGGGGACAGAAAAAAAACCAAAAAAAAAAAAAAACAAATTGAAATTGTAGCCCACATAGTTTGTGCAATTCATGTGTTAAGAAAAAACATATTTGAACCGTGTATAAACAAAAATAAGTTACCATTAAGGCATATTGAATGTTAAAATGTGTTTCAAATATAAAGTTATGTGGTTTCATCATTTAAAAGTTTAATTTAGAAGTATCATATCAGCATCGATATCGACAATACTGGCTTTGAAAAGTATTGGTATCGTATCGAAAACAAAAAAAGTGGTATCGATTATCCCTACTTTGGATAGTTTCTGTGTTCTTGTCTAGATCAACTTTGAGAAAATAAAAGAGAGGTTTAGAGAGAGATTTTGGCTTATGTATGTGAAATTTAGCTTGCAGGAAACACCAATTAATTAAGTTATATGTTCCTATATTCACTTTCAAGTAGTCAAACCATCTAAAGAAAAACAAAAGTCACTTACAAAATGGGATTGGATGAACATTAAAAGATCTGTCTGGGTATATTGCCAAATAAGTGAAGAGACAAAAAAAGCAACTCACTTCATTGTGTCTCTTATAATTACGAACATAAGCTATTTGTGAAATTTGGAATGACTCCTTTATCTGTTATATGACCTCTTCATATTTAAGGAGAGCACTATATTTCCTAAGTTGGGCATTGCTTGTTATGATTTTCAAGGGTGTAGTATGGATGCTGTGACATGTCCCTACCAATATCCAGTGACTACTAAATTGTCCCTAGCAATAATTTTGATCGAACAATTATAGGCTGTTGTCTGCCGTTATGTCCCCACCAATGCCAAAATCAAACCTACACCCTTGTATATGTACCATATATCAGAAATATAAGTTGGCCAGACAGTTTTTTTGTTTGTTTGTTTTTTTTTTCATATATGTGACCCTGGACCATGTCATAAGTCCCTGGGATATATTTGTAGCAATAGCCAAAAATACATTGTATGGGTCAAAATTATAGATTTTTCATTTATGCCAAAAATCATTAGGATATTAAGTAAAGATCTTGTTCCATGAATATATTTTGTAAACTTCCCACTGTAAATGTATCAAAACTTAATTATAAAGTATAATACATTGCTAAGAACTTCATTTGGACAACTTTAAATGCGATTTTCTCAATATTTGTATTTTTTTTTTTTGTTTGTTTTTTTGCACCCTCAGATTACAGATTTTCAAATAGTTTAAAATCTATCTCAACCAAATATTGCAAACCATACATCAATAGAAAGATTATTTAGTCAGCGTTCAGATTAGGTATACATCTCAATTTCCTAAAAAGGACCCTTAAGACGTTTTGTGGTCCAGGGTCACATATATGGAAGAGCAGAAAAACAATTTTTAAAAATATGACTCATCACAAACTCATTACAAAATGAGAAACTTTGAAATTTCCGCATTTGTGTGAAATCAGTGCATTTGCAAGTCAAATAATTGCCTAAAGGCAGCTACTGTATTGGTGCCAAAGTGCTTTCATGGCCTATAGGTTTGTAAATTTACCTTCAGATAAGATTTCTGCCTTTGTCAAAGAATATTTATAGGTCATGTGTTGTGCGCTTTTGGCAGCAAAGTCTCATACTGTATTCAACACAGCTTGCCAGGATCTGCAAAGTGTTTCCTCCTTGTAAAAGGTGTGTGTGTGTGTGTGTGTGTGTGTGTGACGGGATTCATCAAAACCACCTTTCTCTCCAACTGACTGTTTTTTTTTTTTATTATTAATTTCATGTCAATATTCATTATAATAATAGTCGCTTTGAATGTTCCAACATGTTTTGACAGATCTGGAAAATGAGCTCAATGCCAGAGAATTGCTATTTTGCTATGCATTTTGAACTATTTTTGCAATTGCATTGAGTGTGGATGAACAGATCTCGACTGTCCAGCATGATTTATTACATTACACGGGTACTTGCCACCTTGACAGCTCCTATGCAAGAGCATCATATGCAAGAACGCGGGGCGTTCAGCTTGGTTTGTTTCTTTATAAACACAGAGAAGTGCACATTTAGCATTGTGAAGTTTCTGTTTTCTCAATTTTACAAGGACATGCACAATAAAACCCCAAGTCTCTTGAAAGCGGGGGCGGAGAAGCGCTCGCGTCACACCGCAGGTGTGCTCGACGCCTACAGGAGCCACATGCGCAACAAAAGGCCTCAGACTGAAGGCGAGCTTTGTTCTCTGCAGAGTGCAAGCGTGAGGGAAGAGTTTGAGAAGGTGCCTGGAATGATTTGTATTGTTGCCTTTTTTAACAAGCTTGATTTGGAATGGATTCTAATTGAAGCCATGAGTCGCTGGTGTTTTATCCTCAGCTGCTGCTTTTGTGATCTTCCAGCCAAGTTTGCAACTTGACAGCTGGAATCGATTTTGTCCGGGTTGCCGTGTAGCTTCAGTTCTCTGAGGTTTTTGTTAGAGCAACATGTCTTAAGCTCCTTAAATCCGCTCTGACACATCTCATCTCAGGTTTTGCTTTTTCATGATGAATGGAATTATGAGACAAATAAACACTTGAGGAAAGAGCAAAGGAGCCAAAGATAGATCATCCGCTCCTGCAGCGCTAAATTTACACTAACTTGGCAGATGGAGCGAGTTTAGCGCTAATGATTTTATCCAATGAAGAGCTGTGGAGAAGAGCACACTTTTCACAAAGCGGCATTTTTTACAATTTTTACACAAAGTTTAGTGTTGACTGCATTTTTTTAAGTTGCATATTATTTAATCATGTTACACAAGCTATATAATGTAATTAATGTCAAATACAAATTATATATATATATATATATATATATTATACTATGATGCTATATACAATTCTAAAAAAATAAATACAGTATATATATATATATATATATATATATATATATATATATACAGTGTATATTATATTATTGATAGAAAGTAATAAAATCACATAAATGAGGGATTTAGATTGTTAAAAATTGTATTTTGTGTGTATTAAATATGTATATTAAATACTATATTATACTGTAATAGACTATACTAAAATAGTTTATATTTTTCTAATTTTAGATTATACATTTAATATTAATTAGTTAATTAATATACAATAATTTGTACATTTTGTCATTTT